>CM055268.1:5752690-6319373 GCA_029237695.1 Conchocele bisecta | reverse complement strand
AAAAGAATTAAGTTCCATTTTTTCCCTATTACATTTGTAATTACATATAACTAGGCTACTGATCAAGTTTATTTGTACTTGCGAAACATATAGAGAATCAAAATTTTGAGCTATGAGTGGGAAATACATGTGACAGCGATTTGGATACAGGATGGCCAGATCTGTTTCCCATTCTCGAACAACAACCGACTATTCTGTCTATTCCATCAGATTCCGTCAAATCAGTATTTAAATCAACTTAACTCTTTCACCCCTAAGTAACCGGAATGGATTTTGGTATGTTAATTTTGCAACCAATCCAACCATCACAAGAAGATAGACTAGTCCATGTATGAAAAGGGGGTGTTTTTGTTCTTAAAAATATGAAATTTACATGCAAAAAGTGCAGATCCTGATGGGATCGTCATGAGTCGGCTCATCTGGATCTACTCTTTTTGCCAATACCACTATACAGGCATGTGGTGTTGAAAGGGTTAATTTAGTTTGAATTGAATTGCACCAAGCATTCCTTTGTCTTCTACAAATGTTGGTAGTAAAATAGTTAAATCAACAGCTATGACATGTTTTAAATTTACTAATTAGAAAAAGTCGATGGCGCGCCATCGCAATATACCCACTTTCCCCAAATGCTAAGTCCGAAAGGGGGAGGTAATCCATGATGGAGGGTCGGATAAAAAATCCGAATTCACTTTGCGCATCAGCACATCAAAACGAAGCTACGAACCAAATATCAGACGCGTAGGTATTAAGGTGAAAAAGTTTTTCGACCTACGAGGAAAAATAGTGAAATTCTAAGTCCGAAAGGGGGAGATAATCCATGATGGAAGGTCCGATAAAAAATCGGAATTCACTTTGCACATCATAACGAAGCTACTATCATACAAATGTAGGTAATTAAGGTGAGAAATTTTTCGACTTATTGAAAAAATAGGGAAAATAGATCCGAAAGGGGGAGTTAATCCTGGATGGAGGGTGGATCAAAAATCCGAATTCACTTTGCGATCTGCACATGATAGAAGACATACAAATATCAGGCGCGTAGGTATGAAGGAAAAAGTTTTTCCGAGTTACAAGAAAAAATGGGAATTGTGAGTCCGAAAGGGGGAGATAATCCAGATGGAGGGTCGGATCAAAATCCGAATTCACTTTGCGCATCTGCACATGATAACGAAGCTACATACCAAATATCAGGCGCGTAGGTATGAAGGTGAGTTTTTCGAGTTACAAGGAAAAAATGGGAAATGTGAGTCCGAAAGGGGGAGATAATCCATGATGGAGGGTCGGATCCAAAATCCGAATTCACTTTGCGCTCTGCACATGATAACGAAGCTACATACCAAATATCAGGAGCGTAGGTATGAAGGTGAAAAAGTTTTTGAGTTACAAGGAAAAAATGGGAAATTGTGAGTCCGAAAGGGGGAGATAATCCATGATGGAGGGTCGGATGAAAAATCCGAATTCACTTTGCGCATCTGCACATGATAACGAAGCTACATAGCAAATATGAGGCGCGTAGGTATGAAGGTGAAAAAGTTTTTCGAGTTACAAGGAAAAAATGGGAAATTGTGAGTCCGAAAGGGGGAGATAATCCATGATGGAGGGTCGGATCAAAAATCCAAATTCACTTTGCTCATCTGCACATGATGACGAAGCTACATACCAAATATCAGGCGCGTAGGTATGAAGGTGAAAAAGTTTTTCGAGTTACGAGGAAAAAATGGGAAATTGTGAGTCCGAAAGGGGGAGATAATCCATGATGGAGGGTCGGATGAAAAATCCAAATTCACTTTGCGCATCTGCACATGATAACGAAGCTACATACCAAATATCAGGCGCGTAGGTATGAAGGTGAAAAAGTTTTTTCGAGTTTACGAGGAAAAAGGATGGGAAATTCTGAGTCCGAAAGGGGGAGATAATCCATGATGGAGGGTCGGATCAAAAATCCAAATTAACTTTGCGCATCTGCACATGATAACGAAGCTACATACCAAATATCAGGCGCGTAGGTATGAAGGTGAAAAAGTTTTTCGAGTTACGAGGAAAAAATGGGAAATTTCTGAGTCCGAAAGGGGGAGATAATCCATGATGGAGGGTCGGATGAAAAATCCAAATTCACTTTGCGCATCTGCACATGATAACGAAGCTACATACCAAATATCAGGCGCGTAGGTATGAAGGTGAAAAAGTTTTTCGAGTTACAAGAAACGTGACGGACGTACGGACGGACGTACGGACGGACGGACGGACGGACGGACACCCGTGACGAAAACAATATACCCGTTTTTTTTTACAAAAAAAGTGGGTATAATAATTTACTCATTGACATGTTGACAATTATATAATGCATTTTCCACAAACATTGTAACCACAAAACTGTAGTACAGTCAAACTTCTCTAAACCGAACACAGAGACATGTTAGTTGTGCTTAATTTTGATACATTTCTGATGTTAATGTCTGTTCATGATTGCAAAGTAACCACACGTGTCTTGAAGTAGTTATATACATGAACACAATGGAGCCTCTCTAAACCGGACACCTTGGGATGTCCCCAGGGTGTCCGGCTTAGGGAGGCTGCACTGTACTACGAAGCGAACCCTGTACTGTCTTGTTATATTTCAGTTTTACCGTTGTCCGAGCAGTCGACTGGTAAAGTAAACAATATGGCCCTGACTGCGGGCAGTACAGTCGCCGCGGTGTTATTCATTACCTTGGTGATCATCAGCGTGGTGATGGCATACAGGAAGAATCGTCCCCACAAGAGCTCCAAGACTCCGACACCAGAACCTGTTGTATATAGCACGGCCACAGGAACTGTTGTTAGTATTCATTCACTTCAATCTGTGTGGGTTGCAGGTGGGAGAATGTGATGGGTAATTTAACGATAGAGGTTCATCCTTACCGGAATTCCGACTGGAGACCTGGTTTAGCCCTCACATACGTCTTTGGCATTTTGTATGCGACAGTTGAATCTGGGTATACCCCTTATGTGAGTATTACAATATTTCGTAATCCTATTTTAGGGGAAGTGACTGGTTTGATAATTTATGGACCTGGCACCAGGTCAAGTTATTCTAATTTCAGGGCTGAATATATTTTTTCTCAATGTAAATATTCCGTTCGATTTTGGGATATTCCCCTCATTGCAGGTTAAAACGGGATCAAACCCGTTGGCCCAGCCTTACATGACCTTAGCTAGCTATTGATAGACCATTAAACAACAATAAACAAACACTTCAATCTGTAGATGAAAAACATGTAGTATTCTAAAAATGATTACTCCTATAGTTCATGTAAAACTAATGTGATCACTCTCTGTTCGTTTATGAGGGTGTGCATATATTTAGTACATACATGTGGCCGTGACTGGATAAATGGGGCTTATGGATTTTGCGACCAGTGTCGATCCCATATCCAGGTCGGCCATACTTGTAACAAATGACACTTGCATGACCTTCTATTTATCAGGTAACATTTTATTGTACAAAATAAGCAATTATGATTGAAAAGAACATAGACTTGTTTACGTTGCGTTATTGTACGGCCATCATTCGACCAATGAAACACCAGCGAACGTAGGTTTGAATCTGTTCTGACTCTCTAAGCATATCTAGTCGATGCAGGATGTGAAAACTTGTATGAACCCTTTCACCCCTATGTAACTGGAATGTATTTTGATATGTTAATTTCGCAACCAATCCAATCATCACAAACTGATCTTCAGACTAATCCATTTATGAAAAGGGGGTGTTTTAGCTCTCAAAAATATGAAAATTACTTGCAAAAAGTGCAGATCCCGATGAGACGGCTCGTTACGAGCCGGCTCATCTGGATCTACACTGTTTGCCAATACCACTATACAGGCCTGTGGTGTTGTAAAGGTTAATCTGTATGTATTCAACCAATGCAAGTGTAGTTACCCGATAGAAATCGCTTATCCATTTGCTAGGACTTGAACCTGCTGCAATGCACCAGCACAAACCTACTTCGAGAGTTGAGTGACGTGAGTGTGCACGGTGCGGAATCTAGCCTACTGGGGGACTCCACCACGACCAAATTGCGGCTCGCTAATAAGCTGTCGGAGAACGGGGACTACGCCCTCTATACCGGCACTGTGGTGAACCACGGCGAGACAAGAACTACATGTATAAAACTGCTACAGACTAGTGGTATGTGTGTGCTATATCACACTTTACTCCTTGAACGATGCAAACTGTAAATCAAATGTTTAGAAATATTGCAGATCCAGATGAGCCGGCTTGTAGCGAGCCGTCTTATCATGATCTGCAATATTTATCATTAATTCTAATTCCGTTTAATGAAATTGTCCAAAAATTAGCAAAGACCAGCCAATGTCAGGTATTCAGGGGTGAAAGGGTTAATTTCGGGGTGAAATCGTTCACGTGCAAAGCTATTTCTGATTCTATAAATAGATCGTAGTATACTGCGATATATCTCTGTTTGTTGTGCAAGGCAGCTCAAAGAAGAGATATTTTGCATGTGTCAAAGGTAGCTGACGCTGAGTACTGAATTTCACTGGTGCAGGTGCTGATTGGGTCTACACTGTCATCAGTCTGTATAGGTCCATTGCTGTTGACTGGACATTAAACCAGACTCGATCAATAAGACTCTTAACTACTTCTCTTTAAATCTGCCAGCACTTTAGCTAATTCATCATTTTATCTGAAAACATAAGAGCTTTTCCTGTCAAATAATCATGTAAACACATCTACTCACATAGTTGTTTATATAATTATAATAGAATAATATAATACAAACATGTATGAACCTTGCGTTTTCAGCTGACATTTCTGGAAATTCATACAAAACCTGGTTGTCGAGGGAGGCTGGGTTTTTGTCTTCCTGTGGCCCACACCCGAATATTGTCAGTATATTTACTACACACACACATGCAGGTATGTATCCAAGGTGTAATTGTTAATATTGTCTGATTATGCAGCCTTATAATGATGCAGTGAACTTTGATCTGAAAGAAATTGCACGAAAAAGTAAACTGTCAGTGACAAAATATCATTTCGCTGAAATAAAACATTGCTCTGAGTGAATTCCAGACAAACAAATCCAAAAATACATAGGGACTTGATAGTGGAAAGTCGTTACTGTCGTACAGTCCAGGCAGTCACCAGCTATTCCACCAACATTCCAAAGTATACTTATATCTAGCAAAGTATACTTTGAGGGAGAAATTTTCAATTTACAGATAAATTTATTAATTTTTAGCCAGGTTTTTTAAAAAAAAATCCAGGCTATTGGATTGGCGAAAGCCGGGCGGGCGGGCGGCGGCGGGCGGGCGGCGTCCACAATCAATGTTAAGTTTTCGTGTTCGAGTCCATTTCTTTGTTACTGTACCACCTAGGACCACCAAACTTTGACAGCTTCATAATCAAGGGGTGCCCACCACATATTACTATCAAACATGTTACTTTTTTTTTAACTTGACCCATTTTTTCCGCACAGTCGACTTAGCCATTTTCAATGTTAACTTTTCGCGTTTACAATGTTAAGTTTTCGTGTTTGAGTCCATTTCTTTGTTACTGTACCACCTAGGACCACCAAACTTTCACAGCTTCATAATAAAGGGGTGCCCACCACATATTACTATCCAACATGTTACTTTTTTTTTAACTTGACCCATTTTTTCCGCGCAGTCGACTTAGCCATTTTCAATGTTAACTTTTTGCGTGTACAATGTTAAGTGTTCGTGTTTAAGTCCATTTCTTTGGTACTGTACCACCTAGGACCACCAAACTTTCACAGTTTCATAACCAAGGGGTGCCTACCACATACAACTATCCAACATGTGACCATTTATTTACCTTCACCTATTATTTCTACGTAATTGACTTAGCAATTTTCAACGTTAACTTTTTAACGTACGTCTGGTTAAATTTTTTGGTTAAAACTTTTTTGTTATACTATATCTCTGCAACTGCTTCGCCCATTACCTTGAAACTTCACATGGATGTTTATCATCGTCCATATTTTCATTCTAACCCCCAACCGTGCGGCCCCTGTGCGCAATGTCAAGGTCAAATTACTTTGAATTTATTTGTTAAAGTTTTTTCGTGTGCTATATCTCTGCAACTGCTTCACCCATTACCTTCATACTTCACATTTGTGTTTATCATCATTGTCGCACCCGCTTGCGGGACGCGCGATATCGTCGGCATTTTCGCATACGTCCGTCCGTCCGTCCGTACGTCCGTGTGTCCGGTTAAAGTTTTTTGGTTAAAGTTTTTCCAACTACTATATCTATTTTTTTTAGTGTCCATGCCTCGCCCCAAGGCATGACATGCAGGCCACGGCCATCTAGTCTACAATAAGTGGGTATAATTGTATCCCCCGGACTCCGTCGGGGGATACTATGGATTTGACAGCGCGCCGCGTCCGCCGCAGACACTTCTTGTCCGGAGCATAACTCGAACACCCTTTGGAATATTTTCATGAAACTTCACACATGCATAGACCACGACCCGAAGGTGTGTCGCGCACAAGAATGACAACTCTTGCATAGCTAATTTTTTAGTTATCTCCCTTTTTTGTTTCTCGCACTGATTTCGTGTCCGGAGCATAACTCCACCACCCTTTGGAATATTTTCATGAAACTTCACACATGCATAGACCATGACCCGAAGGTGTGTCGCGCACAAGAATGACAACTCTTGCATAGCAAATTTTTTAGTTATCTCCCTTTTTTGTTTTCGCGCACTGATTTCCTGTCCGGAGCATAACTCGACCACCCTTTGGAATATTTTCATGAAACTTCACACATGCATAGACCACGACCCGGAGGTGTGTCGCACACAAGAATGACAACTCTTGTGTAGCTAATTTTTGAGTTATCTCCCTTTTTTGTTTTGCGCACTGGACAATAATGCATGAAGATCCGTTTTCTCGTCTGCTCTGTGCACCTTTTCTCGTGTGCTCTGTACACCTTACATGTAGAGAGAACAATAGAGACTGGGAGAACCATTCACCTGTCCATGTGCTGCATGTGCTAGCATGTGCAAATGTCCAGTCTTGACCACAGGTAATTTATACAGGTAAATTACTACATTGGATATTACATTTCCGTAAACTGTGTTGAAAATATTGTGGCATTATGTGGACCTGTGCAGATAATGTAGATAAAATATAGGACTAAATATCTGGGCTCCACATTAAAAAAAAAACTGGGCAGTAGCAAGCATTTTTTTAAATTTTTGTCTAGTAGCATAAGGTCGTAAGTGCTATATACAGACTATTCACCTGTGCATGTGCTAGCATGTGCAATTGACCACTGACCACTTACAGGTAATTTATACGAGGTAAATGATTATATTACATTTCCGTAAACTGTGTTGAAAATATTGTGGCAATATGTGGACCTGTGTATATATGATATGTAGATAAATATAGGACTATTAAAAAACATTCTGGGCTCCAGTAGGGAGCATTATTCTTTTATTTTTTTTAAATTTAATTTTTTTTTTTCCATTTTTTTTTTTACATTCTTTTTGAATTTTTTAACTGACCACTAACTTATTACAGGTAATTTATACAGGTACATTATTACATTTCCGCAAACTGTGTTGACAATATTGTGGCAGTATGTGGACCTGTGCAGATATATGTAGATAAATATAGGACTATTAACAAATATTCTGGGCTCCAGTAGCGAGCATTATTATTTTATTTTTTTTGTATATTACATTTCCGTAAACTGTGTTGAAAATATTGTGGCATTATGCAGACCTGTGCAGATATATGTAGATAAATATAGGACTATTAAAAAAAAAATCTGGGCTCCAGTAGCAAGCATTATTATTTTTAATTTTTAAACTTTTTTTTTCCATTTTTTTTTTTTCATTTTTTTTTTTCAAATTCTTTTTCAATTTTTTTCTAGTAGCATAAGGTCGTAAGTGCTATATACAGACTATTATCATATAATAAAACAATTATTGACTAGTGAGCCATAGAATATTATCTGATATTCTATGGCTCACTAGTCAATAATTGTATAATATGTTCGGGCCAGTGAAAATTGCTTTCGGGCCCAGGCTCGAGGTCAAGGCGGGACAAGGCGGGACAAGGCGAGGCATCTGATTCCGCGGAATTCTTGTTTACTTATCTCCCTTTGTTCTTTCGTGCTCTGATTTTGTATCCAGAGCATAACTTGAACACCCTTTGGAATATTTTTATGCCCCACCACGATAGTGGAGGGGGCATTTAGTGTTACCCTTGTCCGTCCACCGTACCGTCCTGCTGACACACGAATGGGTACTTGTTGTAAGCGTACGGGGATCTTATTGGGTAGGGTTAGGATAGTGTTGGGTACTCTTGTTGGGTATTTTTATACAGTAAAAACCCAACAAGTATTCATTCATAGGAACGTGCGTCCCGTCCTCCCGTCCGTCCGTCCGTCCGTCACAAAACTTTAATACTCGGGTAAATGTCTCATAATTTCTTCATCCTTCGACCGATCTGCTTCATATTTCATATACACATTGCTCTGATGGTTCACTACCGTCCTGTGCCAAATCCTGCCCCCGCCAAGCTTAGGGTCAAGGTCACATACTTGGTGCTTCAAAAACTTTAACGCTCGGGTTAATATCTTATAATTTCTGTTTTCTTTCACGGATCAGCTTCATATTTCATATACACATTGCTCTAATGGTCCTCTACCGCCCTGTGCCAAATCCACGTTCGTCCTTCCCCCGCCAAGCCTAGGGTCAAGGTTACATACTTGGTGCTTCAAAAACTTTAACGCTCGGGTAAATATCTTATAATTTCTGTTTTCTTTCACAGATCAGCTTCATATTTCATATACGCATTGCTCTAATGGTCCTCTACCGCCCTGTGCCAAATCCACGTTTGTCCTGCCCCGCCAATCCCAGGGTCAAGTTCACATACTTGGTGCTTCAAAAACTTTAACACTCAGGTAAATATCTTATAATTTTTCTTTCCATTCACGGATCAACTTCATATTTCATATACGCGTTGCTCTAATGGTCCTCTACCGCCCTGTGCCAAATCCACGTTCGTCCTGCCCCCGCCAAGCCCAGGGTTAACATCACATACTTAGTGCTTCAAAAACTTTAACGCTCGGGTAAATATCTTATAATTTCTGTTTTATTTCACGGATCAGCTTCATTCTTTCATATATGGCAATGCCTCTAATGGGTTCCTCTACCCCCCGCCCACTGTACCCAAATCCGATACTTATTCGTCCTGCCCCCGCCAAGCCCAGGGTCAAGGTCACATACTTGGTGCTTCAAAAACTTTAACGCTCAGGTAAAAGAAAATTTTGACTTGCAATTTGGCCTCATTTATTATCAAAGCGATATGTGGGACATCCGTGTTCTATGAACACATTTTCTAGTTTATTAAACTTCACACATGCATAGAAGACGACCCAAAGGTGTGTCGCACGTAAGAATGAAAACTCTTGCGTCGTTAATTTCTTAGTTATCTCCCTTTGTTGTTTCGTGCACTGATTTCGTGTCCGGAGCATAACTCGAACACCCTTTGGAATATTTTCATGAAACTTCACACATGCATAGACCACAACCCTAAAGGTGTGTCACGCAAGAATGACAACTCTTGCATCACTCATTTTTTAGTTATCTCCCTTTGTTTTTTCCGTCACTGATTTTGTCTCCGGAGCATAACTCAAACACCCTGTTTTCAAACTACTTGTGTATCTGGGGAGGGGGATACACATGCGCTTGTCGACAAGCGTCCATTTCTAGTTATGTTATCCAAGTGTCCATGCTTGGAAAAAACCTGGCCTTCGTGGCTTTGCCTCGTTTCTTGTTTTTCAACTTGACCCATTTTTTCCGCGCAGTCGACTTAGCCATTTTCAATGTTAAGTTCTCGCGTTTACAATGTTAAGTTTTCGTGTTTAAGTCCATTTCTTTGGTACTGTACCACCTAGGACCACCAAACTTTCACAGCTTCATAATCAAGGGGTGCCCACCACATATCACTATCCAACATGTTACTTTTTAGCTCACCTGAGCAAAGCTCATGTGAACTATTCTTATGGCAAAGTGTCCGTCGTCCGTCGTCTGTCGTCCGTGAACATTTTCAATCATCTTCTTCTCCCGAACTGCTGAGCCGATGTTGGTCAAACTTTACAGGGATGATATATGGGTGATGCCATTTCAAATTTGTTAAAATGAAGGTCATCGACAATCCAAGATGGCCGCCGTGGAAAAGTAGGTCAAATTCTTAAAAAATCTTCTTCTCACGAACCGCCTGGCCGATTTTGACGAAACTTTGTATGAATGATCGATAGTTAATGCTGATTCAGATTTGTTCATATGGTGGCCCCTGGGTCAAAAATGGGCGTGGCCCGAGGGTTCAAATTTTATTTTTGACCGAATATGGTCATATAATATATCAAATCGAAGGTATCGACTAGTCGATCACTCTGGAGCATTTTTTGTCTAAATCAGATGATTTTGTCATCCAAGATGGCCACCGAAAGGTAAAAAAGTTGTTCTTTTACTAAATATTTCAAACGCATTCTTCTTGTGAACTGCTTGGCCGATATTGGCCAAACTTAACTGTAATGGTCTGTGGGTGAAGCCTGTCCATTTTTGTTAAAATGGAGGTCATCATCCAAATCCAATATGTCCGCCGTTGAAAAGTAGGTCAAATTGTCAAAAAATCTTCTTCTCACAAACCTCAGGCCGATTTCGACGAAACTTGGTGTGAATGATTGATAGTTAACGCTGTTTCAGATTTGTTCATATGGTGGCCCTTGGGTCAAAAATGGGCGTGGCCCGAGGGGTCAACTAGGGGTCAAATTATAGTTTTGCCCGAATATGGTCATATAATATATCAAATCGAAGGTATCGACTAGTCGATCACTCTGGAGCATTTCTTGTCTAAATCAAATGATTTTGTCATCCAAGATGGCCACCGAAAGGTAAAAAAGTTGTTCTTTTACTAAAGATTTCAAACGTATTCTTCTTGTAAACTGCTTGGCCGATATTGGCCAAACTTAACTGTAATGGTCTGTGGGTGAAGCCTGTCCATTTTTGTTAAAATGGAGGTCATCACCAAATCCAAGATGTCCGCCGTTGAAAAGTAGGTCAAATTGTCAAAAAATCTTCTTCTCACAAACCTCCAGGCCGATTTCGACGAAACTTGGTGTGAATGATTGATAGTTAACGCTGTTTCAGATTTGTTCATATGGTGGCCCCTGGGTCAAAAATGGGCGTGGCCCGAGGGGTCAACTAGGGGTCAAATTAAATTATATTTTTGCCAGAATATGGTCATATAATATATAAAATTGAAGGTATCGACTAGTCAATCACTCTGGAGCATTTTTTGATTTTTTGTCTAAATCAGATGATTTTGTCATCCAAGATGGCCACCGAGAAAAGGTAAAAAAGTTGTTCTTTTACTAAAGATTTCAAACGTATTCTTCTTGTGAACTGCTTGGCAGATATTGGCCAAAACTTAACTGTAATGATCTGTGGGTGAAGCCTGTCCATTTTTTGTTAAAATGGAGGTCATCACCAAATCCAAGATGTCCGCCGTTGAAAAGTAGGTCAAATTGTCAAAAAAATCTTCTTCTCACAAACCTCCAGGCCGATTTCGACGAAACTTGGTGTGAATGATTGATATTTAACGCTGTTTCAGATATGTTCATATGGTGGCACCTGGGTCAAAAATGGGCGTGGCCCGAGGGGTCAACTAGGGGTCAAAATTATATTTTTACCCGACCGAATATGGTCATATAATATATCCAATCCAAGGTATCGACGAGACGATCACTCTGGAGCATGTTTTGCCAAAATCGGATGATTACGTCATCCAAGATGGCCACCGACAGGTCAAAAGGTTGTTCTTTTACTAAAGATTTCAAAGGACTTCTTCTTGTGAACTGCTTGGCCGATATTGACCAAACTTAACTGAAATGGTTTGTTGGTGAAGCCTGTTCATTTTTGTCATAAATGGAGGTCATCACCAAATCCAAGATGTCCGCCGTTGAAAAAATAGGTCAAATTGTCAAAAAATCTTCTTCTCACAAACCGCCAGGCCGATTTCGACGAAACTTTGTATGAATGATCGATAGTTAACGCTGATTCAGATTTGTTCATATGGTGGCCTCTGGGTCAAAAATGGTCATGGCCGAGGGGTCAAATAGGGGTAAAATTTTATTTTTGACCGAATATGGTCATTTTATATAT
Source organism: Conchocele bisecta (assembly GCA_029237695.1). NCBI lineage: Eukaryota > Metazoa > Mollusca > Bivalvia > Lucinida > Thyasiridae > Conchocele > Conchocele bisecta. The sequence continues at coordinate 6,307,168 of CM055268.1, read as the reverse complement.
CAAATCGAAGGTATAGCAGTAAATCACATGCACATTCGCAATATATGTTAGATCAGAAGGTACCAACAAATTCTGTGGAACATTTGAAGTTGTAAGTGAAGAGTCTTTGTGAAATCAAGATGACCACTATGGAGGCTTTTAGGTGAGCGATACAGGCCCATTTGGGCCTCTTGTTTTTTAACTTGACCCATTTTTTCCACGCAGTCGACTTTCACCACCAAACTTTCACAGCTTCATAACCAAGGGGTGCCTACCACATACAACTATCCAACATGTGACCATTTTTTTACCTTCACCTATTATTTCTACGTAATTGACTTCGCCATTTTCAACGTTAACTTTTTATCGTACGTCTGGTTAAAGTTTTTTGCTTAAAAGTTTTTCGTTACACTATATCTCTGCAACTACTTCGCCCATTACCTTGAAACTTCACATGGGTGTTTATCATCATCCATATTTTCATTCTAACCCCCAACCGTGCGGGCCCCTGTGCCCAATGTCAAGGTCAAATTACTTTGAATGTTTTTGTTAAATTTTGTTTGTGTACTATATCTCTGCAAATGCTTCATCCATTACCTTGATACTTCACATGGGTGTTTATCATCATTGTCGCACCCGCTTGCGGAAAGCGCGATATCGTCGGCATTTTGGCATATGTCCGTCCGTCCGTCCGTATGTCCGTGTGTCCGGTTAAAGTTGTTTTTTTTGTTAAAGTTTTTCCATCTACTATATCTATTTGTTTAATGTCCATGCCTCGCGCCTTGGGCCATGCAGGCCATGGCCATCTAGTCTATAAAAAGTGGGTATAATTATGTTATCCAAGTGTCTATGCTTGGAAAAAACCTGGCCTTCGTGCCTTTGCCTCGTTTCTTGTTGAAAAATATACTAATTTATTTCCATTTCTATGGTAAATGGCAGATTAGAGCTGTATTTACAGTATTTGTATGTAATTAGCATCATAATTATGATATATGAAAGGGAAAAACACAGATTATAGACAAATATAAGAACAATACTCACATATTTGAACATAGAAAATCATATGTGTTGACTTGTCATTTTGCCAAGATTTCGTTAAAATTTAATATTGTCCCTTTTTAACATGATCATGAAAACGTATGCCCAAACAAACAACCCTACAGTGTCAGGTACATCATCATCTACAATTAGTAGACGCGGAAATGGTACCCCACCCACCTGTTTTGACAAGTGACATGTGAGGACATGACAAGACCACAAAGACATGAAATTGTTCAACAAAAAAAGTCAAGTTTTATTTACACTTTTCACATAGGACTTTACGAACGGGAACCGCCGAGGATATACGGTTGTCATATATCAAAATGTCGCTTAGACCCTCAGCAAACCGAATGACACAAGGCCGTATGACTTACTTCCCTTCTAGAGTTGCTATTCACTGTGGTGAAACAGCTATAGCAAAATTCGACTGTAGTCGCGCGTGGCAGTGAACGGTCAATTCGACTACAGTCGCGATCGGCAGTGAAAGTGTTAAGTGAATTAATTTAACATGTTTGTGCAACGTTTAACACATTTTAGCGTCTGTGTTTTTGAATTCTATAGACGTGTGAAAACTTAACTGAGATGATCTCTCTGAATCAGATTTGGCGGTGCCAGGCGCTTATTTTTCACATTGAGTTATCGGAATACAAATATGAAGGAAACATGCTATCAGGACTCGATTTTCACTTCGACATAACCGAAATATCGACATTTCCGATATCGATTTATCAGGAGTAAAATACATGATCTATATAGGGAATTCGGCCGGGACCTCAGGACGCATATCGAGATAAGCAGGTATATCGAGATAAGCGATATTGAGATAAAGAGAATCGATCAGCTGTATTTTTCAGTTGTATGAAATATATATTGCTCTTATGATTTCCATGCTATAAGAGCAATATATATTTTATGCATCTGAACATATGCCATATGAACATATCATGAACATATGCCAGTTATTTAGGCGTGAAAGTATGAACTTGTAAATGTCATTTAGCAAACTCTGTCTTTCCAGATGTGTATTGTACGGCCCTGGACAGTTGCCTACAGTCGGGTATATTGCCGTACCTGACAAGCCTCCCTTCCACCGAGACTACACAGGCCGTGAGCATACACCAGCTGCTGCAGTTCGCCATAGACATATCCACCGCTGTCGCTCACATACACACTCACAAGGTAACTACTGTCAACCATACCACAGGAGAAAGACTCGCACCTACAGTGAAAAATATCAAAGCGGGACACCTTAATTATTGTAAATCGCTGTGTTGGTAATCTTGGTGGGTATCTTCGTCATTTATCTCCGATGGTACATGTATCTGTTTGTGATCGCTATAAGCATAAACACATGTCTTGGGGTGTCACAAGCCCGATTTACAGTGGAACCTCTCTAAATCGGACACCCTGAGGACCTCCCAGGGTGTCATGTTTAGAGATGTTCCACTTTATTACATAAGAAATTGCCAGTTGTATTAGATTCACATTACCCCACCCACTTGCTGTACTGTACATGCATGGTTCTGCGAACCATACAAGGTAAGTATCACTTTTACACATGCACTAAAATATTATTAGGGCCCCACCGAGAATCGGCGGTGCCCTATAGGTTTTGCCGTGTCTGTCTTGCTGTCTGTCCGTCTGTCTGTTCGTCCGTTTATTTTTTGAAAGTTTTTGTAAGAGTTTCTCAAATAACCTATAATTTATGTTTGCCTTTAGCTAATATCTTCATATTGCACACATGCATTAGTTAGTACCTATGCATCCTTCCACATTAATACAATTACCCTTGCTACTGACCGTACGTCCGTCCATCTGTCTGTTTATTTATTTGAACGTTTTTGTAAGAGTTTCTCAAATCACCTATAATTTCTGTTTGCCTTCAGTTAATATCTTCATATTGCACACATGCATTACTTAGTAATGATACATCATTCCACATTAATACAAGTACCTTCGCTACTGATCGTCCGTCCGTCCATCTGTCTGTTTATTTATTTGAAAGTTTCTCAAATAGGGGCCCTAATTAAGTGCGTCGACAGACCACATTTTCTACTTTTTTCACACAACAGTCTTTTGTACATTTAAATACAACTGTAAACAGACCAATCAAATATTACATTTATAAGGTATTAAAGACTTATAAGATACTTCTAATGGTTCTGTTCTGTTCGGTAATAACTTTCCCTTGCTTGCTGTAGAAATCTTCCTTTTTCTCCAGATTATACATCGCCATATTATGGGCACTAGTGTGTATTTGTCGGACAGTCTGGTGGCCAAGCTGGGAGACTTTGACTGGGGCATGGAAGATACGTCCGAACTGGAGCTTTCGGAAGTAACACCCATGGTAACTTGCTGTCACACTTTGTACCATCTACTCGGGCAACTAGCCACCAACTGATCAACTATCAGTGTCAAGCTCATACAAAAATTAATGTCACCTTCAATAGCTAACACAACATAATCACACTTGAAGTCTTGACAATGTCAATGAAAACAATTTGGAAATCTTAATTATTCATTAGATCAAATTTACAAAATGTTTTTTTCATATTCTCCTGCATTTGTTTCCTGAAAGGCCCTGTGAAATCTGAGCAAAACAGTTGGAAACCAGCATTTAATGGTATATTCTAATTCACTCTATAAATATCACACAATTTGATTGGCTGATGGTCATACATTACAGGTATATCATTATTGATGTACAGTCGCAAATTATTATACCCCCCGCAACAAGTTGTGGGTGGGGGGGGTCCCCCGCAACAAGTTGTGGGGGGGGATATACTGGAGTCAGATTGTCCGTCCGTGCGTCCGTGCTTCCGTAAACTTAACATCAGAGAAATATTGTTATAACTTCTATTTCCTTCATCTAAAATGCTTAATATTTCACACATGCATTCCTGTAAGGCTCTACTACCATGCTGTGCCAAATCCATGACCGTCCAACCCCCGCTGATCCCAAGGTCAAGGTCAAATACATGGTCTCTTTAGAAAACTTAACATCAGAGAAATATGTTATAACTTCATCTAAAATTCTTAATATTTCATGCATGCATTCCTGTAAGGCTCTACTATCATGCTGTGACATATCCCCGCTGATCTCGAGGTCAAGGTCACATACTTCATCTCTTTACAAAACTTAGCATCAGAGAAATCGGTTATAACTTGTATTTCCTTGCTCGGATCTGCTTCACATTCACGTTCATTCCGCCCCCGCTAAGCCCAGAGTCAAGGTCACAAGCCCACACTTAGAAAATTTTACATATTTAGGGTACCTGGGCCCACGCAGGGGGTATTCCGTAAGCTTCGCTTACTGACCAATCTAGTTTCAATATGTATTCCTATGCCAGTAGTAAAGGAGTCCATTAGAAATAGGTTAACCGCATTGTAATTTTGAAATTTGCAGCGTATATCAGAAAATGATAGGTCGGAAAACATGTTTAATGGCTCCGCTAGCGCGTCGCCATTTTACAGATTTTCCGACCTATCATTTTCTGATATACGCCGCAAATTTGAAAATTACAAACAATTAACCCTATATTGTATTGGTTTTCTAAACCTATATCACCCAATGGTGACCTGAAATGGAAAGTACAAAATAATTATTGAAAGATTAACTAGGCCTAAGAAAACAAAATTGTTTGTTGCGAGTAAAGCCTAAACAAAGTTCAAGTTGGGTAGTGTATGGGCATTTTACCTTTTTTTTTAAATTTTTTAGTTTAATATTAAATTTGTTGTTTTTTAGCGACTTCAATATTGTATTTATTGCATAAAACATGACTGTTTGTATTCATACACATTGTAAATACTCTTCAATGTTGCTTTGTGTCTCATTATATGGTGTAATTACAGTCAGTTTCCGTGAAACAAAATGACTGCTCAGTAACTTGGAACTAGCACCAACTACAGGCAGTAAAGCCAAGTAGAACCAGACCAGGGCTTCTAACAGTTTCAGTTTGTCGTTTCTGGACTGAATTTTGAAATCTCAGACCGATTGAGATTTGTAAACTATATATCCTTAAAATTTGGTGTGAAAATAATGCCAATCCAGCTGCTATTTCTGTATGAACCGTGGAAATGTAAATGTGCTGATTTTGACGCCAAGTAATGTCTATTTTATGACACATATTTGGGGCATATCCGTTTTAAAACATTGTCGGGTAATAAATGGTTGTGTATTCGGTCGCCTTTCAACACATTTCTCCCAGTATTGATTTTTCATAACACGAGCGCGGTTATAGGTGTAGGTCTCGGTTTATAAATAGACTGACTTGAGATACTTGAGATACTTGAGATACTTGAGCGTAAAGATACGTGATTTGTTACACTCGTAAAGATACGTGATTTGTTACACTCGTAAAGATACGTGATTTGTTACACTCGTAAAGATACGTGATTTGTTACACTCGTAAAGATACGTGATTTGTTACACTCGTCATTTCTGATGAATTTAAAATAAAATAAAGAAACGATGCTCTGTGATTATCAGTGTTTGTGATATTTATATTACACCTTTCACCCCAAGTAACTGACACGGACTATTCCATATTATGTCTGGGACTGTTACATTACGCTGTATTAGGAGTCATTTTTGGTATAAATAAAGTATGTACGAATGGCGTAGATCCTGATGAGACTCGGATGGCTCGTGAATAGCGCTTATCGGAATCTACAGTTTGCAACCATTGTGATAAAGGACAAAGGTGTGTCTGCCATGTTAACCCATTACAGACGGGATACGCTTTTAGTAGTATGAACCTTTTGAGAGAAAAATATCCCTATTTTCTTTATATCATTTCGAAAGTATACAGTGCAGTCTCCGTTTTTGTTCCACCGTAGACAACACTTGCAAACTCAACACGAACGCAACGGTTTGCTGTAGCGTTGTATACGTTGTTTAAACGTATAATACGGTTCGTACACGTGTAATGCACATTGTCAAACCGTTTTTTTTTAAAAGCGCTGTATACGTTGTTTAAACGTATAATACGGTTCGTACACGTGTAATACACATTGTCAAACTGTTTAGTTTAAAAGCATTGTATACGTTGTTTAAACGTATAATACGGTTCGTACACGTGTAATACACATTTTCAAACCGTTTAGTTTTAAAGCGTGTAATACGTTTAGCTTCAAGGCGTATAACACGCTTTGGCGTATACATATGTAGTGAGGTGAAAAAGTTGAAACGTGTACAACACTTTACCTGGAAGCGTGTAGCTATATGAAAGCGTTGAAACGTGTACAATGGTTACACGTTTTAACGCTAATACCTGTTCGGCCCCGATCGCTTCGAGGCGTCCTTGTTTCGTCCCTTTTAAAATATCGCGAATACATACCCTCAGATTGAGTTCAAAGTACATCGGCGGTGTGATTTAGCACTTCAATTGATCCCTAATCCCTGATGCCTAATGAGTCACGCTTTTAACACGACAGATGTACCTTGTCGTTTATCAAATGTTTGCGAATTGTAGATCACGTGAGCGGTCATCAGGATCTGCGGCATTCCTACGTACATGTACATTTTATATACACAAAAATGACCCCTAATACAGCGTAATGTAACAGTTCCTAACTTAATATGGAATAGCCCGGGCCGATAGTCCGTGTCAGTTACTTGGGGTTAAATATTACGAACACAGATAAACACAGTGCATGGTTTCTTTATTTTATTTTAACATTATCAGAAATGGCGAGTCTAGGAACTCTCGTATCTTTACGCTGAAGCCAGTCTATTTCAGTCACTAATCCGCTATACACATGTACCACGCGTGTGTTAAGAAAAATCGATATTTGGAGAAACTGAATACACAGCGAGCTGCACACTGGTTTAACACGGATATGGCCCGCGGATATGTGTCATAAATTACTTGGTGGTCAAAACCGGTAAATTTACAAGGTTTATCATGTTTATAGCGAAATAGCAGCCGACTGGCAATTTTTCTCGGACCGATTTTTAAGACTAGTTTTCAAATCTCAATCGGTCTGAGAGTTCAAAAATCGGTCCAGAACCGGAAAACTGAAATTTTAGAAGCCCTGCAGTCTAGAAGTATATATACACACACGAAGAACGATCTGAGCATGCGCATTCTACGCGATACACGGTTGGCATACCAACACGTGTAATGCGTTAAAGCCCGTGGAAACGTGTTATACGTATAACACGGTTTCATCTGTACGGTGATGTGTACATGTAGAAGCGTGTAACCGTTCGTCAAAGAAAGCGTTAAATCGTTTAAACGGTTTACCTTAGCGTTGTATACGTTTACAACCGTTGTATACGTTTACAACCTTTGTACACGGATTACACGCTTTTGAAACTACTCAATGCGTTGTTTACAACCGTATACGTTTACAACCGTTGTACACGGATTACACGCTTTTGAAACTCAATGCGTTGAACACAGTTTGTTCGACTTTCGCGCATGCGCAAGAGTGGGGAAACGCAACGCATGGCCGAAAACGTATTACACGTAGACGACACACGGTTTGAAACGCAACTAACGGAAACTCCACGGATACGCAACGCACAACACTTTGTACACGTATAAACCCGGAACATTTTGACAGAAACGACTGTATGTTGTTACCACTCATTTGAACCGTCTCAACGAGACGGTTCAAATGAGTGGTAACAACAAATACCTTTATCGATGAATGAACAAAATAATGAGATTTTTTCAACAAAAAATATCGTATCCTCAGACTGAAAAGCGTTTATCTGCAATCCAAAATAATACCATTAGCATTATGATTCATCTAGAGGTGTCGTTTCGCAATGTTTACATCTTGCGAAAACATGCGAATCATCTAAAGACATCAGAATTGTCTCTCGTTTGCGCCATCTCGCCTTCCGCTTTTGGAAATACAGAAAAATAATCTTAGGAGACGATTCTCATGTGCTGCTGAAACATATTTTTCCTAAGAAGTAGAACAAATGTGGACAAACACCATATTTCTCGACAAAAAAACAACATAGTTTGACAAAAACATGATAATCGTCGTCTTAGGAGAATATTCTTATGTGCTACCAATAAATGTTTACTGGGGAAAAAATATGTGATTTGTGTTATTGGTTACTGCATCGCCGGTTTTTACGTTACCTTTTTTTCCGGGGATTCTGCACCTCCGACTTTTAACTTTCAACGTCATAAATTTATGGAATAATTATGTACGAAAGACAATTCAAGAGCCAAATCTTACTAAATAAAGTTATATTTTATTCCATGAGTGATAGTGTCATGAAATGGATAAATATGTGTTGAGTAATTGATCGTAAATGTGTGTTTCTGTTGACATCGCGTCGACGTGTATCAAAGGTCAGATCGGCATGACTTTGTAACCTTTGATGTCTCACCCTCCACACGTCACAGTCAGTAATGATTACAACCGCACGTGCATATTATGTACGTGTGATCGGACAAAACCTGATTTATTGGATATGTGACTAGTGAAGACCAAAGCGTGTTCAACATCAGTAATGAAAAAAATGCGAGATTGTCACAAAAACAATTGTATTAGGAGACGATTCTCATATGTTGCCAAAACCTGTTTATTACCCAAAAAATATTTTGACAAAACATGAGAATAATATTCTGATCTGATGCTAGTTGCTCTTATAATACCACACCAAGAACCGTACCTCAAAACAATAAAGACAATCACCCACAATTGGGGGCTGGCTTCATCCATCAAATTGACAATCCTTGATTGGTACAGTTCGGGATTTACCTTAAAGTTCAAAGGAAATTTGTCACACCTTCACTAATTTGATTACCTGCCAATGCTCCTTGACCATTTTCAATTAATATTGGCATCTGACCAAATGAGTTAATCAGTGATGACTGGCGAAGCTGAATTATTATGCGCTGTTGAATAACTCGAGCCATATCTCTGAAGCACTTGATTAATCAACGCTTGCAACATCTTTAAACATTTTAGGTAAGAACATTTTTTTCTGATTTTTGTTGTTGTTTTTTGGCATAAGTTTCATTAATGGGCCTTTAATTAATTTATAATTAATCACAGCTAATTAACCATTAATCAATCACCCACCGCATCCATTAATTAACAATTTACCATGCCTATTATTAAGGCATAATTGACGAGTTGACGAATATGTGAATTGGCAAAGCTGGATTGACCGAAACATCTTAGTTGACAAAACATCTTCAGTCGCCATTTTTAGCTCGCCTGCACGAAGTGCAGAAGAGCTTATGGCATACCCCTGGCGTCGTCGGCGTCGTCAGCCACAAACTTAACGTTGGGTAAATGTCTTATAACTTCTGTTTCCTTTCATGAAACACCTTGTTATTTATGCCCCCGCCACCGAATGGTGAGGGGGGGCATATAGTGTTACCGGCGTCCGTACGTACGTTACGTACGTCCCGAAACCTTACCGCTCGGGTAAATGGCTTATAATTATACCCCCACAAACAAAGTTTGTTGGGGGTATATAGGAGTCAGCTTGTCGGTCGGTCGGTCGGTCGGTCTATCGGTCTGTCGGTCGGTCTGTTGGAAATTCCCTTCCGCTCTATATCTTCTACACCCATGCATAGATTATCAAATGGCTTGGCACAAATGTTTCTCATGATGAGAAGGTGTGTCGCGATCAATAACGAAGCACCTATGTCCAAGGTCAAGGTGTCCTCTACCGCCCTGTAACAAATCCACACTTGTCCCGCCCCCGCTAAGCCCAGGGTCAAGGTCACAGACTTGGTGCGTTTGAAACCTTAACGCTCGGGTAAATGGCTTATAATTTTGGTTTCCTTGCTCGGATTTGCTTGAAATTTCACACACACAAAGCTCCAATGGTCCTCTACCGTCCTGTGACAAATCCACATTTGTCCTGCCCCCACTAAGCCCAAGGGCAAGGTCACAGACTCGATGCATTCAAAACCTTAGCGCTCGGGTAAATGGCTTATATAATTTCTGTTTCCTTGCTCGGATCTGCTTCAAATTTCACACACACGCATTGCTCCAATGCTCCTCTACTGCCCTGTGACAAATCCACATTTGTCCTGCCCCTGCTAAGCCTTGGGTCAAGGTCACAGACTTGGTGCGTTCGAAACCTTAACGCTCGGGTAAATGGCTTATAATTTAAATATGCCTCATTTTCTTTGTCTGCCAGCGGGGTCATTCGTGTGCCGACAGGCCACATTTCTAGTTCATACATGCATTCCTCAGATGACCCTCTATCATGCTGTAGCAAATCCATGACCCACCACCCAACCCTTACCCCAAGGTCAAGGTCACAAACTTAGCACATTCATAAACTTAACGTTGGGGTAAATTTCTTATAACATCTGTTTCATTTCATGGAACGCCTTTATATTTCATACATGCATTCCTCAGATGACCCTCTATCATGCTATAGCAAATCCATGACCCATGACCCAACCCTTACCCCAGGGTCATGGTCACAAACTTAGCATGTTCATAAACTTAACGTTGGGGTAAATGTTGTGTAACTTCTGTTTATTTACAGAGAATGTCTTCATATTTCATACATGCATTCATCTGATGACCCTCTATCATGCTGTAGCAAATCCACGATCCACCACCCAACCCTTACCCCAAGGTCAAGGTCACAAACTTAGCATGTTCATGAACTTAACGTTGGGGTAAATGTTGTGTAACTTCTGTTTATTTACAGGGAACGCCTTCATATTTCATACATGTATTCATCTGATGATACTCTATCGTGCTACAGCAAATCCATGACCCACCGCCCATCCCTTAATCCCCAGGGCAAGGTCACAAACTTTTGTTTATTTACAGGGAACGCCTTCATATTTCATACATGTATTCATCTGATGATACTCTATCGTGCTACAGCAAATCCATGACCCACCGCCCATCCCTTAATCCCCAGGGCAAGGTCACAAACTTAGCACATTCATAAACTTAACGTTGGGGTAAATGTCTTATAACATCTGTTTTCTTTCATGGAAAGCCTTCATATTTCATACATGCATTCCTCAGATGACCCTCTATCATGCTGTAGCAAATCCACGACTCACCACCCAACCCTTACCCCAAGATCAAGGTCACAAACCTAGCACATTAATAAACTTAACGTTGGGGTAAATGTTGTGTAACTTCTGTTTATTTACAGGGAATACCTTCATATTTCATACATGCATTCATCTGATGATACCCTATCGTACTATAGCAAATCCATGACCAACCTCCCACCCCTTTCCCCAAGGTCATAGTCACAAACTTAGCACATTCATAAACTTAACGTTGGGGTAAATGTCTTATAACATCTGTTTCCTTTCATGGAACGCCTTAATATTTCATACATTCATTCATCTGATGATACTCTATTGTGCTATCGGAAATCCATGACCCACCGCCCACCCCTTACCCCAAGGTGAAGGTCACAAACTTAGCACATTCATAAACTTAACTTTGGGGTAAATGTCTTATAACATCTGTTTCCTTTCATGGAAAGCCTTGATATTTCATACATGCTTTCTTCAGATGACCCTCTATCATGCTGTAGTAAATCCACAACCCACCACCCAACCCTTACCCCAAGGTCAAGGTCACAAACATAGCATGTTCATAAACTTAACGTTGGTTTAAATGTTGTGTAACTTCTGTTTCGTTACAGGGAACGCTTTGATATTTCATACATGCATTCATCTGACGAACCTCTATTGTGCTACAGCAAATCCATGACCCCCCCCCCCCTTTCCCCAAGATCAACATCATAAACTTAACGTTGGAGTAAATGTCTTTTTATAACTTCTGTTTCGTTACAGGGAACGCCTTGATATTTCATACATGCATTCATCTGATGATACTCTATCGTGCTATAGCAAATCCATGACCCAGCCCCCACCCCTTTCCCCAAGGTCAAGGTCACAAACATAGCACATTCATAAACTTAACGTTGGGGTAAATGTCTTATAACATCTATTTCCTTTCATGGAACGCCTTGATATTTCATACATGCATTCCTCAGGTGACCCTCTATCATGCAGTAGCAAATCCACAACTCACCACCCAACCCTTACCCCAAGGTCAAGGTCACAAACTTAGCATGTTCATTAACTTAACATTGGGGTAAATGTTGTGTAACTTCTGGTTCCTTACAGGGAAAGCTTTGATATTTCATACATGCATTCACCTGATGATCCTCTATTGTGCTACAGCAAATCCATGACCACCCCCCCCCCCCCCACCCCTTTCCCCAAGATCAACATCATAAACTTAACGTTGGAGTAAATGTCTTTTTATAACTTCTGTTTCTTTACAGGAAACGCCTTGATATTTCATACATGCATTCATCTGATGATACTCTATCGTGCTATAGCAAATCCATGACCCAGCCCCCACACCCCTTTCCCCAAGGTCAAGGTCACAAACATAGCACATTCATAAACTTAACGTTGGGGTAAATGTCTTATAACATCTGTTTCCTTTCATGGAATGCCTTGATATTTCATACATGCATCCATCTGATGATACTCTATCATGCTATAGCAAATCCATGACCCACCGCCCACCCCTTACCCCAGGGTCAAGGTCACAAACTTAACACATTCATAAACTTAACGTTGGGGTAAATTACTTATAACATCTGTTTCCTTTCATGGAACGCCGTGATATTTCATACATGCATTCCTCAGATGACCCTCTATCATGCTGTAGTAAATCCACAACCCACCACCCAACCCTTACCCCAAGGTCAAGGTCACAAACATAGCATGTTTATAAAGTTAACGTTTGTTTAAATGTTGTGTAACTTCTGTTTCTTTACAGGGAACGCTTTGATATTTCATACATGCATTCATCTGATGATCCTCTATTGTGCTACAGCAAATCCATGACCCACCCCCCCCCACCCCTTTCCCCAAGGTCAGGGTCATAAACTTAGCACATTCATACATGCATTCCTCATGTGAATAGCTATCATGCTGTAGAAAATCACCAACTTAGTGCGTTCATAAACTTAACGTTGGGTTAAATTTTGTTTTACTTCTGTTTTCAGGGAGCTCATTGATATTTCATACATGCATTCATCTTACTATATGCTATATTATTATATAGCAAACCCACGACCCACCTTGCACCACTGACCCCAATGTCAAGGTCCACCGCCCCTTAACCCAAGGTCAAGTTATATAATATTCATGTTTTTTTATGCTACTGTGCCATGTTTGAGTGAAGGCTGCCAACAGGCGAGCTTTGTTGTCTTCTGACAACTCTTGTTGTTGTTGTTTTTGTTTTATGGAAATCTGTGCGCTTATTTTTTGTCTGACACATTTCACGTACAAGTGTGAGGCGCGAGATTATAGTGTTTTTCCCGGAATGTCAGCGTTTTATCGATAAAAATGTCAGGTAGGGTCGGGTTACCCGAAACAAACACTTTTGTTTAGGCCCTAGCATTCTAAATGCTAGTTTTGCTAAGTATGTTCATATATCTCGCAGATGCACTTGTTATTAGTATATAGTCATGTAACGAACTTGTGTTGCTTATTAGTCGGCTCATCGGGATCTACAGAGTTCGCAGATATTGGTTTCATAGTCTGTAGGGTTGAAAGGGTTAACACCACCATAATCCACTACATTGCAGCACCAGTTACCAGATGCCTGTGTACGATGGCTGGCACCAGAATGTTTCCTCAAGGAAGAATACAGTTACCAAACTGACATGTAAGTCATCATGACCATAGTTAACATACTGAGAGGTAATTAGCCTTTACCACAGTTATGGAATAAATGCAGTTGGGCCGCATTCTAGATAAACTAGCCTTAATAACAACGTCATGAAAGCCTGAAAATGATGTCATAAAGTTACGCTTGTGTTTATTGTGGTTCAAATGGTGGTCTGTGCTTTTGGTTTCCTTCTAGGCAACACGTAGTGATTGTGTTGATTATTTGTATACATATCAGCATATTAAGAAAATAAACATCCTTACGACCAATATGATAATATTTCTTGTAAACTTTATTATGCACCCGTCACCGAATGTATAGTCCGTACGTCCGTCCCGAAACCTTAACGCTCGGGTAAATCGCTTATAATTTCTGTTTCCTTCTCGGATCTGCTTCATATTTAACACAAATTGCTCCAATGGTCTTCTACCGCCCTGTGAAAAATCCACATTCGTCCAGCCCCCCCTAAACCCAGGGTCAAGGTCACATACTTGGTGCATTCAAAACCTTAACACTCGGGTAAATGGCTTATAATTTACGTTTCCTTGCTCAGATCTGCTTCACATTTCACACACGCATTGCTCCAATGGTCCTCTACCGCCCTGTGAAAAATCCACATTCGTCCCGCCCCCGCTAAGCCCAGGGTCAAGGTAACAGCGGGGGCATTTGTGTGCCGACAGGCCACATTTCTAATTTATTGTACGACTGTTACAAACAAGAACATTAGTAGTGAGACTGTCTTCGGCGGAGATGAAGGTGTCGGTATGTTCCTTCAGGTGGGATGAAACCAGAATACTCGAGAGAAAGCACACAAAGTCTTATCCTGTCTGGTGACCATCAAACATACTTCCCCGTTTAATGGGACACAATGTAGTCGGCATATTGGCGTATGTCCGTACGTACTTGCGTCTGGGTTAAAGTTTTTGTCTTGACCGCTTGTAGACAGCGCGATATAGTCGACACTTGGCGTATGTCCGTATGTACGTGCATCCGGGTTAAAGTTCTTGTCTCGCCCGCTTGTAGAAAACGCGATATAGTCGGCACATTGGCGTACGTACGTTCGTACATACGTCCTTACGTACGTGCATCGGGGTTACAGTTTTTGGTTGCAGTTTTTCGGTAAACTATCAATGCCTCGCCGGGCGCGACATGTGGGCCGCGGCCATCTAGTTTTGGATTTAGGTTAAAGTTTTTAAGAGCACTATATCTCTGAAACCGCTTCGCCAATTCACTCCAAACTTCACATGTGTCTTTATCATCATCCATACTTTCATTATATGCCCAACTTGTGCGGCCCCGGTTTACATTGTCAAGGTCAAATTACTTTCTTTTTGTCGCGCCCCGGTTTGCGGACAGGGCGATATAGTCGGCACATTTTTATGCCATCAAAGCTTGTTTAGTACTATCAAGTGCCTCGGCGGGCGCGACTTGCAGGCCTCGGCCATCTAGTCCTATAGACCTGCTAGTATGGGGTAGATAAGCTCGTCCATCATATTGGCTATACAGGAAAATGTTCCTCCTGCTTTCTTAGATGTAAATTTAATTCCGATAGTCGGGAATGGACAATATTTTTTCATTTGTTTAAAAGATCCCCGCAGGTGTCCGACTACCTTCTAAGCCCCATCTGGCACGGAAATAATTGATATGCATGACGTGATGAAGCTGTAGGTCTATAGTATCTATACAAATATGAAAAACTAAAATTCATTAATTTCTCACAGAACAAATGCATTTGTTTCAATCACAAATAAGATGTGTTTTTAATTTATAATTTCAATCACCAGAAATGTTGTTTAGTTTTCGGTCTTTAGTGACGTAATGTTTACAACAACAAAAAAACAATTAACTGTAAATGACGTCTATTAGATGCTGACATAAATTCTGAAATATTTACAATGTATCTCTGACGATACGTAATGTATAAGGATAATCTATTATAAGTGGCAATGATAGTAAATTGTTTATGTTTAGATGTTGTCGACTAAAACGAGATATGTAGGCTAATAGGCTTAACACCGATAGTAGTTTGCTTTGTTTGTTCACTACATGTATTTATTATACTTCCATTACTCCTACTACAAATATCATACTGACCTGAAACATACTGAGTTTCTATATAAATATTTATAATTACCAAACTGATGACTATTCGTAGGACATTGTATGTATTTCCTGACAATTATATGAAAAAAGAAAAAAATGAAAAAATTTCCAGAACAGAATATACTTCTATTTGAAGTCAGGTTACATGGTAACAGCAGGCCATAAACTAATTTGATTGTGTATATATGTCTTGCCATGACAGCTCATTGTGAGCCAACGTAGCTTGACACAGTTTTAGACATCGGCGTTACAGTAAGTGAGATGAAATGACGTATGTTTCAGCTGGTCGGCTGGTGTATTTATGTGGGAGGTGTTTACCCGCAGTTTGCTGCCATTTGCTGGCACCAACGTGGAAACTGTGAAACAGACTGTGATAGATGGTGTACGTCCCGCAAAACCCAATCTTGCTCATATCTCCTTGTAAGTAGAATTACCACTGTTGTGTAACACATTTGTGGCTGTGACTAGAGAAATTGGCCTTGTGGATTATGTGACCAGTGTAGATCCAGATCAGCCTGTGCATCCGCACGATCTGGATCTGCACTGTTTGCTAATCCATCAATGAAACACCCATCATGCTTCTAACAAGCAACATCATATAGATTGTCATCAGGCTACAGGAGTGTACTACATGTATTTGATTGGGAGTTATACTGAATGGTCACAAATCCCATAAGACCCATTTCCTCAGTCACAGCAACATTTTAGTACCATATAGCTGTAAACTGCATATTTATCCCGTCAACACAGTGCGTATGTGCCCGGTGAAACACGGTGCCGTGAACATTTTTGATATCCTGTTAATACGACCTAATCACTGTGTATGAATATGTGCGGTGGCTGGGGTTATTTTTATTGCATTTTAAAGCTAGTAGGTGTTGACGGGATAAATAGAATAGTAGGTTAGTGCTGTGAATGGGAAAAATATCTTGTGCAGCACGGAAACGGAATGTGCTCGGCAGAGCCTCGCCCATCCCGTTTCCTAAGCCTTGCCAGATATTTTTTCCCATTCACGGCACTAACCTACTATTCTCTATTTACTTGTTCTACATTCTTAGGGGATGTCTTAATTGTCTAGTGATAGCGCAGTGAACCTCCATAGCAAAGGTTGCAAGCTGAATGTCATGAACAGATACTTTAATAGTATTTCCATCCCACTGGTACAATGGAGTCGGCTAATTCTGCACACCTAAGGTTTTCCAGACAAATTTATGTCATTAACATCCCCATATTCAGTCAAATTTTCATGAATTTTCAACGCAGTTCAAATGGAGGTAAAATGTCACAACGTTCTGACGTCAGTAAGTGACGTATATTGTGTGATGTATGACACCACACGCGTATTTGCAACGTTATATTTCCGCTAATGCTGCGCATCTGGTAGTGTAAACAAAATGGCAAACAGTATACTGGATCAGCATAGTAAAATTGGTATTAGACTTGAAGTAGAACTATCCAGTGACATCATGAAAGGTTAGTTTCTTAGTTGAACAGTTAATTTAGTAAATAAGACAGCTATTCCATCAGCAGGGTCTGAGGATTTTACACATTTTGACTATATTCGGAATACTATCGGAATGTGATAAAATTGTGCCAGAGTGTAGCAATTAATCAGCTTCTTTATTCCGAAATCCACATATTTTATTATGACGTACGCACGGCTAAATTGACGTATATTGTGCATTAGCCGATGCACAGAATTAGCTGAAATTACAGTATATCAGATGAGACTTAAAACCGCAGCCCTCTCTGTATATGACCTAAGTTATTGCGAAGCGTAAAAACCATTTAACCATTTCACCACTTTCAAACATTTAAACACATACTTGCCAAATATATTTATTTACACCCATCAGATATTGTGGCAGGTAACAGTTGTCGGAGGCATTATATGTTTCCCGGTGCATCTCTGTGAGATTGCAGCACTGTACATGTACATTGTTACCAGTACAAGGTGAAGGTTACTACTATAAACATGTCTTATAAATTGTTTACCAAACTGCTTCCAAACATCTGAAGATTGTTAGTTTGACGTTAACCCTGTCAACACCACAGGCCGTATAGTGGTATTGGCAAAAAGTGTAGATCCAGATGAGCCGGCTCGTGACGAGCCGTCTCATCAGGATCTGCATGTTTCATATTTTTGAGAACAAAACCCCCCCCCTCCCCCGTTTCATAAATGCATTAGTCTGAAAAGGTTAGTAGCAAAATTTACATATCAAAATCCATACCAGTTACTTAGGGGTGAAAGGGTTAACCAACAAATTCCACCTATTCCAACGCAGGTATAAGTATATTATGGCTGTCTAAAAGTTTCTAGAATTTGTGATGTGCCCGCCATACTCTCCTAAGGGAAATTTCTTGTAAATGCAAATGCTTTGATTTTAACGACGGCACTGGCTCGATGACCTTGCATGTTGGGACTGACTATTAAGTCCCCATCCGATAGGACTAGGCTATTCGCAGCGGTTGAGGTGGGAATCGAACCCGGGGACTCGCGATCCGCAGCCCGCCGCTCTACCTACTGAGATAATCCGGCAACTGAAATGTATTGTGATTCGATAACCTATTTATAAGACTGGTCTGTACCTGACCGTGACTGGAGAGTTTCCAAATTCTGTCACCTATCTATAAGACTGGTTTATGAGATGTACGCAGTGTCAGGGGAGATCATTCACTGCAGGTACCGGGTGATGAAGAACTGCTGGCGGTATTCCCCGGAGGACCGACCAACTGCTGACCAACTGCTGCAACAACTGCTCGATATCCAGGTACGGTACACCTCGGCAATCAGGGCAAACGACGGTGGACCGACCAGGGGCCTGTTTCACTAAACTTCTTACAACTAAAATGTTCGTAAGTGCAAAATGATGATAGTCTGTAAATTTCACATATACACTGTGTTCTTCTAAACAATTATTGGATTTACATTTATTGAGCATAGTACGTACAGTATACATCATGTACACACTAATTCCAGATCAATTTCCTGACAAATAATCCACTTAACCATGTTCACAAATATTGTTATAAACACCATTTTCTTTATAATTACACTATTTTTGTAACATCCATTATAAGGTAACACATTCACAGAAACTTGATCGAGATCGAGTCGTCAATTTGCCATAATTTACCAATGTTTGATGCACTTTAACTGTAAATAACTTCTAAACACGTCAATATGCAGCCTATGCTCAATACATGTAAATCCATTAATTGAAATCTACAGACGATCCTAAATTTACACTTACAAACATTTTAGTCGTACAAAGTTTAGTGAAGCGCACCCCTGATGATGGGAAGATATGTGTATCTTAGCCCTTCAACCCTACAGGTCATCAAAATTGCAAAGTATAGTTATCTAGCAAAGTATACTTTGAGGAATAATAATTTATTTTTCCCAAAATGCATTATTTCATATAGAACTAACCACTGCACATATTTGATGATTAAAAGTATGCAGATATTATTATACTGAATTTATTACATTATCACAGCCATTTTGGCTGTGATAATGTAATAAATTCAGTATAATAATTCTGCATACTTCCAATCTTCAAATATATGCAGTCGTTAGTTATAGATATTTAAAAGTATGCTTGGCAATTTTGGTGAAATCGGCTACTGGGTCCAAGTGGTCTGTTGTAGTGAGTGTGCCTGGCACTGGATGAGGACACCGTCATTCAGCGGCGGATGGGAGGATATGTCTTTCTTAGCTCTTTCAACCCTACAGACCATGAATCAATTCCTAACATGGTTGATCCAGATGAGTAGGTTCATAACGAGCCGTCTCGGATCTGGTTTTCTTCTTTCTCAGATTTTTAAAAAAAATTAGTTCTCATACAATTAATGAACTAGTTCAATAACTATCGTGAACCAGTCTATGCCAGTTATTTAGGGGTGAAAAGGTCAATGAATGCTTAATTATTCATATCTTAATTCTTCTTGTACATATTTTCAACACTATGGGTGCACCCCACGATGCAGATATAAGTATATTATGGCTGTCTAAAAGTTTCTTGAATTTGTGATGAGTACGGGCAGCCATTACAACCCAAGCAGCTTAAGTCTATACAGATGGAGTATATATAGAGAATAGTAGTTTAGTGCCGCGAATGGGAAAAATATCTGGCAAGGCTCAGGAAACAGGATGGGCGAGGCTCTGCCGAGCACATCCCGTTTCCGTGCCGCGCCAGATATTTTTTCCCATTCACGGCACTAACCTACTATTCTATTTATCCCGTCAACACCTACAAATGGCTGTAAAATGCAAAAATAGTATTGACTGGATATCAAAAATGTTTCACGGCACCGTGTTTCACGGCACATACGCACTGTGTTGACGGGATAAATATACCTTAATTGCAAATCTTTCTGGGATTCACACCTGAGGCTAAGTCATCTGAGGGTCGTTTAACTAAACTTTGTATGACTAAAATGTTTGTAACTATGTTCAATAAACGTAAATCCAATAATTGTACACAAAAAAAACATTGTTAATGTGAAATTCACAGACTATCATAATTTTGCACTTTTTAACATTTTAGTCATACAAAGTTTAGTGAAACGGCCCCCAGGTACCAGGGTATCCTAGCTGTTTTACTTTTATCCGTCATAGAATGTTTGGATTATGTCCTTGTATATATTTATCTCATATGTGCACTGGAAATTAATTTCCATGTTATATTAGTTAGTTGTGGACACAGCATTTCTTACTCCCGTACTGGGGGTCTTTTCACTAAACTTTGTACGACTAAGATGTTCGTAAGTGCAAAATTATGATAGTCTGTAAATTCCACATTAATTATATTTTCTTGTAAACAATTAGTGGATTTACATTTATTGAGCATAGGCTCCATGCAGCCTATGCTCAATAAATGTTAATCCATCAATTGACATTTCCAGAGGATCCTAAATTTGCACTTACGAACATCTTAGTTTCTGCAACGTTTCTGCAACGTGTTAATAGCTGGCCGAGGAATTCCTACCATTTCAAAGCAGAGACTGATAAAACAGAATGTTCAAATACACTCGCCTTGTATTATATTTGTCGGTAACATTTGATGCTGTTAAATAGATAAATTGCAGCAACTGTTCATAACATGTCATGCTGTTAAATAGATAAATTGCAGCAACTGTTCATAACATGTCATGCTAGATAATAGGCATATATATCATGATTTTCCTTTAAAAGAATGCAGGCTTGTTTTCATTGTGTTATTACATTGACACCATTCATTAATTTTATCTGACATCATATTAAGTAGATTAGAATTCTTTGTGCCCCTGTAGCCGATTTCACCAAAATTACTAAGTATGCTTATCTTGCTAAGTACAATTTGAGGGAGAAATTTTCAATTTAAGGTTAAATTTATTAATTTGTATTATACTGAGTAAATTCAGTTTAATAATTCTGCATACTTTTAATCATCAAATATATGCCGTCCTTAGTTCTATATGGAATACTGCATTTCGGGAAAAATAAATGATAACTCCCTTTTGGTGAAATCTGCCGCAGATCTCTGCATCAGATCAGTGTGCATTTGTTATCAGTCAACCTATGTTGGGTATATGAGTAGCCGATTTCATAAAAATTGCAAAGTATACTTATCTAGCAAAGTATACTTTGAGGGAGTAATCATTTATTTTTCCCGAAATGCATTATGTCATATAGAACTTAACGACTGCATATATTTGATAATTAGTATGCAGAATTATTATAAATGGCTGTGATAATGTAATATATTCAGTATAATAAAAATTAATAAATTTATTCTTAACCCTTTCCCTGTTTTGCGATATTTCGACTCTTCCAAATCGAAAACATCTGAATAAAAGAACCAAATGCTGGGTCAAATGATGGTTAAATTATCTGATAGAGTAGAAAACATTGTGAGAAAAGGAGAAATTGCTTGTTACAAGCAATTTCTCCTTTTCCCACAATGTTTTCAAAAGACATCTTCTGCAGAGGTGTGAAAAGTCGTCTCTATCAGGGAAAGGGTTAAATTGAAAATTTCTCCCTCAAAGTATACTTTGCTAGTGAAGTATAGTTTGCCATGTTGATGAAATAGGCTACAGAGTTCCAGGTGCGTATTGGCGTAGTTTACAAACTTATTTTAGCAGAATACTCAATCCTTATCAAAAGTGGGAGCTCAATTTACTCGCAAAAATGTGAAAATACGCATTGATTTTCAAATTGAGTGGTGAAAATACTGTAATAAAGTAGAAAATTTACTTAGTTGAGCTGCAAAAAGCAAATTTTTCAGTGTTTGCTTTTGGCAGATCAAATAAGTGAATTTTTCAATTTGTTTTATTCTTTATCTTTTGTTCCCTATTTAATTAAAGGAAGAAAATCAATAATACATTTGTAAAAGTAAAATACACATTGAAATTTGGAGTATAATACTCTTTAGATACAAAACTTATCTGGAATTCTGGTAATTGCATAGCGAGTGACATAATAAATTCCCTGAACTTGTTACTGTTACAGAGCCGGGATTCGACTGATGTGAGGAAGGTAGTTGTGCAGGTGTAACGACCAGACACAGTATGGAGTTGTGTGCCACTGACATTTGAGACATGCCATGTGATTTTGTACCTAAGAACATGTGTGATTTGAAAAATATATACAAAATTAAAAATGTTTTCCGTAAATGATGTCAAATGTTGATTAAATTTTCATAGCACATGCGGAATATAATTCTGCATTTACTATCAAAATGTCGCCATATTTCGATGTCATTTACAGAAAATATCATGAAAATTGCACGTGCAGGGCGTGTCTCATTTATGTGCATATAGTCTGTTGCTGTAAGCAACCACAATCCAGCATGCTGAAACTGTGCCTACGGATAGCGGCAGATACCAACATGTTACCATGAATCCATGTGCCATAGTTATTGTACCTCCACAATGAGTTGTGGGGGCGGGGTATACTGGAGTCAGGTTGTCTGTCCATCCATCCGTCCGCCAGTCACAAAACTTAACATCTGAGACTTTTTACAAAACGTAACATCAAAGAAATATGTTATAACTTCAGGTCACAGGCCCGCAGACTACAAATATGCACGTTTAGGGGCACCTGGGCCCACGCGGTTGGTATTCTGTAAGCCTCGCTTACTGACAAATCGAGTTAGCTTGGCTGTTCAACGAAAAAGGAAATCTTACATTGTCCAATACATGTATTTGTTCTCATTACATTATTATTATAACCCCCACAAGTGATGAGGGAGTGCATAGGTCCATCCATCCGTCAAAAATCGTAACATCACGAGTAAACTGATGCTGCCTCCATTTTTCTACTTGTCTGCAGTGTTCCAGTAACTCTCTCAGAGACAAAGTCAGCTGCTGCTAGTTGCACTCTGTACTAGACATCGTTGTAGGCAAGTTATCCCAATTTTAAATTACTCTCCAACGGCTGTGTGGTACATATACAGTGAAACCTCTCTAAACCGGACACCCTGGGAGGTCCCCAGGGTGTACGGCTTAGAGAGGTTTCACTGTAAATCAGGCATTTGATTATTCTGTGATATAGCGGTGTGTTATGCGATCACGAACAGACATTACCACCGGAGATAAATTACCAAGAAAATAACATCACTGGTTTTATCTTTGTGTCCAGTTTAGAGAGGTTCCACTGTACAATGATATATTCGCTTATCCGTTGTCCATCTGTTTGAACCTTGCAACTCAGGGGCAGATCTGGAGGGGGGGAGGGGGCTCCGGGGTTGCAACCGCCCCCTTCCCCCCCGTTCAGCCACGGAGTTGGGGGGGGGGGGGGGTTCCGGGGTTGCAACCTTCCCCCCGTTCAGCCATGGAGTGTACATAGATCACATTTTACCACCAGAATGCTGTAAAACACAGGAAAGTGCATTTTGAAGAGCTCGAAAATAAGACAACCCCCTAGTTGCGAATGGTAACTCTTGCAATTACTCCCGTACCGTCCGTAGCTAGCTACGGACGGTACGGGAGTAGATTGCAAGAGTTACCTTCGTAACTAGACAACCCCCCGTTCCCCAAATGCTGGATCCGCCCCTGCAACTCCTACAAGTTATGAACTGTAACAAGCTTGTTATTTGCAATGTAGTTTCCATATTGTATGCAGATACACAAAGTGTATTTTGAGTTTTTGTTGTTTTATTTATAAGGCCATACAAAGTTCTTCCCCTGTTAAGCATCCGCATGCGGGTATGTTTTTAGCGTGGTTCTATGAAAAAACAAACTGTGTAAGCTATTTTACACTATTTACTGGTGAAGTAATATGAAAATTGATTTGGGACTTGTTTTAAATCTGTAACACTGCAAAGGATTGAGGAAGTTTTTAACATAAATTTACATTCGTTTTTTTTCAAGACCTTGTTTGTTTTTACCGGATATGTAAGTAGGTTTTGGCCATCCGGGTGGACACTTAACAGAGACAAACAATGGCATGGCCTAATGGTAATCCATGTAAATATAGCATGTACACTTGCTAATACACAAGAGCTTGCATTAAACTTGCCATGATGTCAACATTTCTGAACATTGTTGGCAATCCCAACTTGCAATCAAGCTTGATTGACTGATCCTGAGCTGTAGCACAGCTCAGGCTCTGCCAATCAGTCTGCTTGATGTAAAGCGCAATATTGGTAAGATTAGTGCTGGCGGTGAGTTACTACGTAATTAATATGTTTATATCGCACCATATTATTGGAGAATGTATTTCATGATTACCATGTGCTGTTGTAATCTTGTTGTCCATCTCGTCGGTTTATCTTGTATCAGGCTATTTTGATATACAACTGTATCAGGATATTTCGATATACAACGTAGCAGGATATGATATTTTACAGGATAGCAAGATAGGATGATATCAACTGTAGTATATACAACGTATGATATGATATACAACATCGGATATTTTGATCTACAACTGTAGCAGGATATTTTGATATACAACGTAGGTGTGATATACTGCAGGATATTTTGATCTACAACGTAGTCTAGATATTTTGATATACAACTGTATCAGGGATATTTTGATCTACAACGTATAGGATATTTTGATATACAACTGGATACATGATATGATATACAACTGTATCAGGATATTTTGATCTACAACTGTAGCAGGATGATCTACAACGGAATCAGGATATTTTGATATACAACTGTATGGTATTTTTATATACAACTGTAACAGGATATTTTGATATACAACTGTAGCAGGATATTTTGATCTACAACTGTATCAGGATATTTTGATATACAACTGTATCAGGATATTTTGATCTACAACTGTAACAGGATGTATACAACTGTAGCGGTATTTTGATCTACAACTGTAGCAGGATGATCTACAATGATCAGGTATTTTGATACAACTGTATCAGGATATTTTGATATACAACTGTAGCAGGATATTTTGATATACAACGTAGCAGGATATTTTGATATACAACTGTATCAGGATATTTTGATCTACAACTGTATCAGGATATTTTGATATACAACGTACATGTGATCTACAACTGTAGCAGGATATTTTGATCTACAACTGTATCAGGATATTTTGATATACAACGGTATCAGGATATTTTGATATACAACTGTATCAGGATATTTTGATATACAACTGTATCAGGATATTTTGATATACAACTGTATCAGGATATTTTGATATACAACTGTAGCAGGATATTTTGATATACAACTGTAGCAGGTTATTTTTAGATTATTTATATCAATTACATCCTTGAAGGTGAAGGTCACGTGATCTTGATTGCTATTTTGTTTATAACTGCCTACCTGTGGCGGCATTTTCTTGTACACATATATTTCTTATATCACCGTAATAACCCTAAATATTCGGATACCATTTATTTGGGGGAAACACATACTATTATTGTATTTGGATTAATGTATTTGGATACAATTTGCTTTGGGAAACCCCTATTTAATAGGGGTTTCCCAAAGCAATTTGTGTCCAAATATTAATGGTTATTATGGCGCTATTGTTAAGAATGGACATTTATTTCTGCTTTTATTATTTTACCACACATAATAATTATATCTCATAATGTGTTCCGGTTTTAGTGTAGTGTCCAATAATGTCCCCTGTTTATCAGTCTGTGATAGCATTTAATTGAATATAACATACACTTTTCAGAATTTGATCAAATAAAAGTATGTATATGCGGTATATATACTCATTTATATTATCTGCGACATCATATGAGACATGTCATGTGATTTTGTACCTTCAGACATCTGCGTAATTTCATTAAATAAGTTTACAAAATTTTCAACATTTTCCGTAAATGATGTCAAAAGTTGACAAAAAGTTTCAGAGTATATTCCGCATGTACTTTGAAATATTGTAAATTTTTGTATTTAATGAAATTACGCAGATGTCCGAAGGTACAAAATCACATGGCGTGTCCCATATAAGACAAAACACCTTTACATGCCCACTCAGTAGGCACAACCTGTTTTTATAGGAATTAAATAAGTGTATATAGAGAATGGTAGGTTAGTGCCGTGAATGGGAAAAAATATCTGGCAAGGCTCAGGAAACGGGATGGGCGAGGCTCTGCCGAGCACATCCCGTTTCCGTGCCGCGCCAGATATTTTTTCCCATTCACGGCACTAACCTACTATTCTATTTATCCCGTCAACACCTACAAATGGCTGTAAAATGCACAAATAGTATTGACTGGATATCAAAAATGTTTCACGGCACTGTGTTTCACACACATACACACTGTGTTGACGGGATACCATTGTGTCGCTATTCCACCAGTTCTAAAAATTAAAAAATTAATATGAAACTCATTTCTGATGTGGAGTACAATTT
The DNA here is from genome assembly GCA_029237695.1 of Conchocele bisecta. Taxonomy (NCBI): domain Eukaryota; kingdom Metazoa; phylum Mollusca; class Bivalvia; order Lucinida; family Thyasiridae; genus Conchocele; species Conchocele bisecta. The sequence goes on along the minus strand of CM055268.1, from coordinate 6,280,536 downwards.
TTTTTCATACATGTTCATACACAATCAAATGCAATTATTTATTACTTTGTTAAGAAAATAGTAGTTACATGTATGAATAAAGCCCTGGTAAGTTCACTTTAATTTTTTTTATTGTTGATGGTTTGATTTTCCAGGACCATCATTTAATAAATATATGTGCCTGGCTCTGGAGGTACATTCCTTATTGTATTGGTACATTTCACTTATCACTGGTGCTGTCCTCTGCACCAGCGTAAAATGTTTCATGTCAAAATAGGCACCAGGTCCTAAAATTCGCCGAGTAAAGATTTTTTACAAGTTACAAGGCACGTGCCAAGTGCCAAGTGCCATGTATTCCATGATTTTTCAGTCGTTGTCTTATTGTTTTAAAATTTAAACGTTTTCAATCAAAAATCATGCCTAAACATACTGTGACAGTGTCAATATTTTTGCTCCAGAATGCGCCAGAACGCAGGAAATGTGATGTAGATTTAAAAAATGTCCGGGGGGGGGGGGGAATGACCCCCCTAGTGCTATCCCGATCTCCGCTCGGTCGACTATTTTGCAATACTTTACTATATTATCGAACGAGCTATGTCAAGTATTGCAAAATAGTTACGCCGCCCCCCCCCCCAACCCACGTAAATCCTGGATCCGCGTCTGAAACCGGTTTTTGACATGAAACGTTTTAGTCTGGGGCTTCACCAGAGCTGATACTGATTTAGAAAACATGAACTATTGTCCATAATTGATATCAAAAGTTGTTATAAATTTAATCAGCTCATATGGAACTGAATTCCGCATGAGCTCTTAAATTTATGTCAACTTTTGACGTCATTTGCACAAAATATGGATGATCAAAATCAATATTGGCAAACAGATGTGTTGAAGGAGGTAATTCTGGAGCTGTGACCATATCTCCTCTATAGCATTCCAGCATCAGATGAGGCGATCAGTCAAAGGGAAGTAACAATATTGGTGACTCAAACATAAACTGATTTGGAAATGGTTTTGAGAATAATCAAGTTTTGAAAGAAAGAACAGTTTTGCCTGGATTTGATGGAGGAATGCTGTATGTTACATACATGTAATTGTATTTACCTTTCTCATTGTGGCTTCCTTGTTACTCAATAGTTGAATCCGGTTATATATATTATAAAAGTAGTAAGATCAGTACTAATCAAATTACTTTTAGGTAGTGGGCTAAGTGAGGACCTGACACCATTTCGGGTTATTCTAGTTCAGGGCTGAATGGATAGTTCAGGGCTGAATGGATATCTTTTCTGTAAATATTAAATTCTGACTTTGGGACCACCCTCAAAACAGGTGAATTATGGGACTCAACCTTATTTTAACCTGGCCTAAAATGACAGTAGCTGTTGACATGCTGTTTAACACCATTAAATCAAATCAGAAAAATATATATGTTGGAGGCTTGTTATATAGAATTAAGGAAGCATCACCCAGTGTCTGTATATGTTTGTGTTTGTAATTTGTTTAAAGCTTTACAGTTCTTATGTTTATTGTGTGTATCTGTATTTTATATTGTTTATGTTATCAACGTCAATTGGAATTTATAACGTTTTATAATTTGATGTTTGCTATTTATTTGTTCCTATGTGTTCATGTAACCAATTTATTGTACAGTAGAACCCCTCTAAACCGGACACACAGAAAAAAAATTGAGCTTATATTAGATATGTTTCATTGCGTTTTACCTCCGATAACAATGTCTGTTTATGATCGCTAAGCAGCCACGCTCTTGCAGTAGTCATTTGTCTCATTTACAATGGAACCTCTCTAAACTGGACACCCTGGGGACCTCCCAGGGTGTCCGGTTTTGAGGGGTTCCACTGTATTAAACAAACGCAAAAAAAGTGATGGCGATATTTGCTACATGTAATTATAGCCGTTGTGTAGGTAGAGCCGGACAACCGTGAACGTTTTCCCAGTGTGCTCAGGGTCTGCACTGTTCAGCACCGGTTCAATAACGCACCAGGGCCTGGTTGCTCAAAACCTTAAAAAGCTTAGTATATATAACCCTTACACTGCTACATTATGTTTTGTCCTCTACTTTTTATTTTCTGTTTTCCATTTTTCTCGGCAAAAACATGCTTTGACAGCACTTCGGAACGATTCTAAAGTGTCTAAACAACAGCAGAGACAATTCTCGTGCCCAGCATTCTAAGGACTAACATACTGTTAAAGCATTAACACAGTTAAGGACACGTCCTGTGGATGGCAGGTGGGAGCATGCGATGGGTAATTTAACGATCGGGGTTCATCCTTTCCGGAATTCCGAATGGATACCTGGTTTGGCCCTCACATACGTCTTTGGCATTTTGTATGTGACAGTTGTTTCTGGTTATACCCTATATGTGAGTATTACGATTATTCGTAATCCTATTTTAGGGGAAGGGGCCAAGTGACTGGTGTGGTATGGACCTGGCACCAGGTCGGGTCATTCTAATTTCAGGGAATGAATATATTTTGTTCATCTTAATATGTTCACGCCATCAGCCAGTGTCACCTGGGTGGCAGGTGAGAGCATGCGATGGGTAATTTAATGATCAGGGTTGCTCCTCACCGGAATTCCGACCGGATACCTAGTTTGGCCTTCATGTACATCATTTGCTTTCTTGTATGTGAGAGTTGAATCTTGTTATACCCCTTATATTAGTAATTGTTAGGGGAAGTGGCTTTAGTGTGGTATGGACCTGACACCATGTCAGGTTATTCAAATTTCAGAGCTGAATATATATTTTGGGGAGGGGGGACTTTTCTCCAAATGCAGCAAGTTATATACAGGATCGAACCCGTTGGCCCGGCCTTAAATGACCTTCGCCGTTAAACACTAACAACAGTATGTGTCACCTCTTGTGGCGTTTGACAAATAACGGAAAGTGCAAAGTAGAACATATACAATGTACATCCTGTCCGATATCGGTGTACATTTGATAACATTCAAACATTATACATCAGCCATATATGACGTATTATGTTCGTAGATAATGCACTGCTATATGTAAATACATGCGTGTCATATTTACTCTCCCCATATAAAGCTTTCACTACATTGACAGATATACTGCAGTAGTGGGTATATATGGTATGTGTTGTATGGTCAGACAGGTAAAGGTGGTCACCATGTCGTTTTCTGTGTACAAGTTTACAATGGTCATTTCTGTTGTTAAATACAATACAAAAGTGTCCAGAAAAGTGACATACTTTACAGTGCGGTGCAATATAATTTGTAGGAGTGTGTTGTCCTGGCTTTTCTACGTATGGTTAGCTATATTGTACAGTTGTATTATATGTTCTACATTGTATTTTCCGTACGTTGCCCAACGCACAAAAAGTGAAACTGGCTGATTGCTTGAACACACAACTAGATGGCCGAGCCGGCCACTGCATGAACCATATAGTATACAGTAACGAGACAATGTTCACATATATGTTATACATATATCTCATCACAGTTAAGCGGCCCTCACATATCAGCCGGCGTCCGCGCGATTTTTATAATCGCAGGAGTCGCCGGGAGATTTAGAGCCCGTGGATGAATCGGGCGAATTTCATGTCTGCGACGTGTGCCCTCACATATTAGACTGGGCCCGAGCGGTGCCCTTTGAACATTGTATCGCAGTGGAGACAGTGCGTCCGCTAGGGCGTCGGCCGGACGCCGCTAGATAATCTGGCGGGAGCCGGCTGATCAAAGAACAGATCGGTAGGCGTCCTGGTGGGATCCGTGAGGGGGCCGTGAGGCTATCGTTGGGTGGCCGTGAAGGGCCCGTGAAAGTCCCACGGTGCCCGGCGGATTTTTTCGAATACATTTCGTCAAAATCTTCCTGCGGCCGCCAGATCAGTCGGTCGGTTTCCGGCAGGCCGCCGGGCGGGGCCCTAGCGATATGTCTACGGGCTTGCCACGACCTAAAATCGCGCTTGGAAAATCGCAGATTTGGGAGTCAGGTTTTCACGCCCTAACCCTAACCCTGTTCGTGCGACCTATAAAAACGCAGAGGTCGTACGAACGCCGCGGGCGTGAAAACCTGACTCCCAAATCTCCCGGTGACTCCTGCGATTAGAAAAATCGCACGGACGCCGGCTGATAGGTGAGGGCCGCTTTAGGAAGCAGTTATGTTTGAATCATATGATGATCAGGGACAGGACGGGTTCTTAAGGATTATTGCGGCCTGTTAAGCTAAGCGAGATTTTGAGCAACCTGGCTCAGAGATTTTGAGCAACCGGGTCCAGGTTTCTAAGCAAGACCACAGCTGTGTAAATGTGTAGCGGATCGCAGGAGTGTGTTACATGTAGCAGATCATGATGGAGACCTGACGTAAATTGTGTACGCCCCTGGGGCCCGTTTCACTAAACTTCGTACGACTAACATGTTCGTAAGTGCAAAGTTAGATCGTCTGTACATTTCAATTGATGGATTTTCATTTATTGAGCAAAGGCTGCGTATGTAGTAGACAGTACAAGACAATATCCACATATCTTATATTCATATATCGCATCACTCATATGAATCAATTGTCATTGAAACCAAGTGCATCGGTCTATGACCTGATTCACTAATAGCTAAACAGGGAAACACGGCGAACGTACAAGTGATACCGTGTGCATATGAATATATTTGTGGCAGAAGGGGGCTAACTCCATTCCTGATACATCTGTAGCCGATTTCACAAAAAATGCTAAGTACATGTATACTTATCTTGCTAAGTACATGTATACTTTGCGGGAGAAATTTTCAATTTAAGGATACATTTATTAATTGTTATTATACTTAATTTATTACAGCCATTTTTGTTGTGGTAATGTAATACATTCAGTATAATAACGCCGCATACGTTTAATCATAAAAGATATGCCGTCATAAGTTCTATGTGAAATAATTCATTTCGGGAAAATGAATGATTACTCCTTCAAAGTACACTTTGCTAGATAAGTATGCTTAGAAATTCTGATGAAATCAGCTATTGACTCCTTCATATATTCCGACAACATGTATAACTGATATAATGACCGTGTTGTCAGCACGTGTTCAATAACAGCGAAGTTCGCGTGGCTGACATTACAGTTGAGTCTGCGTTTTACAGCCGGCCCACGGACACTGATGCCATAAAGGCGTCGGGCAGATCTGATAAGGCGGCGTGGAAGGTGAAACAGCAGTCAGCAACGCCATCAATCTGTCCAGTGCACGTGTCACAGGTTATGTGGCCAGTCACCGTTCCAAAGCGGGACACAATATAACTGGAGTTAGTGCACATTGTTGTTAATATAACATATTAGGGGCGGATCCAGCATTTGGGGAACGGGGGGGGGGTTGTCTAGTTGCGAAGGTAACTCTTGCAATCTACTCCCGTACCCTCCGTAGCTAGCTACGGACGGTACGGAAGTTATTGTGCAAGAGTTGCCGTTCGCAACTAGGGGGTTGTCCTATTTTCGAGCTCTTCGAAATGCACTTTCCTGTGTTTTACGGCATTTACATTCAGACTCCAGCTGATGGTAAACTGTGATCTATGCAAATTCCTTGGCTGAACAGGGGGGTTGCAACCCCGGAACCCTCCTCCAGATCCGCCCCTGCATATTGTTGATCAGGTATGATGGATAGGTGGCATTCTTTGGACATGACGTCAACGTCGTCACATCCATGTTGTCACGACCAAGACCAACACATGTAGCGAATTACGTTTAGCACACAGAATCCTACATTAGTAATAATTTAATATGGTATTTATTAAATTCATGTACAAAACTATTATACTATATGTATTGCACTCGTGTGGTAATTTTAACATATAGAGGATCCAAACTGGTTTCCATTTGATATGAGATTTATTAAACGAGTCACGCACAGTTTATGCACATATATAGCCGAGGTGCATACAATTGCCGACGAGTTTCATACATTCCATATCAAATGGCAACTCGTTTGAGATTATGTTCATCACATGACTTCACACTCCAAATAGCAGAGCACTTGGATATATCCGATACGCTTCAGTGAAAAGAAGCATTGACTCTTTTCGCTTCGAGTTGAAATCTCCACAGAGAGAAATAGTTTTAATACGAGCAACAACACTATTATGAATATGCCATATTGTAGGTTCTCGTTATCTGTAAGCACTTCATATTCCCAAACGGGAGCGCATGTTAACAATTGCAGTGATTTTATTGAGTCACAAACGCTTCTAAACATCGTTACTGTCGCGCCATTAGGGCTGTCATTTTGGAACGTCTTCATTTTGTTCGTTTGGCACATAATGCGGTCAGTCAATCAAATGTTCTGCATGTATTACACGTGTGCCATATCACATGTATGTAATGGGTTACCACAAGTCATAACAAGGTTTTCATGTGATAAACCTTGTTATTACATTGTAAAAGCATGATTCAGGTTGGTATACGAGACTAAATTGCCATTCCCCTTTAAATAAACTGAAACAAGAAACTGACAGCAAATCTGTCTTTAAAACAATTATATCAAATGGATTTATTAGCTTACATTAATACCTTTTGGTCAGGGGAAGTTCAATACATCAAATGGATTTATTAGCTTACATTAATACCTTTTGGTCAGGGGAAGTTCAATACACTGGTAACTCCACTGAACTGATGTTGAGAACATTAGGAAACCCTCCTCTATACAAGGTGATTGCCAGCGAGAATATTGATGACGTTTGGTCAGGGGAAGTTCAATATACTGGTAACTCCCCTGAAATGATGTTAAGAACTCTAGGAAACCTCCTCTATACAAGGCGATTGCCAGCGAGAATATTGATCAGGGGAAGTTCAATACACTGGTAACTCCCCTGAAATGATGTTGAGAACACTAGGAAAACCTCCTCTATGCAAGGCGATTGCCAGCGAGAATATTGATGACGTTTGGTAACGATACAACTGGCAGAAGTGATGAACGTACATCGAAGATTTACTGGCCGTGAGCTAAATGTTGAAAAGTCACGCCGGAATTGTTTCACTTTTCACCCCAACATGGGTGAGACAAAATGACTGTAATATTGATTCAAGGGTAGCATATCAAGCCCAATGCAAGTCATATAGAATTCAGGAGTATCGTAGTGTAGTGAACATATCTAAACACATAATCTGAACTTTCCGTTCACTGATTGATAACTGGATGTACAAACAATCGCTATATTGCCATAACTTATGCAAGACTGAGACAAATTTATTCCACAAGTCTCTGGAAAGATGGGTATGTTTCATGACAATCATGTACATCAATTGAAAACGAGTATTCCATATATATATATATATATGCACACACATATCGTGTCCGTATATACATATATTACTACTGTACATGTACATGTAATTAATATGACATTATACTAGATGTTTACGATAGTGATACATTTTAATGAGATGTTTCATAAAAATGTATCACTATCGTAAACATCTAGTTTAATGTCACATTAATTACATGTACATGTACAGTAGTACTATTTTCCAATATGACGTCTAATACTATTTAATACTTTCATAATTTAATTATCGAGTCATGAGCATGAGTCATTCTTACACCCCTTCAAATAATATTTATCTATACAATTCGCCATTTTCACAAGTCTTTGTCAGGCAATTGTCCTTTTCACAAGTTATTTTCAGTCAAATTTCCTGTTCAGAATTAAGTGCTTTTCAGAATATAAAAATCTTTTCCAGAATAATTTTTTAGAAAAATGTCCATTTCAGGAAAAAGTTATTTTCGGGAAAACAATCATTTACGGAGAACGACTGGGACACTTCCACTAAGGAAAACAACAACGTGATAGCTGTCGATGATTCCAACCGTAACGGACGCCACCGATTTTTTTCTAAAAAATCATTTTAAAAAACTAAGTCCTGTTCGTATCCCTAATCATACCGGCAATACGCATGACCGGGATATGACCGTTGGGGCACGTCCGCTAAAGGAAAAACATGAAAATAGCAAACACATCCTTTCCAGAGGTTCTTTTTATAAAATGATGTGCCCTCTTTAGAAAAAGAGTCTTTTTTTCGTATTCTAGTCATACCGGTAATACGCATGACCGGGATACGCATGAACATCAAATATTTTCCAGACGTCCTGTTTCGAAAAATGTCCATTTCAGAAAAAAAGTCCTTTTCAGAAAAAAATAAGTCGTGTTCGTATTCTAGCCACACCGGTAATGTGCATGACACTGGGGCAAAATGAAAATAATAGACGAATTCCGTCTAAAAATACAGTCGACATACTTAACGCGACTAGCATGACTTTCATATTATACAAATAAAGTTGTTCAAGGCCAGCACCTGGTCTGCTATCACCCTAATGCAGCGCGGTAATGGTTTACAGTCGAACCTCCACGAACTGCCACCTCTCTACAACAGCCATCTCTCTGCAACAGCCATTAGTTTATATCCGGATCAGAAAAATCACTATATATTTAACCATACAACATCCACCTCTCTATAACAGCCACCTCTCTGTAACCATGGTAACAGCCATTAGTTTATATCCGGATCAAAATAATCACTATATATTTAACCATACAACAGCCACCTCCTTACAACAACCACCTCTCTGTAACAGCCATTAGTTTATATCCCGATCAGACAAATCATTATATATTTAACCATACAACAGCCACCTCCCGACAACAACCACCTCTCTGTAACATCCAACTGAATATATCCCGATCAGACAAATCACTATATTTTATCTGCCTACAACAGCCACCTCTGTAACAGCTAGCTGTGTGTCGTCCCGTAGCTAGCTGTTGTAGAGTGGTTGCATCGATAATGTAGGGCTTGATCAGATTGTGCGGATGCCCATGCTCAACTGGGGCTACACTGGTCACAAAAGCAAATGTATCACACCATCAAGGTGCATGATCACGTGTACCAACAACAACAACAAGTACCGATTCAAAGTACGCATTCTTTTATAGTGTCCTTATTACGAAACGGATTTTGATGAAATATGGTGCATCAAACGCGTCTTGTTAAGCTGCATTTTGTGGTTCCTGTATTTTCGGCCAAACTTCTGTCGTTTTTGCGAAGAATCGATGTCCGTGTCTCCGACACGGAAATCGATTCTTCGCAAAAACGACAAAAGTATGTGACAAACTCCATAGACCACCAAATGCAGCTCATGAAGACGCGTTTGCTGCGCCATATTTCATCGAAATCCGTTGCATATTAAGGAAACTATCAAATAATACTTACTTTGGAGTGGGCGACGTTGTTGTTGTAACCACGTGATCATGCACCTTGACCATGTATCAAGCCACAGCAAAAATATGTCGCTATCCAGTGTTGACAGAAATGTGAGCTGTTTTCTCGTACGTTAGAAGGTTGCTGACGTCGGCATTAGTCGTTGTCCGTTTAACCCGATGCCATGTATGGCACCAATGTCCCCGGGCAAAGGTGAGCAAATCCATTAAATTTAGCTTTATATTTTATTAAACAATAAATGCCATAAGACGACCGCCTTGCCGCTATAAGTAGCCCTGCATTTGTGAGATCGCCACAACGTTGCTGAAGCTGAAGCTAGACGGGTCTACACGCTCGCTGCTGCTGAACACACAGTAGCAAGGTATGTGGATATTGGACATGTTGTATGACTGATGATGTAAATATGATATTTATTACACGAGTTTACTGATTTCATAGGAAATGTTTCTAATGAAATCAGTCAACTCGTTAATATTAAATATCATATTGAATCAACATTTATTCTCATTTTAATCCAATTCATAAGCATCTAGCATACATTGAAGCTGTATTGATCACCAGCAATTTGTAAGTACGTAATCGGTGGCTAACTCTTCTGACGCCTATACGTTCTCTGGTTCGATGGTCTGGCAAAGGTGCTATAGCTATCTGAAAATGAATCGCCATGGATATGACATGGACATAGCTGTTTTCTGATGGACTTAGCTGTTGTCTGCAAAATATATCATCTTGCGTATTTTCAAGTTATGAATCCTAAATTGCTGTTATGTAGCAGTAATTCAGGATTTCTGTTTTTTTACAACACGGTTTATGACCAGATTGGTATGCATTTGATGATTTTTTCCTAGAGGACTTACATATTTTAATGCGGATTCTACCTTTGGCTGTACATGTATGTTAATATATTGATATTCGACGGCCATCTGGGGCTGCTTCAACGGACACAGCTATCTAATCGTATAGCTAATTTATTGGAAACGTTCACTGTACAAACCTCCATCAACGGCCACCTCTCTAGAAGAATCACCTCTCTATAACAGCCAATAGTTTATACCCAAATTGGGTAAATGGCTCTATAGTTAACCTCTATACAACAGCCATATCTCATCTCTATAACAGCCAGTATCGAGTCTTTCCATAGGTGGCTGTTGTAGAGAGGTTGCACCATATCGAGATCCACTACGGAGTCCAAGTTCAATTATATACTTTGATTATTATAATGTAATATGACCAATATATGGTCATACAGTTATACTTTGGCTGCTATGTTGGGAGTTCTGCTACATTTGTATTACGTATTTAATTACATAACATATCAAAGTAGTCGAACGTTTCGATTTTGTTATTAACACAAAGAGTGCTATACTTATTTATCATTGCTATTACATGAAAAATGGTCAACATTGGCGGTCATTGTTGATGTTTTCTGCGTCACATTAAAGGTACATGCCCACTCATTAGTCACAAACTGTTCTTTATAGGAATTAAATAAGTGTATTACAATTAAACTACAGTGGGGTCAGCGTGTAAGTGCACACACGAACGAACACGACAGGTTGGAACCAACATGTCGTGTTCGTTCGTGTGTGCACTTACACGCAGACCCCACTGTATCACTGTATACAGATATAATCATTTAGTGATATTTATTTTACTGATAGTGACTCGCGGTGGTATCAGGCTATTTTCATATGCAAATAAGGCATGCTATTTTGAATTATTTATACTAATTAAATGCGTCACCTGAAAAATAAATTTTCGACAGATTATATAGTATGATTGCACATCAAAAAATATATACAGAGAATAATAATAGTGTTAGCAATTTAAGGAAACACGGTTATCGCCCCCGATATCCATGTGGAGATTTACGTCTGATATAACATGTATAATAGTGCCAATCAATACGTGGGGTAATGGTAAATGAATGTTTGTTTTGCCAGAAAATGTCTCAGATAATGTCTGTGATATACAGAATATGTTGTGCCTACTGAGTGGGCATGTAACTTTAATTAATTGCATTTTAAAATTGCCAATTTGTATCACTATTTTAATTAAATATATGGTAATCTCGTCAATCACACTATGCCATTTCTATTTGCCGGCCATCTTGGATGTATACAGCTTTCCCCAAAGACGCAAGGAATACAATTTGTGGTCAGTCAAACTACACAACTAGAATATCTAATCCTGCACAATCAATAGTAAATATCTCCCAATCTCAGGTTTAGATGACCAAACTAAGTTCGCTATTTTTTCAGCGTCTCCGTCGGCATGACGAGAGGGAGTATAACATGGGTTATCGCCCTTGTGGCTTTGGTCCACCTTCTCCCCAGTACGATGGCAATGCCATTTGACTCCGACCAGGAAACTACTGAAGGTATGTGGAACTGTCAGAACATGTCTTTTCTACTAATTCAGTTCGTAAACCATGTACAACACGTCTACTGCATGGTACACATAACATGTCCATGCTCAATTTAATGTCGATCTGAAGGTTTATTGTCAATATATGACAGTTTTATTGTTCCTAAAGGATATTTCGAGAGTGACAATTTAAAACCTTAATAAGTATTTACAAGTTTACGACTGTTACATGTGTATGGAATGACGCACAGTGCATATCCCGATCACACAGGCTGATCTTGATCTACACCGGTCGCAAATTTCTCGAGTCACAGCTACATATTTTCCTCAGAACCGGTGATGGTGCATACAGACAGCTATATCAGCCGTTCCCGACGAGACACCGACGAACATGACTTCGATTTCCCCGACGCCATCATCTACACTGTAGAGTTCAAGGACCACACGGTGACCTTAAACCTACAGAAAGTCCATCACTTGTCCAAGGGTCCAACAGTATCCGACACAGACGGCGTGGTAATGGAGTCCAATGTAAGTGTATTCATTGGATTTTCTTGACAACATGTTAATTACTGTCTGTTTCACGAAAGCTGCCCAAATTTTACGGCTATGTAAACAATTCGAAAACAATGTTTTTTTCGATAATATTAAATTAAAGGAAAATTTAAGAATGAACCTTCTTTTTATTTCGTGAAATTTGGTCAAATATTGATTTTATTGCGAAGATGGAAGATGTCTATGGGGATTTAACATGGGGACATTTTTAGAATTTCAGAAATACTGGACAGATTTTCAAAATTTAACTTTTGTTTTCTTAGTTAGGTCATTTCCAAGCTATCTAGCCAGGTTTCCGAGTAAATTTCCATTTTTTTTTCTGACTCCTCCCACAGCTCCTCAACATCCTTTTCCCCCATGTTAAATTCCCATAGACAAATAAATTTTTCGCAATAAAATCAATATTTGACCAAATTTCACGAAATAAAAAGAAGGCTCATTCTTAAATTTTGATAAAATTTAATATTATCGAAAATTTGCATTGTTTATATGGCCGTAACATTTGGGCAGGTTTCGTGAAACAGACAGTAGTTGGAATGCCGACGAGTTGTAACAATACAATACAATGTAACACAATAAAATGCAATACAATATGATTGGGATGATACAATTAAATGCAGTAAAGTGCAATATAATATAATACAGAGAGCATACCGGATAGTGTCGATATCAAGTTTATCAGACAAGGCTAGGAATCATTTCTAAACTGGAAATCTAAAGACACGTGTTATAAGTTACATAAATACAACTATGATGCGGCTTTCGGTAAAATGTATTCGGACTTCTTTACGTCGCATCATTACATTTGCATCCTTCCGTAACGTCATGTGACCTCATTCGGTCTGGTCGATGAACAGTGTTGAATCCGTTGTAATCCGCTGTAATCTGGACGTGTATCTGGTAAATATATGGCACGAAGCTTGTTGTCAGTCAGTATGTAGTCGGCCAGTGTAAAACTAATTACATATGTACTTGATGCATATACAATAGAATAGAATAGAAAAGAATATAATGCAATACAATACAATACAATACAATACAATACAATACAATAAACAATACAAGACACGTTGCATTCAATGTATGGCATACTGATTAGCTATTCATTGGAAACAACCGAGTGATACAATGTAGTAGTTATGATTACAATGTCAATACATGTTATTTAGGCTCTAAATTTACATTTCGTTGGGCATATGCAACATTGAAAGTTACAAGAACTCTGGAAAATGATATAATTATAGAACCATGCACATGTGAGAAGCAAATAATGTAATGGTAGTGAGAACACAATTTCCTGGAGTTGTGTGTGAAATTGAACTGTATATTGTAGATTTTCTGGAAGCATTATAGTCTGGGTAAACGAACTCACGAGCAATTTTATTGTGCGAATTTCAGTGAAACTGGCCCAGGTGGGAGATACGTACATTATGTATTAATACAGCAAATGATGCAGGAATAGTTGGGTACAATAATCCCGATGATTATAAGCCACATATACCGTTTGTTGGCAGAATCAGACCAACTGCTTGAGAAATATGTTAAGGCGTTTTTACTCCATTTTCATGTAAATTTGTACGATATTTAAAAAGTACTTGTACACAGTTTTGGAGCCGATTAACATTCCATACAAATAGGGTGGTCAGAGGAGGTTGCATTTATTTGCCTAGGATTAAGTGAACCCATGTTTTATTTTGCTTTGATTCAGTGCATCTATACACTATATATGGAACATTCATATACAACTACATATTTCTGAAGGTACATGTATCAGAAAATGGGGTAGTTGCGAACAGTTACTCTTGCAATCTATTCCCCTAGCTACGAACGTTGCGGGAGTAGATTGCAAGAGTTATTTTTCGCAACTAAGAATGGGTCGGGTATACATGGGTACTCATATATATATATATATATATTTGTGCTAGTTTAGTGTCGTCTAACCATTAGCCACCGTCGTGTTACAGAACGACGTCGGTGTGTACCAAGACCAAGCCCAGCATGCCTCTGCCCTCGTGGTCTGTGACGAATCCAGGCTCCAGTGCTCACTGGTAATTATCGAGATTCTGCCGTCTTCCAATTCACAGTTTCAACTGGCAGCTACACTACCGCCGCGATATTCTTGCCAATATGTCAATTTCATATTTCGAAATACTGGAATATCGTTCTTGAACTCAAGCAGTGTGATTAGCTGAGCGTGAGCTATGCTACAGCTGATGCTCAGACATTGCTTGATTGCGAGTTGGCATTGCCAATATATGTTCAGAAACCTTGATAATCTATAAAACACAGGCGGTTATGTACATAAGGGAACACATGAATCATTAACTCTTGAAAGGTGCGGACGTAATACTTTCGCGCGCCCGTCTCAATATAACTTATTTCTTATCAGCATATGATGATCACTTCCATTGGAGACGATTCTCATGCGCTGTCGAAACATCGCCAAGCAAAATGTAAAATAAAATAAAGAAATAACAGGCGATAACATTTTACTCTGCACGACAAGTATTAATGGGTCAAACAGTCATACAGCATTGCCAGTAGTATAGACAGAACTGGGGGCCGTTTCACTAAAGTGCAGATTTAAAATAGTCTGGAAATTTCAATTAGTGGATTTACAGTTATTGAGCATAGGCTGCATATGCAGCCTATGCTCAATAAATGTAAATCCAACAATTGTTTACAAGAACACATTGTTAATGTGAAATTTACAGACTATCATAATTTTGCACGTACGAAAATTTTAGTCGTACGAAGTTTAGTGAAACGGCCCCCTGTTGCCCTGCTTTCATTTAATATGTGTCTAACGGAATTGCGGATTTTGAATAAATATAGCATAGAAAATACGAAACAGTTCCCTTTAACCTATACAGTAGTATATATATTGGGGTTATACGATACTTTGTTTGAAGTTATAAGGTTTTGCAAAACAATTGCTGCAACCATAAAACAACGTAGATTGTCGTGTTTAGTGCTATATATATTATATCATGAAGAGCAGTCCGTTTGCTAAGAATATTCAAAGAAACTAGGCAGTAAAAAGTAACTCAAAGATTAAGTCACGTCAGAAAATATCGTTCGGAAACGTTCGGAAACGTTCGGAAACCACAAGATCGAATATTCTATCTGTGTGACGGCATTGTCATTTGGATGACCAATTAAGTCAATGGGACACCGACCATAGTTTAACAAAACCAGATGGCCGCGGCCCGCATGTCGAGCCCGCCGAGGCATTTGATGGTCTCAGAGTGTATTTATTTGAAGTTTGATGCCCAATAAGCATACAAAGTTTCAAGCAAATCTGACTTACTGTTACAGAGATAGTAGGTATGGGAAAACTTTAACGCAAATTTTGACAGAAACTTTAACGCAAACTTCTAAGTCCTTGACCTTGACATAGGGGCACAGGGGCCGCATGAGTGGGACACAGAATGAATATATGGATGATGACTAATAAGCATATGAAGTTTCAAGTCAATGTGACTTAGGACTGCAGATATATAAGGTATTTAAAAACTTTAACGCAGATTTCGGAGCGCAAACTTCTAAGTCATTTGACCTTGACCTTGGGCACAGGGGCCGCATGAGTGGGATACAGCATGAATATATAGATCATGACTAATAAGCATATGAAGGTTCAAGTCAATGTGACTTAGGACTGCAGAGATATAAGGTATTTACAAACTTTAACGCAGATTACGGACGGACGGACGTACGCACGCACGGACGCACGCACGCACGCACGGTCGCACGGACACCCGGACGTCATTGTGATCACTATGTCTCGCTTTGCGAAAGCTGGCTCGACAAAAATCAATTTATTTGTTAAGAATTCATTTGAAAATGCGGCTTATCGCAAAACCAATAACACGCATGATACAGTTGCATGCTGTGCATGCTGAGAAAAAACACAGACTGTATCAATAATCATTAGATCGGTACTGATTTGACGGTTGTCCTCTTGTACCAGTGTAGAGAACCGTCTATCTATACAGCATGCCACATTCACGATCGTCACTGCGGAGGAAGGCAGTTCGTGGATGATACGCCCAGGTGATGACCCTGCCCAGCCGGAGAGGCACATTGCCCGCCGGGCCGCACCCGTCAAGGTGGATAAAGAGGAGGACGACAAGACAGGCGGACTGGCGAAAGTAATGTTACCCGGAGATATTGGCATGCATGGTAAGATGGAGTTACCAGCGGATATATATATTCATGGTAATATAGAGTTACATGCAGCTATAGACATTCATGGTAAGATAGAGTTACTAGCTCCTATATACATTCATGGTAAGATAGAGTTACCAACAGATATAGACATTCATGGTAAGATGAAGTTACTTGCTGCTATAGACATTCATGGTAAGAGAGAGAGATACCCGCTGATAATGACATGCATGGTAAGATAGAGTTACCAGCAGCTATAAACATTCATGGCAAGATGAAGTTATCAGCAGCTATATAAATTCCTAGTAAGATAGAGTTACCAGCAGCTATATACATTCCTGGTAAGATAGAGTTACTGGCAGCTATAGACATTCATCGTAATATAGAGTTACCAGCAGACATTACAATCATGGTAAGATAGAGTTACTTGCTCCTATAGACATTTATGGTAATATAGAGTTACCAGCAGATATAGACATTCATGGTAAGATAGAGTTAATTGCTCCTATAGACATTTATGGTAATATAGAGTTACCAGCAGATATAGACATTCATGGTAATGTAGAGTTATTTGCTCCTATAGACATTGCTGGTAAGATTACCAGCAGATATAGCTTCATGGTTAGATAGAGTTACTTGCAGCTATATGCATTCATGGTAAGACAGAGTTACCAGAAGATATAGACATTCTTGGAAAGATAGAGTTACTTGCTCCTATAGACATGCATGGTAAGATAGAGTTACCAGCAGATATAGACATTCATGGTAAGATGGAGTTTATATACATGACTGGTAAGATGGAGATACCAGCAAATAGAGACATGCATGGTAATATAGAGTTACCAGCAGATATATACATTCATGGTAAGATAGAGTTACTTGCTGCTATATACATTCATGGTAAGAGATAGATACCCGCAGATAGATACATGCATGGCAAGATAGAGTTACCAGCAGCTGTAAACATTCATGGTAAGATATAGAGTTACCAGCAGCTGTAGACATTCATGGTAAGATAGAGTTACCAGCAGCTGTAAACATTCATGGTAAGATAGAGTTACCAGCAGCTGTAAACATTCATGGTAAGATAGAGTTACCAGTAGATATAGACATTCATGGTAAGATAGAGTTACTTGCTGCTATATACATTCATGGTAAGAGATAGATACCCGCAGATATAGACATTCATGGTAAGATAGAGTTACCAGCGGATATAGACATTCATGGTAAGATAGAGTTACCAGCAGATATAGACATTCATGGTAAGATAGAGTTACTTGCTGCTATAGACATTCGTGGTAAGAGATAGATACCTACATATAGAGACATACATGTCAAGATAGAGTTACCAGCAGCTGTAACCCTATAGAGACATGCATGTCAAGATAGAGTTACCAGCAGCTGTAAACATTCATGGTAAGATGGAGTTACCAGCATCTATAGACATTCCTGGTAAGATAGAATTACTGGCAGCTATATACATTCATGGTAAGATAGAGTTACCAGCAGACATTACATTCGTGGTAAGATTGAGTTACTTGCTCCTATTGACATACATGGTAAGATAGAGTTACTTGCTCCCATTGACATTCATGGTAATATAGTTACCAGCAGATATAGATATTCGTGGTAAGATAGAGTTACTTGCTGTTATAGACATTCATGGTAACATAGAGTTACCATAAGATATAGACATTCATGGTAAGATAGAGTTACTTGCAGCTATATACATTCATGGTAAGGTATAGTTACTTGCTCCTATAGCAATTCACGTTAAGCTAAAGTTACCAGCAGATATAGATATTCATAACAAGATGGAGTTACCAGCAGATATATACATTCATGGTAAGATAGATTTACCAGCAACTAGAGACATGCATGGGAAGATAGAGTTACCAGCAGATATTGACATGACTGGTAAAATAGAGTTACCAGCAGATATAGGCATGACTGGTAAGATAAAGTTACCAGCAGATAGAGCCGTGCACGGGAAGATAGAGTTACCAGCATATATTGACATGCATCAGAAGATAGACTTACGAGCAGATATTTACATGCATGGGAATATAGAGTTACCAGCAGCTATAGACATTCATGGTAAGACAGAGTTACTAGAAGATATAGACATTCATGGTAAGATAGAGTTACTTGCTCCTATAGACATTCATGGTAAGATAGAGTTACCTGCAGATTTAGACATGACTTGTAAGATAGCGTTACCAGTAGGTATGGACATGAAAATTAAGATACAGATTCCAGCCGATATAGACGACATGACTCATATGCTGTTGATAGAAGGGAATAATAGAGTTACCAGCAGATATTGACATGCACGGTAAGATAGCGTTACCAGTAGGTATAGGCATGAACATTAAGATAGGGATGAATACCAGAAGATATATACATGACTCATAAGCTGGTGTTACCAGTGGCCAGTGTTATTACATGTAAGCTAATATGTATACCTTCCATACAAGCATAATGGAACTACCCATTCAACGTATTGCTTGTATTTCTAAGTTTATATTAGCACCACGTGATGACGAACTGTTGTTGATTGGTTAAAGATTGTTTGACGTCACTACATGTAATCTAACACCACTTTGTTAATAAAGGTACACTATTGACAAACACCGTCGCTGTTGCATGAATTGCGATCATTGAGGTGAAACAGAAAATGCAATGTAAACATATGTACTAAAGTCATGGGCTGTTGCGTTCACTGTGGTAACACAACATATTGAGTATGTTTAATTTTTGCGATGACACAACGCACGACGCACTTCAACAGACCTTTTAGTTTACATCAGCAGTAATCGCAACAGCCCATGGTTTTATTACTTAGATGACACCAGCAGATATTGGCATGAATGGCAATTTATTATCCGGGCTGGCGAGGTTCTATGCTCAATGAACTTTTTTGCTTTTATGACAAGGAATCGATGAAGCACAAAGTCAACAACAGAAAGGGCACGATATTCGGAGGAGTTACGATACTGCAGACCCTACGTGTTACTATGTCGAAGTCTGTGCCTTCGCGGATGACACCGTATTTCAACAGTAAGCCTGAAGACCTGAATACACCGTATTATGATCCACAACACAGAACACGTAATAATGATTACCGTTTCCCAGTTGGTGATTTCACCACATAGAATACAGCTGCCTTTAGTCTGCCAATTGGAGATTTCACCAACACAGGCAAAGTAGTTTTGAGCCGTTTTCCATTTAATTTGGTGATGTCATCAAGTACCGCAGATGCAAACTAGGGGTTTGACTTCAAATCATGATGTAAACGTACCCTTAGATTCCTTAGGACCATAGAAAGTATTTTTATTCAAGAACACATGCTGTATCTCATATTTTAGTCGGTTGCGGGCGGCCATATTGAAATTATGGCCGACACTATATAAAAGTAGTTAAAATTCAATTAAAATTATGATTCCAGTTTCTAGTGTTGTATGCAAGCTTCTAGCGATCATGAATGAATGAATATCAAATATAGCAGTTGTATCTCAACTACAAAATGGCCGGAGTCAGCAATAGTGTAAAAAAGTGGTCCACAATATATTAATTTAGCCAAATTTCAATAAAATTAATGATTTAAATTTCAACAAAATTAATGATTTAAATGTATTCCGTTATATGCAAGTTTCTAAGGGTCATGGAGGAATGAATATCTAATTTAGACGTAATATCTCAAATTTAAGATAACCGCCGGTGGCCATATTTGTAAACAATTGCTGACGGCTACATTGGTAAAAGTAGCCGACACAATTTGTTTAGCTAAACTTCAATAAAAGTAATAAGTTCTTCTCTTATATACAAGTTACTATGTGTCATGGAGGAATGAATGAATGATCTAATATTGAAGTTCAAATTCAAGATGACCACCGGTGGCCATATTGGTAAGAATTACTGACAATATATATAATTAATAAATTTTCAATTAAAGTTGTGATGCCATTGTTGTCTTTGATATAAAACTACGTATTTGTCATAAAAACAATGAATAACATAAATAAGAAGTATCTCAAATCTAAGATGGACGCCATCAGCAACTTTATTTAAAAAACAAACTATTAAATCCTAGTTCGCAGTCACTTGAAATGAATCTCAAATCCAAGATTGCTGCCATCAATCATTAAAACAAAATTGGACGTGTTGCCGTAGAAACACGTGTCATAAATAAAGAAAATGATAATACAGTTTGTACATGTTATTTCCAGTTGCTATAACTCTTTTTTTCCAGGCATAATTCGATTGCTATAATGTATGTAAATACATATTCACATAAAAGCCTTTAAAAAAGTGTAATAATTGCGTTAGCCTGGTTACATGTATACAATAACTGATTTATAAAACCAACATACAATGTGTCTATATTATATCGTTGGCCATGGTTTCCACGATAGCCTCTGATGGCCATCTTCAATATGAGATACATCTCCATGGTTTGTTAGTCATTCTTGCATGACCATAATAATCTTGCCTAGAACTGAAGCTATTTTAATCATGACTTTAATTTAAAATTAGCTAAACTGATATACATTCGGCCGCATTTTCCAATATGGCCGCCGACGGCAATCTTGGATTGCGAGACGACTTCTATATTTGATAATAATTCCGCCATAACTCGTAGAAACGTTCATACAACAGAAAATATTAACGTTAATTGATATTTAGCTAAACTTACATATTGTCGGCCACTTTTCCCAATATTGTCACCGCCGGGAATCTTGTATATAAGATACAGCATGTGTCTTTGGATAACAAGTTTCTATGCTCCTAAGGTACTTCCATGCCGAAGGGGACATTTGCATCATGACTTGAAGTCAAAAGTCACTTAACATGTCTTCTAGTATGTAAAGTCGATGACATATACATGCTTTATGAATGATTGTACAGTCTACATCCAGATGTAGCGATAGTCCAACCAGATTGAAGCTGGAGAAATGGTAAAGGCACCAACACCATATCCATTTTCCATATACATGTGTGAGGTTGTTAATAAACGTCATGTTTGTTGGGTTAACTGTCTGAACATTCGCATGATGATTGATAAATGATGCATCGATTTCACTCACAACCTGTCATAACTATATCATGGACACATTTATCGTTACCAAGGTAACGTCATCACGCGATATGTGGCCCAACGTCAAAATTACGTTACGTAAACGTTATGCTCATTACTGTTCAATAGAAGAAAAAAATACATGCCCATGCTATTATTTTTCAAAATAAACACAACTGGTCTCTATACACTTCCGACAGCGGTCAGGTCAAGAAATTTACCTATATTTGTTTAAACATAGCGCCTGGCATACCGGCAGTAACAGTATTGACTGCTGACGTCGTCGAAGTGGTTCCCTTCGTGCGGCTTCACAAGGGGCAGTGTTGGGCGAATATGGGGGATGGAATACATTTGTTTTAGCTCCATTCCACGATATTGATAATAGGTTCATCGGCTGTAGCCACTCGATTTGGGAAAATGTACAGATATCCCATGTTCTCTATCCTTACAACTCAAGCCTTCTGCTTCATGTGCAGCATCATCGGGATCCATCTAGCTATATTCCTCCTTATATTTACATATTTTAATCACACTATGGAGTGTGCTGGCAACCTATTTGACAGTTCACGAACAGTGATCCATCAACCCAGACGTTTACTTTGTGTCACATGATCTAATCTAACTACGTCACTTTCGGACGCCATGTCTGACATAGCCCTCACGTATTCCCGTCCACTGTGTATCAGATTATATCGCTCGTAAATTGTCACCCTGGTGATGCTCTTTGACCGTATATATATATCTCTCATTATCAACATTATGTCTTCATATATGCGTACAATTTAAGGACGTGGCTATTGACAGACGTCTGTCAGCAGCCAAAAGGCCGGGGTTTGGGCTGCTGACAGAGACGTCTGTCAATAGCCAAAGTGCCGTGTTTTGGCTGCTGACAGACAAATATACAACTTGGGTAGTGGGGAAAGGTCAAACTCAATATTCCAAAAATAAATACGGAATTTGTACTAGATAGAACTACAATAATCGTTTTTTTTTACATATGCTGCGGGAAATGGTTTCCTATAAGAATTTCCAAAGTATTTACGGAAATGCTTGAACAGCGATTATACTTTGTCAAATTGGCGCTCAATTGTGGTACATATGAAACAAAACGTACATGGTATGGACAAGCATGACATGCAAACATAATAATGTGACACCAATATATTTTTTTACTAGATATGTGACTCGCCACGAGAAAACCGGGCTTATTGACTCAATGTAGACCGTAACCAAATTGCGGACTGACACATTCCGAAAAGTATCTAAGCTGTTTGCTAAATTCATTAAGATTGTTTGTCTGACTCAATATCGAACAGTGTAGACCCTGATCAGACTGCGCGGATGCGCAGGCTGATCTGGGGCTACAATAGTCACATTAGCCATAAACCCCATTTTGTCATGGCGCGTCACATATGTTCCGTAACTTTCAAAGCTAATTTCATTCCGCATTTGCTCTGAGATTTAATATCAAATAGGTATAAATTTGATATCTAACATATTGATATCAATTAGATATCGCATATCATTGACGTCATATCGATTTTTTTTCTGTGTTTTATTTGAAGAAGTACGGTTCTGATTTTTATTTTCAAATATAGAAATTTGGTGTTCTTTAGAATCGTCTCACAGAGACGATTCTAAAGAACTCCAAAATTTTATATTCTGTTGAAGAATGAATGAAATATACCAGAACTTAATCCAAAAAACGCAGCTTATCTGGAGCACTGATTGACAGTGAAAGTATTTTCATGGAGAAATAGAGCCTGAGCATATAACGTGGTCGGGGGGTGGGGGATTAGCATTCTGATGGACAGACATAGCATATAATATAAATTTCCTAAATATAAAAACGCAGCTCATCTGGAGCTCTGATTTGACAGTGAAATTATCTTCATGGAGAAATAGAGCATATAACATGGTCGGGGGGACGGGGGGAATGTAGCATTTTGATGGATTGGCAGTGAAAGTGTTTTCATGGAGAAATAGAACATATAACATTGTCGGGGGGGGGGATTAGCATTTTGATGGACAGACATAGCATATAATATACATTTCCTAGACAGATGTGGAACATTGTACATATGAACCGCATTCTCTGGTTTTAAGATCTACATAGCCCAATAAAGAAGACAACAGAATCTGTCTACTTTATAAGTTCAATCCAGCGTGTGTCCATTCAATGCTACGTGTACATTTACGATGTGGTCAAGCTGCTATCTTGTGATGTTACCGGCAGCATGGTGCCGCATGGTGGAGAGATCATAAATATATAAAAGGCACATCTCGTAGACAAATAAGACACAATGCACATATTACGGGAATGACAGACAGCTAATCCTTTCGTGGACAAATAGTAGTACTTTAGTGGAGAGATAAGACATAAAATGCACATCTCGTAGACAAATAAGGCACAATTCACATATTACGGGAATGACAGACAGCTAATACTTTCGTGGAAAAATAGTAGTACTTTGGTGGAGAGCTAATATATAAAATGCACATCTCGTAGACAAATAAGACACAATGCACATCTTACGGGAATGACAGACAGCGCAATCTGTTCAAGGTCTACAATGTTTGACATCCGCGCAGTCCACATTACTTCCACCACATTTACGGCACAACTATATACATCTTTTTGTAGAATATTATCTTGGCAATAAGTTGCAATTCCCGCCATAGAAGGCCAAATGTATATACTTTTATAATATTGAGTTCATTATTTTTGACCGCATTTGCGATATATGGATAGATATTTCTTATTATAGAAGAATCTTGCTTGTTAGAGGCATCACTGGTGTTTCATTGATGGAATGGCGAACAGTACAGATCCTGATCAGACTGTGATAATGCACAGGCTGATCTGGATCTGCACTGATCGCAAAACCCATAAGCCCCATTTCTCCAGTCACAGCCACATATGACCTTTGGACTCGACCCACTTTATACGGACCAAATATGTTTCCAACCACAATAAATGCAACAATATGCGCAATACAATAAATATGCGCAACAATAAACAGTTTGTTCCTGTATATGGGATGATAATTCCAGCACAAACATATTTACACAATTCCCTAACATTTGATTGGCCGTAGCAAGTCTCTGTCCAAAATGTATATCCCAGTAAACTCCCACGCCGAACTACTTTCCGTAACCGTGAGGCGCAGTTAAAATAATTCTTCAGAAAACGGAAAATTAAACACATTTTCTTGATGAATTTGTTTCAAATGCTGGAATTATAAGGAATGAATGCCCTTTTTTGTGGAATTTATCGGGGATATAAACTTGGAAAAGTCGCGGGAATACTGGAGGAGGCATTCCGGCCTTCGTCCAGTATGCCCGCGACTTTTCCAAGTTCCAAGTTTATACCCTGATAAATTCCACAAAAAGGCCATTCATTTCTATATTAAACACTTCATCCCTTATACGGAATTTGCCGCAAATGCTTGAACGACATCAATGTATTGACGCAACATAGACCAGCCCTCGTTAGTTTCAAGGAAAACAATATTACACTTGCCCAGTTCATAGTATACTACGTTAGCTGATAAATAGAATAGCATGCTATTGTCTTTTAATATAAAGTGTATCAGGCTCGGATATGAAACGTGTAGGAACTTCTACTAGTTTTCTACCTTCGCAGGATAAACAGTATGTAAACAGGTGCCTGTTCACGGGTGCTGCACTCCGCGCCAGCGTAACATGCTTCACGTCGAAATAGGCGCGGGATTCCTGACGAATTCATACTCAGATATGTACAGAAAATACTACATAAACACATTTGCACCGGTTACTAGACGAAAATGTGTGTATGCGATAGCTCTAAGTAGTAACGAGTGGCATTTCGTCAAGAAACCGCTGCATTTTTCGACGTGAAGCATATTTTACGCCGGTACGGAATGCAACACCAGCGATGTTTTCGCACGGTACAGTGGGGTCAGCGTGTAAGTGCACACACGAACGAACACGACAGATTGGAACCAACCTGTCGTGTTCGTTCGTGTGTGCACTTACACGCTTGACCCCACTGTATTCTCTGATAGAATAAAATAGCACGGGTTAAACATGTCAACATGTTATCGCTCGACTTCTGTTAATTGTTATTTTCAAAATTTTATTTTCATTATCACGTTATTCCATCCCTTCACTCTCCCACCCCAATCAAAATGGGTTCAGCAAATCATACAAACATTTTGGAAATGCGGGAAACTGGCGTATGCGCTTTATTTCACACAATGTAGTTGTTAAACCTGGACACCCACATCCCAGGTTGTAATATGGGGAGAGATATTTGTTTCGTAAAGTCTTTAGCTATGACATTTTTCGGCAATCTAAACATTCATTTACCATTATCGGACGTGCTTACTGGCATTAGTAAGTTTTTTTTACATCAAACGTGAATTGCCACTGTTGTGATCAAGGGCGATAACCGTGTTTCCTTAAAAAGTTAACTGGAATCATTATTTATACCTGTATATATTCAGATCTGCCTGTGCATCTGCACAGGCAGATCTGAATCTATACAGGTATAAATAATGAGGATCTGCAATGCCATTCCATCAATGCTAACAAGCAACATAGGTGATATCAGGTGACATGCGTCTGTTATTTAATGAGGACCTCCACTGACCATGTCTCCAGTCACAGCCACATTTATTGTTTTCAGTTTCCTGGACCAAGCTGGAGGAAATATTACTGGCGCAATCGCAGCAATGACGCTCTATTTCCGCTCGTTATATGCGCAGGTACGTCATCGGCGTGATCTCCCATTCCATTCCCAGACCATGAATATTATATATTCTCAAAATAGGCAATATCTACCCCTATACAACTGTCCACATCAACACACATATTAAACTTCATTTTGAAGCACGTTTGGTTAATCATGCACAACTTATTATGGAATTTTGTTACAACTCCATGCCTAGATTAAACGTTTATTTCTGTAAGTTCATATAACACCCACCATACTATGACCTGTGTTACAGGTAGACCTGTCATACAATACCCACCAAACTATGACCTGTGTTACAGGTATATCTGTCATACAATACCCACCATACTATGACCTGTGTTACAGGTAGACCTGTCATACAATACCCACCAAACTATGACCTGTGTTACAGATAGATCTGTCATACAATACCCACCAAACTATGACCTGTGTTAGAGGTAGATCTGTCATACAATACCCACCATACTATGATATGTGTTACAGGTAGATCTGTCATACAATACCCACCATACTATGACCTGTGTTACAGGTAGACCTGTCATACAATACCCACCATACTATGACATGTGTTATAGGTAGATCTGTCATACAATACCCACCAAACTATGACCTGTGTTACAGGTAGATCTGTCATACAATACCCACCATACTATGACCTGTGTTACAGGTAGAACTGTCATACAATACCCACCATACTATGACCTGTGTTACAGGTAGACCTGTCATACAATACCCACCATACAATGTCATATGTTACATGTATACCTGTTCATACAATAGCCATACTACCTACTATGACCTGTGTTACAGGTAGGTTAGGACCTGTCATACAATGTACCCACCATACTATGACCTGTGGTTGACATGTATACCTGTCATACATATTCCCACCATTACTATGACCTGTGTTACAGGTAGGACCTGTCATACAATACCCACCATACTATCCGTTGGACCTGTGTTCAACAATGTATACCTGTACATACAATACCAACCATTACTGTCCATGTGTTCCAGGTTACCTGTCATACAATAGCCCACCATTACTAGGTAGTGGGTTACAGGTTGAACTGTCATACCAATACCACCATACTATGACCTGTGTTACAGGTAGAATGTCATACAATACCCACCATTACTATGACTGTGTTACAGGTAGAACTGTCATACAATACCCACCTCTATGACTGTGTTACTGGTAGACTGTCATACAACACCCCACCATACAATGTCATGTGTTTTACATGTATACCTGTCATACAATAGCCACCATACTATGACCTGTGTTACAGGTAGAACTGTCATACAATACCCACCATACTATGACCTGTGTTACAGGTAGACCTGTCATACAATACCCACCATACAATGTCATGTGTTACATGTATACCTGTCATACAATAGCCACCATACTATGACCTGTGTTACAGGTAGACCTGTCATACAATTACCCACCATACTATGACCTGTGTTACATGTATACCTGTCATACAATACCCACCATACTATGACCTGTGTTACAGGTAGACCTGTCATACAATACCCACCATACTATGACCTGTGTTACATGTATACCTGTCATACAATACCCACCATACTAATACCTGTGTTACATGTAGACCTGTCATACAATACCCACCATACTATGACCTGTGTTACAGGTAAATCTGTCATACAATACCCACCATACTATGACTTGTGTTACAGGTAGACCTGTCATACAATACCCACCATACTATGACATGTGTTACATGTATACCTGTCATACAATACCCACCGTACAATGACATGTGTTACAGGTAGACCTGTCATACAATACCCACCATACTATGACATGTGTTACATGTATACCTGTCATACAATACCCACCATACTATGACCTGTGTTACAGGTAGACCTGTCATACAATACCCACCATACTATGACTTGTGTTACAGGTAGACCTGTCATACAATACCCACCATACAATATGACATGCGTTGCATGTAGACCTGTCATACAATACCCACCATACTATGACATGTGTTACAGGTAGATCTGTCATACAATACCCACCATACTATGACTTGTGTTGCAGGTAGACCTGCGCTACTCAATGATCCCAATGGTGAAGGCGGACCTGTGCATCAGGGTGTACTTAGCCCATGTCGTCTACTGCTCGGTAAATACAACCCTCATAGCGAATGACCTGGTGACCAGTGTAGACCTGGATAAGACTGCGCTGCGGGATATTTGCAGACCTATATTTCAGAAAAGTACATTGAATTACGAGTGTTTGTCGTATGGCCTTTCGCAGTCGTCAATAATCACATTCTATTCTGCATTACAGTTTTGTACGGTATGTGCTTTCTTATCTCGGGAGGTGTGTATTCAGGGGGGGGGGGGGGGGGGGGGGGGGGGGGGGGGGGGGGGGGGGGGGGGGGGGGGGGGGGGGGGGGGGGGGGGGGGGGGGGGGGGGGGGGGGGGGGGGGGGGGGGGGGGGGGGGGGTGGGGGTGCGATACTCTGAACGCCGACGCCATAAAGTCACTGTCTTCAGCCGGCGTGCGCACTGAATCGTGAACAGTTTCGAAATGTCTGCTCTGTCATCTCGTCTTGCAAATCCGTAAGTGCCTGTTTACAGCCATAGGTGAATAACGCGTAGCAAGGACGGTGAAATGGCTAAAACATTTCCTATTTATGTTCAGAAAACGGTAGAATAAATCGGAAAAATCAACATTATACAAATTGCAACGAAAACAAAAATAATCTGAACGCCTATTAATAAAACAAAACGTACTTATTTGTTTGCATGGACATTTCTATTTCTCTGACTTTCTGACGGTTTCTAAACATATTTAGGAAAGTTTTAACAATTGTACCATGCCTGTCACACGTTATTCACATGTGTTTACAGCAATCATCACAGTGCGGCTGGGCGGAAAACAATATGCTGTCGTACGGCGGGTATTCCTACTTGAACATACGAGGGGCCCTTCCGGCCTCCGTTAACTACATCACGCCCTATCACAGTCCAGACTGCGACGTCTACCAGTTATTTACAAGGTGAGATGCGCATGCTCATGTATATGTAAAATGAGATCCAATGAAATCTTGGAGATGTGTAATTGTTCGTTTACTTTTACATATATACGTTTAATTCATGCATGCGAACCTATACGAACGGACCATGGTATAAATTACTAGCAGATAAATGCAGTATATTATACGTAAACTGTGCTATGTTGAGAGAGTACATGTATATGTTTCGCTATATACCAAACGAACAATTACACATTGTAATTTATACCTCAAAGTAGTGATCATCTATTTACCTAAATTACAGTGGCTCTCCAAACCGGACACCCAGAGAGGTCCCCCGTGTGTCCTGTTTAGAGATAGTCCACTGTACATGTGCAGTAGGTGTTTTATCACGTGACTCAACACGTTCGTGTATTGGTAATAGATTTGCCAATGGCAGTTGTGTTAGTCAGTTCATTGTTCAATGACTGCTGCATGCTGAATATTGTGTTTCCCTTGCAGGAGGGACATCATCTTCAACCCGAACAATGACAACGTCTATTACTCGTTCTACAGAGGTGTGTACAATATTCATATATTCCGATACTGCCTGTTGTGATCATTTTACGCATACTTTGCTTTGAATATTCCATCAACTTTCGACATCATTTAGGGAAAAAATTGTAAACATTTTCCATGAGATATCGCACATAATAACAACTGAAGCGCATTTGATTGGCTGGTCGCATCACCCTAATTACATACAGAGATATTTGAAACTCATCAGCAAGTTTATGTACCTCGCCAGAGGTTCTTTGCATAAATTGTGCGACTCGTTTCATAAATTAATATCAAATGGAAACTCGCCTGAGATCCTCTATATAATCGTATTTTGTGGTGTATAGGCATGTCGTACCTGGGTACTGCTTGCCACCCGAGTAATTGGCCGTACGCCGTGTCCATCATTGAACTGACCGGTGACGCGACCGACCTCATCGCAGCTCGTAACCTCGGGCATACGTGAGTAATATCTCAGTCATATCGCACAACCCGGAACCAATATGTAGCTGTGACTAGAGAAATTGGGCTTTGGAGATTTGTGAACAGTGTAGCTGCTGATGAAATAACACCCGTACAACTGTCGCCTAATAACAATATATATTGCTTATTGGAAGCATGGCGGGTGTTTCATTGATATAATGGTGAACAGTGCATATCCTGATCCGACTGTACATATGCACATGCTGATATGGATCTACTCTGGTCGCATAATCCAAAACGCCCATTTCGCCAGCTACATACGAGTAATAGCTGTTATATCCCACGACATTGTGAGTGTCCACAACATCGCTGTTCCTTTAACGGTTGGGTCCTGTTGTTCCATCAAGCAGTCCTGATGCCAAAGTCACGTGGTACAAATTATGACATCAAAAAGTACTTTGGTTCTCAGATAAAACCGCGTCAGAAAGGTCCCATGCAACAATATGTTAAATACAATCATGTCTGACGAAAATCTGGTGGTTTGTCACGTCTAACGATGTTATAGTAGCGTTATGGAACATACTTATATTCATCTGGCGACTTGAAAACAAATCAGAATCGAACACC
The DNA here is from genome assembly GCA_029237695.1 of Conchocele bisecta. Classification (NCBI taxonomy): domain Eukaryota; kingdom Metazoa; phylum Mollusca; class Bivalvia; order Lucinida; family Thyasiridae; genus Conchocele; species Conchocele bisecta. The sequence goes on along the minus strand of CM055268.1, from coordinate 6,249,819 downwards.
TCAGACAAAAAAAATAATATATTTAAAAACATCCGCCCTCCCGCGTCACATTCTGCCAGCCCCATGTCTGAGAACCAATGTACTTTATATGGCCTTATATACCACCGTGATCTTGGTTTATGACGGTTACATATGTATCTCATATTCAAAAAGCTTTCATTAGTGTTAACATTTTTACCGGAATAATAATACAAATATAACTATGAAAAGTCATGCAGAGCATGATCTTATTAGCCGATCAAATCAGGGTTCAATATATGTCCACATTTTAGTAGTTACGGAATCTCAGGGAAAAGTGAGAGAAGTGTTGATTTCCTCCCCAACCAAATTCTCCCAGTTATATTTAGCTATCATTAATATCTGATCATAGCAATACTTATGGTAGTCCAATGTAAATGAACTAAGCCACAAGTTTATAAAACATTATAATGTGTTAATCATTTCTCTATATGCTGGTATATTTGAGCAAAATAAGTAGATTCCGTTATATATATTGGGCCAAGTGATGTTGGTGTGGTAAGGGAACCGGCCACCATATCAGCAAATGGTAGTTTCAGTGTTGAATGGATATTGTATATCCCCCACCGTAGCGCCGTTAAACGCAAAAACGCTAAAGATAAGCCAACATTACATAAAATAATGTTGATGTTTTTTCCCCAAATCATCTGGCATCTAAGCGCCGTAATGGCTCCACTTTTTCTCTCGGTACAGTATAAATATACTGCAGGGACAATCCCCACTCGTATATTGTTAATTAACAGTTTGTAGCGTATATTCTCGGCGGTATTTATACTCAAATGTACTTTGCAAAACAAATTACCTGTATCTAATGGTTGTATCTTCTTGCAAATGAAACTGATGTGCGCTTATCATGATCACGTGATCGGCAACTGTTCGATTGATTGGTCAGCTGGGTGAGCCAACATTGGCCGGTCCAATCAAATCACGAATACAAAATATCACGTTTTGTAACGAATAGTTTGTGGTGATTTGTCGAGATTCCGGCACCGCGTGTTAATTTTTGTTTCTTGGTGGTTTTGTATACAATTGGGGTCTCAGTGGCTTTCCGAAAAATCCGGGTGCCATTTTTTCTCGGACACGTTAAATGTCATTTCAAGGTCATTGACCTTTTTGGCATAATTGGAGCCCGTGTACTCCGAATTATACACCAATATGTCGTGTATACATATGACCCTAAACTGGTAAAAAATACACAGAAGAACCGACTAATAGACACACTAAACATTTTCGGAAGATTCGATTTTCAACTCACATCTGCGGCTGTCGCCTGTGTTGAGAACAGACGTCCAGACTTTGTCTGCCCTACTTTAGTGGGTGTCAACATTGTCTATGTTTATGAAAGTAAATTACTATGGATTTGCCATTTACTTGGCGGCCATTTTGAGTTTTCTGACAATGGAGTATGTTAACTGCAACATTATTCCAGTTGAAAGAAATAACCTTTGAATATAGGTGAAGGCGCTTAACATTACACAAACATGTAGCAAGTCAACCGAAATCTCATAAATACCCGATTTCTGGCGGCCATCTTGAAACTATGATAATTATGTACTGAATATTAGTGTAGTTTACGTAAATTCTTTAATATATACATCAGAAATGTTTTTGAAAAAGCTACGCCAATTTCCAAGTTAAGGACCATGGCTCATATATTGGCAGTTTTCGACTTCCGTCAAGCATAAAGTTCAATGACCTTGAAATGACCTTGAACTTGGTTTAAAAATATGGCATCCGGATTTTTTGGAAACCTTATACATTCAAGTTTATAAAAACACCGGGTGCCATAAATTAACACGAAGTGCCGGAATCTTATATATATACCTACTTCCGCTCCAATCAGATGTATAATTACGGGAGCAGCTGTATTTTTACAGGTGCAGCTGCATTTTTTACAGGTGCAGCTATACTTTTTACAGGTGCAGCTATTAAAATACACGGACATACGGATCTTTTGTGACATGTGTTAGCCAAACCAGCATGTGCATCAATACAGTCTGATCACTCAGATCAGGGTCAACATTCATGATTATTACTGAACAAAATGGACAGGCTGACTCTTGAGTGGCCAGTTCAGACCAATATTATAATCCGGTTATTTGCACTGTCCGGACACACCTCCGTCATTACAAGTTGTATATGTCCTACTGTGCATGTACATGTATGTCAATAATTAATAGGCCTAATGTACCTGTGTTCCGCATTTTATTGGGTCGGGATATTCAGCTGTCGGGCGTCGTCCACCCACAAAGTGCATCGAACATATGTAGGTGTCTCTGGCAACATTGTCAATGGTAAAATATTTTCGACCACAGTTCTGTACCCAGCGTTGACATTTTTCTCGATTTTGGGCAGGTTTTGGAAACCCGTTCCCAAATCAATCCAATAAAGTATTTGTCTTCACCGGGTTTCAGGGTTCGTGAATCGCCATAGCAGCAATGTTTTGTTGTCACCATTATGTTGCGAAATATTCCAGCGTAAAACCTGTACTGTATGCTCTATTTATCTACAGATTACACTCCGCAATACACAAAGTTGTAGTCACTGTGTATTTGTCCGAATTCTGTGGCAGCACGCGAGTGGGCGGAGCTACCGGAGCTACCGGTTACAGTGCCATCTAAAAATAGACGCAAGCTCCTATTCGTACAAAATTCCTAGAAGGCAAACCGCCTAACTTTAGTTTACCGAACTCTCGTAGTTATTTTTAAAACGTTTATTTATAGCCAAGTTACCGAACTCTTATAGTTAAAACGTTTATTTATAGCCAAATTGTGTTATTTCCCTATATTTAAAGTTTTAAACAGAGATAATGGCTAAAAATGAAAAATTATCCGGTTGATGTAGTTTGAAAGTGATACAACAAATTTCGCGTTTGTAGATTACCGAACATAGGAGAAAAGGGTGGTTGCAAACTTTTTCACAAACCAATGGATAACCAATATATAGCCGATCTATAAATAGATCGGCTAATAATGAAACATGGTTCGCTTACAACTCTGAGACAGATATGACTTCCTGATTTCAAACATGTTCTCATGGTGCATGACCAGGATGTTTTATTTTAATGCATTACATTACAGCCAGTGGTTTATACACATATAACATAACTATATGAATTACACCACTTGATCCGGTAGAGCAGCAGTAGTTTACATCACGCTCGTGTTTCCAGTTATGGAGAATTGACGTCTGTGTCGTCACAATGATGTTTTGGCTTCTTCATGAATTACGTTATCTGATACACTGATTGAATCGCGATACAGTCGCCTTCACTACTGCCACGCTCCAGAAATGAATTCGCACAACAATTGACCACATTTTACGTTTAATTCGCTTTGTTTGTTTATAAAGCACCATGTATAACTGTACGAATATACTTATTAACCAGTTGGGATAATTATCCTGAAAAAAAAAACAGTGATTCGGCCATACTGATAAAGAAAATTGGAAAATATGATTTCAAGTATTAGTTTTATGAAATAGTTCTCTACCTACCACCTAAACAATACAATTTAATAAGGATTTACCTCCCTGGCAGTTCGGATAACTGGAAATATTTAATACACGGCTATACAGTATGTACAGTAGCATGTCCATCATGTACAATTATCCCACAATATTGCACAATCTGTAAGTTTCTTTCGCATCAAACTCGCAGAAATTTAAAAACAAATTATTTTCTTCTTTATTCAGCACTTTCACATCGACGTTTCTAAAGTAAACCTTTGTGAAAGTAGTTTCCCTGGCCCGGTCAGCCGCATACAGGATATACTGCATACTGACTCCATTGAATAGCGCTGTAGATGGACCAATGGCTCTTGTGGAATGTGCTTTCACCTTGACTTCTTTATCATCAGCTACTCCGACTGTCTTGACTATCAATTTTGCAATAGTTTGTCGTGACACAGTTGAATAGTGTTTCACAATTGATACAAACAATTTCTCACCGTCCTGAAGCCGATTTCATCAAAATTGCAAAGTATACTTATCTAGAAAAATATACTTTGATGGAGAAATTTTCAATTTAAGAATACATTCATTAATTGTTATTATACTGAATTTATTACATTATCACAGCCATTTTGGCTGTGATCAAGTAACACATTCAGTATAATAACTATGCATACTTGTAATCATCAAATATATCCTGTCGTTAGTTCTATATGAAATAATTTATTTCGGGAAAAATAAATGATTACTCCCTCAAAGTACACTTTGGTAGATAAGTATACTTTGTCATGTTGATGAAATCGGCTACAGATCATGTGACCTTAGAAAGTCTGTCTTGTGTATGTAATAGTATAATGCTCTTTTGGGATCGAACTTCTTGTTAGCCCTGACACATGAAATAACAATCTTAATTTCCATATGTCCTCGCCTGGTTTGTTTGGACAGACCACTGCGTATGAAGGTGACGCCCCTGTTCTGCACCTTCGCAGCATCATCACGAAGTATTAACGCTTGAAGATGGCGAATCACCTGAATGTTGTGATCGCTGCAAGAAAAAAAAACAGTTTTAAACATTAACCATTTTATATAGAATACCCCTTTTAATAGCCGTATAATAAAAGGATGCTGACCGACTGGTGTATTGTCAATCGGTGTCAGGACGAAATACAACTTGGATCTATATCCTGCTATAGAGCGATATTGTAAACACGAATGCAATTAATGTGTCAAAAAAACTTGCACAATCAACTACGTGGCAGTATATGTATACATTTGCCGTTCACAACACCAGATATTGAACGTTATAAATTTGCCAATATAGTCTCGCTGTGTCCCTGCTCTCCATGATGTTGAGAGTAATGTTCTAGTTTGGCTCGAACAAACTCTGTTTTTGAAAATTCTGTCGAGAACAGTCTTGCCGTCAGAATACATATTTCAGGATTGAGATGAGCAATCCGAGTTTTGTGCTGATGAAGAAGTTCTGGTAACATTCTTGGGTTATCTATTAGCTTTTCCAATATATGTGTGTACCAGTGTCGATGGGCCCCTGGGGTGCTAGTTGATACTGGTACTGTGACATGTGCTCCAGACAGCTCGGCATCAAGCATATTGGTGGAAACGCATATGCTATCATGTAGTTCAAAGAATCGACAGTGGGTGTATTGCAAATGTTTTGGCGTAGGAATCCACGTACGAATTATTGATTTTGCTGTTTATTTCCGAAGCAAACAGGCAAACAGGTCGATAATCGGTCATCCCCATATTGATAACCGTTGGTGAACTACTTGTTCGTTCAACGTCCACTCTGTCGGGTAGACATTTGTGCGGGACATATGTGGTTCCCCCTTGGTTGTTGATGTACTGCACTACGGAAGTGTTGTCGCACATGACCAGCATATTTTGTTTGTGAAGTTGGGGAAGGAAGTGTGAAACTGTGCGTATAAATGCCTCCATTTACAATACGTTTATATGTTGTTTTGCATCCATATTGGACCAAATTCCCTGAAATGCCCGGTTGATCATGTGACCATTCGGGATAATTTATATGCTAGATGCCATCAGGCCTAGCAGATGCAGGTAGTCCCGAGCTGAGGACCGACCTTCGATCAGTTCCACACAGCTAATTCAAGTTTGTGTATTCTCGTTGGTGTGGGTAAAACAATTCCGCTGTGTAATTTGAACAATGCGCCTCTGTACGTGATTGTTTCCCTGGATAGCAGACACGATTTTCTAGGTTTATTATGAACCCTAGTTAACACAGAAGTTGTACAGCTATCTCTCGATATCGAAGAAGTCTCTCCCTTAGAGCATTTACAAATAGCCAATCGTCCAGATACGAGGCTAACCACACATTTTGCATTCGCAATTGCGCTGCTACGACTGACACAACGTTTGCTTTGCCCTGTAAGTAGAACCGAATGAACTTTCGGTGTGCCGTATGTACTGGTATGTGAAAATATGCATCTTCGAGATACTGCACAATCTCTGAGTCGAACCAGAATCAACACTTTGATCAGGATATGCATGCAAAAATGTTTCTTCTCTATATATTTGCTCAGTGGACGAAGATTTATGACTTGTCGCAGGTACCAGAAAGAATATATTGTAGAAACGGATGGACAAGCTCTATTGCGCCGTTTTTTATTAAATATTCGACTTCCGAAAGAATAATAGGTAAACTTTGTACATTATTGACAAGCGTTTCTGTTACCCCGACCATGGTGGTATTGTAATGAATTATAAGTTTAGACCGTGTTGAATCGTTGACAGCAACCATTTGTCGTGTTACTATTTCCCACTCTTGTAGGAAAAGATTGGTTATTGGGGATAGTTTGCTAGATAACACTGTTTAGGTTTGCTGCAACTTACCGTGGATTTCCGCCCCATTTTGTTAGCTCTGAAGTAGGAGATACGCGTAATAGTGACGTTTGATGACCCGATCTACTTGTGTACATATCGCTCGCGGTAATCCGGTCAAGACTTCTTAGCGCTGGTGTCTGGGAACCATATATTTACTTTTGTATGAACTTGCATTCGTTGACTGCATGTTCACGGAAATCTCAGGCAATACATCAGATACATCTTTTCTTTCCATTGACTTCGTGGCTTTCCCGAATAACGACGGTGTCTTGCCAAATGCAGCTTTGTGACCAAAACGTCTCATTAATAAGGCTTCCACAAATTCATCAATTTTGGAACATTGAGTAAGTCGTCACACGGTTAATCAACCGGAAATGTTGATCTGTAACTGTATTTGTATGACGAAATGAGCAATGGATCTGCTGAGCTTCACGATTAATTCAGAATCTCGATTTTATTTTAATCCAGCACCATACAAGTCTTATTTCTGTTTTTTGTACGCGCATCCTCACCGATTTGTTCACATACATTTGGTTTGTCTATGTTCACTTTAACTGAATATTTGGCAAATTTGTGTCAATAATGTTCATCAAATTGTGATCTCTGTGGCAACTATTCATATTCTGAGTCATCTGGGAGGCCGTGTCGTCTTTATTATTTGTATACGTGTATGGATACATTATCACCACTTGGATTGTAAATTCCATAATCCATATTCAGTGGATTGTCGAGTGGTAGTATGTGTCGAGTAACCGGAAATGGTCTTCGTGTTTTTTGTCCTCCAATAGAGACAGTAGTTTCTTCACTTTTCCGTCTGGAGACGAATACTGCTTTTGATGTTCCTACATCTTTGATTCTAAAGACGCAATATCGTCTTTATGAGATCGGGTCGGCCTTTTTTGCCTCCCCTTAGCTGGTGTTTTCTTCGACACCATATTGGTCGAAATCGTTGATATTCACGACGCAACCGATGCCACGCAATCTTCTAAACTGGACATACTGGCGATAATATCCGCCTGGTCCATGAGAAGAACCACTCGTATACTTACATATGTCTTATCTTGCGAACTTAAATTTGAAAACAACTTCTAGTCTTCGGAACAACGATGTAACTCGATGAAAAAACACGTCCGAATGCTTTGCCACAGCAAATAAAACTGATGGAATAGCGTCTACGTGACATGACTACTAACGGTTGATCTGGATCATATGGACGCTTATTAAATTTTACTAGTTATCCGAACTGCCAAGACAGGTAAATTCTTATGTATTGTTTAGGTGGTAAGTAGAAAAGTAATGCAATGAAATCGATTGGCTACGCCTGGTTAGATAAACGGAAGGAATGCTTATAAACTCAGTCGGGCCCCTGGTTTATCATGTAGCCCATTTCCCAAACTCTGCAATATGTACTTATCTTGCTAAGAATACTTTGGGGAGAAATTTTGAATTTATGTAGACATTATTTATTTTATTTTATGAACTAAAATATTGTCTATCCACAAACAAATGATGTGATAATGTAATATATACAATATACTAATTCTGTATAATTTTAATCATCAAATATAAACTGAGTTAAGTCGTTAATTCTATATGATGTAATGCAAAATCAGTAATTTAAAAATAAATGGTTACTGCCTCAAAGTATCCTTAGCTACTATGCAGACTTAGCAATTTTAGTGAAATATGCTACTGTAATGTGACATATTGTGTGGATCGTTGCAGGCTGGGTTCGGACGTGGACGGCAATATTGGCTGCAGTGACGACGACTACTTCGTGATGTCGGAACATGAGGATACCCCGCCGCCGGCGGTGGCACAAAACGAATGGCGGTTCTCGATGTGCAGTCTCAACAAAATCTGGTGGCACATACAGGAGTACGCATTGGGATGAAGCAGTCGTTGACAGGCATGGGCGAACGGTCCAACCATTCGTCCATGCCTGTCACTGATTATTTATTTCTATTTCTTTTTTGTTAAAGAAATGATTTGACGCTGTGACTGGAGAAATGGGGATTTTGTCATTTTGGGGCAGTCTAGCTACTGCTGTTCTAGAATAGTAATGGCGTTTTATAAGGAGATACCCATTCGTTAGAGGATTGTTTTACTGGCTTCATGGCGGACAGTGCAGACCCTGGTCAGACGGCGTGGATGTGCATACTGATGTGGACACCGGTTGCTCCTACATGTATAATAAATCCCATTTCTCCAGGCAAAGTCACTTTTAAATAGAAAATATACATGTACTATATACCATTACAAAGCCGATCTGAACATTGTATGAAGCATATTGAGTTATAATGCAGGCGCGGATCAATGATTTCGGGTTGGGGGGGGGGGGCGTAACTATTTTTTCAATACTTGACTATATTATCGATTATCGAACGAGCGTAGGATTGTAGTTCAGGTTGTTGTTGTGTGGCTGCTGTCAGATGGTGCTGCTGTTGCTGTCCCGCGTTTATTTTTGGCTGCACCCCCAATAAACAATAAATTCACAACGTGAACGTAGAATCGTGCCTTGTAACTTGTAAAAAATCTTTACTCGGCGAATGTTAGGGGGGTGGGGGGGGTGGGGGGTGGGGGGAGGGGTCGCGCGCGCCGGGTCCGCCCCACCTGAATCCGCCCATGCAATGGAACATATTCGCGATATATCAGGTAACAGCTGGACCAACAAGCAGCTCTTCACAGACTCCCGTCACCTTACGCTTCAATGCAGACAATATAATATACAGCATTCTGCCGACATTAAAGATACATGCCCACTCAGTAGGCACAAAATGTACTTTATAGGAATTAAATAAATGTATAATTGTGTCGCTATTACACAAGTTCTAAAAATTGCGAGTGCCCGCTATAAAGATATAATCATTTAGTAATGTTTATTTTACAGATAGCGACGCGCGGTGGTATAAGACTATTTTCATATGCAAATGAGGCATGATATCTTTTAATTAGTTATACTAATTAAATGCGCCACCTGAAAATCAATGTCCGTTAACATTTTAAGGAAACACGGTTATCGCCCCTGATATCAGTGTGAAATTTAGGTCTGATATAAAATGTATAACAATGCCAATCAATACGTGGGGCAATGGTGAATTAATGTTTATTTTGCCAGAATATGCCTTAGTTGATGTCTCTGATGTAAATAACAGTCTGTGTCTACTGAGTGGGCATGTACCTTTAACGTCCTTGCGGCCATTTGATCTTGGCCGTACAACATTCAGCGCAGCTCAAATAAGTGAAGTTGTAGATGTGTTCATCTTTTTGCGGAGGAACACTCATTTCCCATTTGATTCATGCACTGTGTGGTATGTTTTAATGTATATGTGCCTAGGGAAATGTGGCTTATGGTATTTGTGATCAGTGCAGCTCCTAATGAAATAGGACACTCTTCTAGCCTGATGTCGATCTATATAGCTTGCTAGAAGCATGATGGGTGTTTCATTGATGGAACGGCGAACAGTGCAGATTCTGATTAGATTTTACAGATGCACAGGCTGATCCGGATCTACACTGGTATCAAAATCCATAAGCCAACTTTCTCCAGTCACAGCCGTATATACATGTACACAGCCATTACAGCGTGAGACGCTGAAGCCACGAAATGTCCATTGCTATTTGGAAGAACAATAACCATTGGCTTGAAACATTGTCTGAGCTCATATGCCGGGATATGGAGGGTTATTTGAGTAAATTTCTACCCTTAAATATAAGATAACCTAATCTTTTTTTTACAGAAATCCGAACTGCTTGCAAGACAACCATTTCAACGCCAGCGAGTGGGAAGCTCAGGACAGCCTGCCGCCACTAGGGGCCCAGATGACGGCGCACGAGCAATGCCAGGAGAGGTGGGGAACCGCGTCGTCTCAGTGCGGCGATGAGGTACGTATCTGCCAGTCACAATAACGTTTCATAATGTGGTTCCATACGTCAGCGAACCACTGTTTTATCGTTACATAGTTTCAAATCGTGGTTTGATACATCAGCTTACCAATGTGTTATCGTTACATAGTTTGAGAATGTGGTTTGATAACTCAGCTAACCACTGTGTTATCGTCACATAGTTTCACAATGTGGTTTGATAACTCAGCTAACCACTGTTGTATATTTACATAGCTTCATAATGCGGTTTGATACATCAGTTAAACACACACTGTGTTATCGTTACATAGTTTCATAATGTTGTTTGATACACCAGCTAGCCACTCACTGTTTTATCATTACATAGTTTCATAATGTGGTTTGATACATCAGCTAACCACTGTTTTATCGTTACATAGTTTCATAATGTGGTTTGATAGCTGAGCTAACCACTGTGTTCTCGTTACATAGCTTCATAATGTGTTTTTATACATCAGCTAACCACTGTTGTATCGTTGCATAGTTTTATAATGTGGTTTGATACATCAGCTTACCGCTGTTGTATCGTTACATAGTTTCTTAATGTGGTTTGATATAGCAGCTAACCACTCACTGTTTCATTGTTACATAGTTTCATAATGTGGTTTGATACATCAGCTAACCACTGTTTTATATTTACATAGCTTCATAATGTGGTTTGATACATCAGCTAACCATTGTTTTGTCGCTACATAGTTTCATAATGTGGTTTGATACATCAGCTGAACACTGTTTTATCGTTGCATAGTTTCATAATGTGGTTTGATACATCAGCTAACCACTGATTTATCGTTACATAGTTTCATAATGTGGTTTGATACATCAGCTAACCACTCACTGTTTTATCGTTTGATTGTTTCACAATGTGCTTTGATACAACAGCTAACGACTGAGTTATCGTTACATAGTTTCATAATGTGGTTTGCTATATCAGCAGACCACTTTTTTATCGTTACATAGTTTCATAATGTGGTTTGATACATCTGCTAACCACTTACTGTTTGATCGTTACATAGTTTCATAATGCGGTTTGATACATCGGTTAATCACAGTTTTATTGCTACTTAGTGTCATAATGTGGTTTGATACATCAGCTGACCACTCATTGTTAGATCGTTACATAGTTTCATAATGGGGTTTGATACATCAGCTAACCACTCACTGTTTGATCGCTACATAGTTTCATAATGTGGTTTGATACAACAGCTAACCACCGTTTTATCGTCACATAGATTCATAATGCGGTTTGATACATCAGCTAACCACTGTTTTATCGTTACATAGTTTGATAATGTGGTTTGATACATCAGCTAACCACTGTTTGATCGTTACATAGATTCATAATGTGGTTTGATACATCAGCTAACCACTGTTGTAGCCTTACATAGATTCATAATGCGGTTTCATACATCAGCTGCTAACCACTATTTGATCATTACATAGTATCAACATGTGGTTTGATACATCAGCTAACCACTGTCTGGTCGTTACATAGTTCATAATGTGGTTTGATACATCAGCTGACCACTGTTTTACTTTTACATACTTTCATAATGGGGTTTTATACATCAGCTAACCAGTGTTTTACCGTTACATAGTTTCATAATGTGGTCTGATACATCAGCTAACTACTATTGTATCGTTGTATAGTTTCATGATGTGGTTTGATACATCTGCTAACCACTCACTGTTTGATCGTTACATAGTTTCATAATGCGGTTTGATACGTCAGCTGTCCACTGTTTATCGTTACATAGTTCCATAATGTGGTTTGATACACCAGCTGACCACTGTTTTATTGTTACATAGTTCCATAATGCGGTTTGATACTTAAGCTTTCCACTGTTGTATCGTTACATAGATTCATAATGCGGTTTGATACATCAGCTTTCCACTGTTGTATCGTTACATATATGCATATTGCGGTTTGATACATCAACTAACCACTATTTGATCGTTACATAGTTTCAAAATGTTGTTTGATACACAGCTAACCACTCACTGTTTGATTGTTACTTAGTGTGGTTTGATACATCAGCTAACCACTGTCTGACCGCTACATAGTTCATAATATAGTTTGATACATCAACTGAGCGCTGTTTTATAGTTACATAATTTCATAATGTGGTTTTATACATCAGCTAACCAGTGTTGTATCGTTACATAGGTTCATAATGTGGTCTGATACATCAGCTAACCACTCACCACTGTTTTATTGTTACATAGTTTCATAATGTTGTTTGATACATCAGCTAACCACTATTGTATCATTACCTAGTTTCATAATGTGGTTTGACACATCTGCTAACCGCTCGATGTTTCATCGTTACATAATTGGATAATGTGGTTTGATATACCAGATAACCACTGTTTTATCGCTACATAGTTTCATAATGTGGTTTGATACATCTACTAACCGCTCACTGTTTGATCGCTACATAGTTTCATAATGCGGTTTGATACGTCAGCTGTCCACTGTTTTATCGTTACATAGTTCCATAATGTGGTTTGATACACCAGCTGACCACTGTTGTATCGTTACATAGATTCATAATGCGGTTTGATACATCAGCTTTCCACTGTTGTATCGTTACATAGATTCATAATGCGGTTTGATACAACAGCTAACCACTATTTGATCGCTACATAGTTTCAAAATGTGGTTTGATACATCAGCTAACCACTCACTGTTTGATTGTTACATAGTGTGGTTTGATACATCAGCTAACCACTGTCTGATCGTTACATAGTTCATAATATGGTTTGATACATCAGCTGACCGCTGTTTTATCGTTACATAATTTCATAATATGGTTTTATACATCAGCTAACCAGTTTTTTTATCGTTACATAGTTTCATAATGTGGTCTGATACATCAGCTAACCGCTGTTTTATCGTTACATAATTTCATAATGTGGTTTTATACATCAGCTAACCAGTGTTTTATCGTTACATAGTTTCATAATGTGGTCTGATACATCAGCTAACCACTCACTGTTTTATTGTTACATAGTTCCATAATTTGGTTTGATACACCAGCTGACCACTGTTTTATCGTTCCATAGTTTCATAATGCGGTTTGATACGTCAGTTTTCCACTGTTGTATTGTTACATAAATTCATAATGCGGTTTGGTACATCAGCTTTCCACTGTTGTATCGTTCGTTACATAGATTCATAATGCGGTTTGATACATCAGCTAACCACTATTTGATCGTTACATAGTTTCAAAATGTTGTTTGATACATCAGGTAACCACTCACTGTTTGATTGTTACATAGTGTGGTTTGATACATCTGCTAACAACTGTCTGATCGTTACATAGTTCATAATGTGGTTTGATACATCAGCTGACCGCTGTTTTATCGTTACATACTTTCATAATGTGGTTTTATACATCAGCTAACCAGTGTGTTATCGTTACATAGTTTAATAATGTGGTCTGATACATCAGCTAACCACTCACTGTTTTATTGTTCCATAGTTTCATAATGTGGTTTGATACATCAGCTAACCTCTATTGTAGCATTACATAGTTTCTTAATGTGGTTTGATACATCTGCTAACCGCTCGCTGTTTCATCGTTACATAGTTTAATAATGTGGTTTGATATACCAGATAACCACTGTTTTATCGCGACATAGTTTCATAATGTAGTTTGATACATCAGCTAAGCAATGTTGTATTGCTACATAGTTTCATAATGTGGTCTGATACATCAGCTAACCACTCACTGTTGTATTGTTACATAGTTACATAATGTGGTTTGATACATCAGCTAACCACTATTGTATCGTTACATAGTTTCATAATGTGGTTTGATACATCTGCTAACCGCTCACTGTTTGATCGTTACATATTTTCATAATGCTGTTTGATACGTCAGCTGTCCATTGTTTTATCGTTACAAAGTTCCATAATGTGGTTTGATACATCAGCTGACCACTGTTTTATCGTTACATAGTTTCATAATGCGGTTTGATACGTCAGCTTTCCACTGTTTTATCGCTACATAGTTGCATAATGTGGTTTGATACATCAGCTGATTACTGTTTGATCGTTACGTATAGTTCCATAATATGGTTTGATACATCAGCTAGCAACCTGTTCTATGCTGTTTGCAAACGCTGCTAAAGAGGTATTTATTGTTTAATACATGTACATCACCTACACTCTTTGTTTGCTTCGATAGTTTCATATTACGGTTTAATAAATCAATTGAAATTATTTTGTGTTTATATTGTTTCATATTATGGTTTAATACATCAACTACACACTGTTTTATGTTTACATAGTTTCCTAATGTGGTTTATAATACATCAACTAAACATTGTTTTATGTTTAAATAGTTTCATAATGTGGTTTAATACACCAGGTGAGCACTGTTTTATCTTAAATACTAGTAGTTTCATAATGTGGTCTATAATACATCAGCTAACCACTGTCTTATAGTTACATAGTCCAGCTGTTATTGAATGTTGGAACACCAATAATTAATAATATGTGTTTTCCTTCAGTGTTTTCTTTACAATACATTACAATACTATATATATATATACATAAGCGTCTCCTAACATTACATTGTATGATACTGCCGACAAACATTTGGCCATTAAACAATTTATTTAAAACATATTTAAATGTAAGTACCCTTCATCAATAAAATAAATCACCCTTAAAACAATTTTCTTATGGGAATTTACCATGTATGCTAAAATAGATTTGTTTAAATAATTTTGGAATTTGTTGACCGATTTTCAAAATATAACTTTTATTTTCTTAATTATATCATTGCAATCTATATCTAGTCAGGTTCCGGAGGTCAGTTCAACAAGAAACTGCCAGCTGTCTTTAAAAAAGTATTCCAACCGGCTTAATTGTGGTCAGTAGAAGTTCATTATGGTCTAAGACAAGTTACAAGTCCATATTCACAACTGCCTGATAGTCATCACAGTGAGATAGCTGGTAACGTCCTTGATATGATATTAAGAATAATAGGAGAACCCCCAGAGAGCATATTGATGACGTTTGATAAAGAGACAACTAACAGATCAGAGATCAACACACAAGTATTACTGGCTGTGAGCTAAATTTCGAATATAAGTAGATGAGACAAACATTAATTTAAGATTGTATCAAGTGAAAGAAGATCAATGTCAAATGAAAGTCATACATAATTCAGGATTAAATTTCCAGAATATGAAAACCTTTACCAGAAGACCTTTTCGAAAAATATTCTAAAAATATTTTGTCAGATACAAGTCCTTTTTGCAGTTTTGTCATACCGATAATGCGCATGACCGGAGTATGACAACTGGGGCACTTTCGCTAAATGACACACATGGAAACAGTAGACTAATCTTTTCCAGAAGCAATTTTTACAAAAACAAATGTCCTTTTCAGAAAAAAGTCCATTTCCGAAAGAAATCCTTTTCGTATTCTAGTCATATCGGCAATGTGCATGACCGGGATATGACCACAGTTGCACTTCCATATGAAACAAGTGAAACTTATAGGCTAGCAACCACCAATTAGTTTTACTATACAACTTAACCGATTCCTCCAAATATGGCCATTCTCTCACACTTTCACTATTCGTATGGATGCTGTGGAACCTACCTGTTCATAACCTGCAACCTGTCTGCACCGGATTTTCACTAATTAAGCAATATGTTCACTTACTCCTAAGAAAGAAAATTTCAACATTGTCCTGTCCGCCATATTGTTTATCATCAAAGTGTCATGTGACGTAGTGTTCACATCACGTGACAAGCAGGCTCAGTAATTTATTTTAAATGCTAGAAATATGCTGGAAACTGGTGTTAAAAACACCCCAACATGTTTCTCAAGTAAAATTGGGCTGTAATGGATCAGGATTTACAAGCAAACTGGGTCTGTGGCCTCAAAACGTCTGCACTATTTTTTTATACCGGACTACTAAAGCATACCCCCTGGCCGATGTGTACTATATTTAGCACAGTGATACCTAGTACACGAACCCAGTGCCGCACATTACCAGTAATGCGCATGACCGAGATATTATATGACCAGTGGGGCACTTCTGCCAAGGCAAAAACATAAAAATAGTAAACGAATCCAAACGGCCCTCGGTCACAACGGAATTCCACCTAAATAGTCATTTTCGTATTCTTGTCATACCGGTAATGCGCATGACCGGGATATGAACACATGGCCATTCCGCAAAGGACACACATGCGAATAGTAGCATAATATTTTCTTGAAGTCATTTTTAGAAGAAAAAAATGTCCTTTTCAGAAAAAAGTCCTTTTCCGAAAGAAATCCTTTTCATATTCTAATCATATTGGTAATGCGCATGACCGGGATATGACTACAATTACACTTCCATAGGACAGCAGTGAAACTAGTATAATTCAGGGCCGAATCTTTCGCGAAGGGCGGCTATACAGGATTGGTTACTTTCTTGTCATCGATATAAACGTACTTACATTTAAATATGTCTTACATTTAACGTACGGGGCGCCATGCAGGACAGGTTAATTATGTGTACAAAACCAATTTTGTCCAGACAAAATTGAGTTTTGTAACACTAAAAATCACAAAATCCAATTATGTAAAATTCTGATACAAAAACCAATTTTGTCCAGACAAAATTGAGTTTTGTAACACTAAAAATCACAAAATCCAATTATGTAAAATTCTGATATACAAAATTCATTTTTGTTATAAAGGATTCAATTTTGTAAGACAGAATTGAGTTTTGTGAACAAAATTCAATTTTGTGGGACAGAATTCAGATTTGTCCACAAAAGTCAGTTTTGTCCACAAAAATTAGTTTGAATAACTGATAGTCTATGTCATCTCTACGTTGATTGGTTGAGATCGGTCTCAGTCCATTTTACTAGATGGTGGAGTACACTTGCAGGTTTAAATATTTCAATGCGAAAATATAACCCAATATATCAATATTATACTTCTTTATGGACAGTTATTTTGGTTATATTATGATTACCGGGACAACCTCAACGCAAAACCGCCGCAATCTCCAGCCGAAACGTGCACACACATCAACTATTTCGCCGCACCACCACACGAGACCATTTTATCGTGGGACCTTGCTAGCACCCCGTGTATACGTTTAAACAGTAAGAATACCTTGCAACACTAAGCTACAAA
Source organism: Conchocele bisecta (assembly GCA_029237695.1). NCBI lineage: Eukaryota > Metazoa > Mollusca > Bivalvia > Lucinida > Thyasiridae > Conchocele > Conchocele bisecta. Next base: position 6,232,433 of record CM055268.1, on the reverse strand, counting down.
GCAGTAACAAGTGTGTTTCATCCAACGTTCTCTGAAACTTACTTCTTCAGACGCCATTTTGGATCGCTGATCGGCGACCGTGACCCATTTCTCCAGTCCAGTTTCTGACCAATGGTAGTCCTTCTTACATGCGTGTGCAGAATTGAATTTTGTGACACAGAATTGAATTTTGTTACGACACAGAATTGAATTTTGTTACACAGAATTGAATTTTGTGACACTGAATTGAGTTTTGTGGCACAAAAGTGAATTTTGTAACACAGAATTGAATTTTGTGACACAGAATTGAGTTTTGTGGCACAAAAGTGAATTTTGTGGCACAAAAGTTAATTTTGTGACACAGAATTGAGTTTTGTGGCACAGAAATGAATTTTGTGGCACACAATTGAAGCATGTCCCACTTGGCGCCCCGTATAACGTGCTTAACAGCCAACACATGGAACTGACATTATACTGGTATTCTCCATGATCGTATTCCATTTCAGCCGTATCCAAAAGGCATGTGCGCAACCGGGATACACTGCTCTGTAGGCGAAAAATGTAACTGCACAGTGCGTGTGTATACCGGCACGTCATGCGGACCCAGCGGGGAGGTGAGTGCATAAACGTATATTACCTGGGCCTCTTTTCACTAAACTTCGTACGACTAAGAAGGTCGTAAGTGCAAACATAAAATTCACTGCATAGTTGCCATTCATGTTAGCATCCGATTATGAGAACATTTTTACCGTACGAAGTTTAGTGAAACGGGCAACTGGAAGCTGCGGTCTGGTTTCCGGTAAGGACGAAACCCTATCGTTAAATTACCCATCACATGTTCCCAACCAATCACCACTCGAATTTGGAAGAATATTGGTGGAATGATTTAGATTGGATGACCTATATGTGTAGGCAGCATTAATGACTCACATTAATATGTGAAAATAATTCCTAGAAATTCACGAACATTTACATCGTACGGAGTTTAGTGAACTGGCCACAGGGTCAGGGTGGTTTGGAATGAGGGTGATGTTACATCGTACGGAGTTTAGTGATATAACTGTCCAAGCTCGTACTTGAAATCCGACAGTTTAATAAGTCGGAAAGCCGGGGCCCTGGAAACCATTGATCTCATCACGAGAAAAAAATATAATAGTGAGTTGTAGTAACGCTAATCGTGTTTTCTTACTATCTGTCATGACGGATAGCTGTATAAGGTCACCACCCACCTGAGTTGACGCCATTTTCGACACTCACATAACCTAACTCCCAAAAGACGCTCCCATGGTCCATGTGCAAATAAAAGTAATAACAATTTGGTCACACTGATAACAATATCTTCTACATATGCATTTCAACCAGAATTCATTTTCCAGGTCATTCATATACATGCCAAATAAGAACGACATAAACATTCTGGTCCTGGCCCTGGCCTATAGTCCCGTATACATTTAGTAATTGAGACATTGCATGTTTATTGGAGTAACTGATACCTATAACTTACACATTCTACTAACTTTGAAAAACTGAACGCGAACATTTGTCGGCTATTTTTCAAAATGGCCACCATATTGCAGTCGGCGGGCGAACAAGAAATGTCCATAATATTTGAATACAGTAATTTGAATTTGATAATGTAACCTTTCAATGATGATTATGTTATCTTCAGGTACGTATTATTGATTATCATAATCAAAATAATGTAGGTGTTTCTTCATTACTCAAGTTCAAGATTATCGCTATAGAAACGATGTTAAATGTTCGTATGATCTTAATTCGAGCCATGCCTTGGCCAAGCGATTAAATGATGTGTCATTTCCCACTAATTCAATTGAGGACAGTTAACACTTAGCATGCACTTTACACTCAATGGGTTTAACATGACCCTGTCCCACAATATGTCACATCGATCTAGACCAGGTTTTATGGAATTGATCCAAAAGGCATAACTTTGTACTGGTAAACTTCGTCTGGTGTAACAAAGGCTGATACTTCTTAGGCTCTTTCAGTCAGCGGCACCTGATAGAATCATAGCTAAAGGTCGAACTTTGTCACATATTTTGCTGGACCAATCTTGTCAATGCAGATGTCCATTCTCTGAATCGGAAAGGAATCCGTTTTTGTCACATTGGTCACGTTCCTGAGGCCGGTAAACATTCGGTAACTTCCGTCTGATTTTGGTATGGCAACACATGGTGAAATCCAGGCGTTATTACTTGGTTAGATCAAGTAATTCTCCAGCAAATATGCTATTTCATTCTTTAGAAATTCTTGTTCGATGTTCGCCTCACATATTTCTACATCATGGCGTATCAGACGGAACATCAACAACTATTTGTGCATTAGCTGTTTAATTTCACTGGCTTCTGCTGGCGATAAGTGGCTAAGCTCATGGTCTTGATTATTGAGATTATCGGTGTTAGCTTGTGGGACAGGTGTAACTAATGACACAATTTGATCACATTTCCTATCATGGAACTCTTTTAACATGTTATCATGACACACTTAGTTGAGCTTTTGCCTCCCATAAGTTTTTCCTATATACACCTTCTGCTCAATAGTATATGGACCAAAATGTTGTGCTTGTAAGGGTATTCCAGGAATAGGCAGCAGAGCAAATACTCTAATACTTGGCTGAAAGTTTATTTCTTTTACCTTTTGATCGTACCAAGTTTTCATTTTCTCTTGGTTTTCACTCACATTCTTTGTTGCAACAAGCTCAATCATGAAATAATCTGTGTATAAAGTCTGACACATACTCAAATAGATCCATAGTAGGCTCATCAGACAGCAAATTTAATTTTATGTGTTTCAATGGACCGCTGACTGAATGACCGAACACTCATTCAAACGGACTGAATCCAAATGACGCTTGAACAAGTTTCCTAGTAGTGAACAGCAACATGTGAGTTTCCTCGTCCCCAGTCTTTATTGTTATGAAAACAGTATGATCTATTCTTTAAAGTTTGATGATAACGCTCTAATGCGCCTTGGGAATCGGGGTGGTAATCACTTGATTACAGTGTTTAATGTTTACCTGATGCATTACCTGCTGGAAGATATTGGATATAAAAGTTTACCTCTGGTCTGATTGAATGGACTTTAGTAGCTCCTCAAGTGTGAGAACTTGCTTAAAGCTTTTGCACTGATGTTTTGGCCTTGATAGTTCTCAATGAAATGGCTGCGAGAAACCTCGGTGTGGATGCACGCGTGATGGTGAGACTTATTACCAGACTTTTTCCTTGACAAAGGGCCCACACAATCAACTATTGCCCTACTGAATGGTTCTTCAAATGACGCGTGGTATAGTTTGGTTTGGCGTGCCTACCATCTGACATGTGTGACCTACAATATACTGACACGTCTTTGTGCAGATTTGGCGAGAAGAAATAGTTAATAGTTAAGGACCTTTACATAGTTGTGTTGACAACAAGGTCACCAGCCATTGGTGTGTCATGAGCCAAATTGATAATTTCCTGCCGGTAACATTTTGTGACCATAATTTGGTAGTTTATTTTCCATTCATTGTCCGCTGGGACATCAGGTGGTCTCCATCTTCTCATGAGAACACTATATTTGTTTTTAAAAATCCAACAGGTACATTGGACAATTCGTCCTCAGAAAGTGCACAGTTGTACAATGGTAAAATCTCAGGATCACTTTCATGTGCGCTAATTAACTGACAACTGGACATACTATGACCACTATCGGTCATTGAATTTGCGTTAAAGTCGGTCTCAGTTAGGGAAGGATCTGGAGAACCCATCTGATTGTCATTGTGCACCATAACTGTATTGCTCAGGTCATAGTCAATATCAGATTCATCATGGGTTTGTTGATTCATAATGATTTTTTGACTATGACATTGGTGAGCGCACATGCTGGATACATGTCAGGGATTTCCTGCTCAATAGGGTCAGATTCAGTTTAAATAGATGGTGTGCTTGTCACAAGTGGATTAACAACGACCTTTTCGCCAGCTAAGTCAAGCAAAAGTTGGACATCCTCGACAGGTAAAGAAGTCTAGCTACAGTCATAGGTCCAGACACAATATCTGACTTCAAATTGATATGATGGAGGGATACATTAACAAAGCCGCACTCTGCACCGTGTATTAGAACACTTTCCTCTCAGACATAGACAGTACATCTGCCGGCAACAAAGTCTTAGTAGCTCGAGTATCCCGTATGATCTTAATAAGTATGTGTGGTGCATTATCACCATTCAGCGAAATGAAACCTTCAAAAATGAATGTTTTATAAGCCTCAATATAATTGTTAGAATTAGTGACCTTGACCTCAATTGCATTTGCGTTTAAACAAGATTAGGGTTCATATGTCAATGAAGTCAATGCATGTGGTAATGCTGCTTGACCTGATTGTTGTTTCTTCTTTTTCTGAAGTATACAACAATCAGCAATACAATGACCTTTCTATTTACAATAGGCACACGCTATTGCAGAATATGAATCATTTGTGGAATTTTGAGATGCCTCGCTTGCAATTTAGTGGGTTCATCCCTACTACCGATGGCTGAATAAGTGTATGGTGGACATATGTGGACATTACATTTCTGGGAAGTGGCGTAACCTTTACAGAAAACTGTGGTTTTATGAGTGAGAGAATAGTCGTACGAGATGTATATTCCAAAGAATCAACCTTCTGCTCATCAATGTGGGTTTTAATACTATCAGGAATACAGGATTTAAATTCTTCGATCAGGACAATTTCCCTGAGTTTCCCATAATTTTCACTGACCTGTGTAGAAAAACATCATCTATCAAACAATTTCTCAGTTTCCCTAGCAGACTCAACATAAGTCTGATTACCTCCCTTTCTAAAATATCGAAGCCTTTCACGCTATACTGAGTCTATGCACATGCCAGATTACATTCATAGCATAAACGCAGCATCATACATTGAAGCCGAATTGATTAGCAAATATCGGAACTTGCAACAAAGTTATCTTCCGAAATGTTCCAAAGGAAGACAGATTAGTGAAGTGCCAGATCATGGACGTACACTTCAGTATAACTACTGATTCACATCGTTACGCCTCTCAAGTGAAGCTAGGAATTTAGTTCACCTCACATATAGAGATGACACATCACTTGAATTTGACCTCATTGAATAATAGAGTTGTCATGTTCTTGTCATTTCTGCACAAATAGTTCCACAGTTATACTGCACTAGCTACGTGTATCGCAATCTAGTTGACGTTCATATGGTTTGAGCTATGGCAAAAGGACTTCCCACATCAACAAACTAATAGCATTTACCACCATGAGTATGACTACGATCTAACATAGTGGATCCGTTGATCATTGCCCTACACCTCTGAATCGATTGCACACTCAACTAGAACATCATGGAGATTGCCTCCTACATGTGAGAAGAACTTAAACCCAATGCAAAATGCACGTAATGCCACGAATGACTTCAATTGAAATTGTTGAAATATATAGTCATAGCGAAATCCTGGAATGATCAACTGGGAGTGGTTGACCGGTCAGCATACAATATTCTGGAGAACAGTCACATATTATCGTATGGGGAGGGTCCATAAGTGCATGTAGACAACCAACACACAGCCGTGGCACATCAGTACACACTATCATCAAATGACGAGAAACGCTAAATGCAGACACTGTAGTATACTTGCTACTATCCTTGGGGATGGCTATTCCAGTGTCCGGTGACAACAATGAGATAATTGTGTTCTAGTTAACTGTCAGTGTTGAACGCAGGAGCACTGTCGATGTCATCAGTAATATCCTATAGAAATATGAAATTTGTTGGAAGAGTTGGTCTAGGGTATGTTCGAATGTAGTTTGCCCATCAGCTTGTTAGTTAGTTTCAGATGTATCACATCACCATGTAACATTCGTGCAAATGGTACGGACCATTAACTGTACAAACGAAGAAGTCATATATCCATCAAATACTTGTATATTGTTATATTATGATTACAGGAAACTCTTATCACATCACACCTGTTTCAGCTATACTCAATATCGAATGACATTACATTATTATGGAAATATATCGTATTGGGTTTCTGGGGACAATCGGCAGTCAAGTTAATGGGCAACAATTACATTGCGAATTAAACAAGTATAGGTAATTATATTACGCTATGTGAAATAGATTCAGATTTATTATCGGACAAACAATTTTACATGATTACATACAACTGGTGGCCATCTTGGATTTCTGGTTAGCTGAACCTCCAACAACCATAACATGTCCTCCAATCAATTGGGAATCAGTGAATTAGTGGGAAATTACACCTCAAACAACCTGCTAACAAAACTTGATTTCGAGGCACGACCATTCAAACATTTCACATTGCTGCGGATGGCGGCCATCTTGAATTTCAGTAACTAGCAATATCACAATCATTTTGCATAATCGAACTATATAAAACGTACGTCAGAACAGCATGACATACATTGAAATCAGTATTTCACCATGCCATATTGAAATCCAATGGACATATCGTGTTAGTTGATTAGCATTTGGCGGCCATCTTTTAAAATTCGTACCAAGTATTGCACAGTTCCACCTAGTAGAATCTAAGACATCTCTCAACAATATTGATATATTACGGACTGACTTTATAGACAATGCCATTTTGTTTGAAATGTAGTAGCATCATACATGTGACTGAATATCTATATAAAGTATATCCGACCCTGTCCTTCTTAGTGTATATTATATAGAGCATTGAGCTGCCATCTCCGCCATTTTAGTTTGTACACGCTATCGGACAGTTGCAAGACTTGGAGTATTTGACACTTACAGCAAATAATAAGGCAAAAATCTAATACAATATGCTGCAATACGTCCCAGCTATATAGGACAACACAATATTATTTCAACAGACCACACAAACAGCTAGATATCTGAGCTTTTCTACCATCTCCCACAAACTATACAATTGACACGTTTTCAATGTGTTTTCAAACTGATGCACTGTATATTATTAGAAGTACATCTGCGACAAGCAAAGCCTACTCACATAGTAGGCAAGTAGACAATATTGAAAATACACTCAGATAACTGCTTACACGTCATTGGATTCGACACAGTATGGATGGTAATACAGGAATATATTTACTGCACTATATATTGTTCTTGATTTTGTATTTTTTATTTCCAGATATAGTCATGTATAAACACAATTTAAAATTCAACTTGTACATTTATATATATATACATACAATAAAATTATTATTGCCATGTACCTTGACATGTATCCATGTGAATTGGCATGCATAGACAAATGAATATATTTGAGACTGTTAATGGTTATACAGAGCTCCAGATAAGCTGCGTATTTGAGTAAATACCCAATTAAAATGGCCAAAACCCCAATTGAAATCAGCAGTAGCGTGTATCTAAAAGCAATGAGAACAATTGTGGTATCTTTATCATGCTGCAGAAAACAATAAACAGACCACAAATATGGCATATTTTTATTATTTTCCATGAAAACACATCTTGGTATTTCATTAGAATTGTCTCCAAGGAGACAATTCTAATGAAATGCCAAGACATGTTTTCATTTCGAAACAAAATATTCAACAATTTCTGTCTGTTGATGTGTAAACAGTAGTGTGATTTTATTTTACCCAATTAAAATTTTGAAATACCCAATTGCTTCAGAAATGATGGAGTGTCAATACTCAATTACTAATTCCTTATCTGGAGCATGGTTATAAGGATTTTAGGAGCATAGTCCAGACTAGAGGGAACGTAGAAAAGGAGATAGAGAGATGGAAGGAGATGATATATTTTAATCGAGCAACGTCGTAATAAGCATTATCATGTCTTCTACTTCCGGTCTCTATGAAACAAGAGCCTTATATGTACACGATGTATTGTTAAGCTAGTTGTATTCCGTCCCACTTTCGTTCATGTGTGGCAACTTTATTTTTATTTATAGCTATTGCTCTCTCAATATCTTTTTTTTTTAAAATATATTTGTATTCTTCTTACTGTTACACAGTCTGTACTGAATTCTCAAACATTTTAACAAAGGGTCAACAAACCCTTTATATATCAGAATGTGTATATAAAGTTGATGAAAACAACACAGTACGCTATATTCTGATGTCTCCCCATTCATTTTTCACCAACTTTTATTCATATGCTGGCCATTTTATTAGCGGTACGTGTCAAATTCCATAAAAACCTGGCCAATGGCTTGTACACAATAGGATGGCCAACGTGGCAACTCCATGCACCGTGTAGGATATAGTAAAAAGTAAATGTTCATATGTATATTATGCATATATCCCACCACATTTACGTAGTAATTATGCATGAATCATATGATGTTCCGGGGTACCACGGGTCCTTACTCCTGATGATGTTCTGGAAATTTACTGAAAAGAAACAGCTTTCGCATATTTTCTCCGGTCTTTGGTGATTTGATGTCTCATAATAACTATTCTTCTCCTATAATAGTGACTGTATTCCAAACGGTCTATTTAATCACGTACTTCTCCTATAATAGTGACAGTATTCCAAACGGTCGATTTAATCACGTACTTCTCCTATAATAGTGACAGTATTCCAAACGGTCGATTTAATCACGTACTTCGATAATTAGTGTATGGGATCACGTGGTTTCTGAATGTTTCCGAACGAAGTTTTCCGAAGTGACGTAATATTTTATTTTACTTTACAATATATTGTCTTTAAACTATTCTTAACACATCTGTTTGGACCTATACCAATCTATGGAGAGTGTACACTAAGGTGCATGTTTTTTTCATGAGTGGCTTTACTAATGTCAGAGCTAGCAGAACCGTCAGCCCATTCCGTAAATATTCGCCAGTTTTGCCATAAAGTGTACTGTGGTGACCCGATCCGCGGCCGTGTCTAAAACTATACCGGGAACGAAAGCCGCAGCGATGGATCTGTGGCCAAAAGACTGGAAGTAGGTGTAACCAAAACTGCATGTGCTGTATATGTGTCAAAACAGACAAGCGGAAAGTTACACTTGGAAAGTAACCAGTAGTGTTAAAGTATTGTACGTATAGTACATTATCTAAATTCGCATTAATCCGATGTAATAAACATATAATTTGTTATTTTAAACGAAAGAAAGTAAAGAATATAATAAGCACCAGCCTTTGTTGGATACAGATTATATTTCCCTTGCCAGCCTGGCGACGCAATTCGATCAACTAACTCATTCTGCGGACTCGTTACCCAACTGTATATGGTCTGGTTGTGTGAAACATATTCAATAAAGGCTGGTCGTTATTCTCTATATACGAGAAATTTCTATTGTTACTTTCAGGTATGCTACAAAGGAATGTGCGTTCCACCACCAACACCACCACCACCACCACCATCAACAGTAACAACAGCGCCACCACCAACACCGCCACCACCAACACCACCGCCACCAACACCGCCACCACCAACACCACCGCCACCAACACCGCCACCGCCAACACCACCACCACCAACACCACCGCCACCAACACCGCCACCACCAACACCACCGCCACCAACACCGCCACCACCAACACCACCGCCACCAACACCGCCACCGCCAACACCACCACCACCAACACCACCGCCACCAACACCGCCACCACCAACACCACCACCACCACACCGCCACCCAGCCACACCACCACCACCACCACCGCCGCCACCACCACCGCCACCACCAACACCACCGCCACCAACACCGCCACCGCCAACGCCACCGCCACCAACACCACCGCCACCAACACCGCCACCACCAACACCACCGCCACCAACACCGCCACCGCCAACGCCACCGCCACCAACACCGCCACCACCAACACCGCCACCGCCAACACCACCACCACCAACACCACCGCCACCAACACCGCCACCACCAACACCACCGCCATCAACACCGACACCGCCAACATGCCCTCCTACAGAACGGCCGTGCCCGACAGAATGCCCAGCAGTAACATGTTTGTCGACAGAAATTCCATGCACTTGTACTAGCCTGATGTAGTACCCTACAGTACCGGTACGCTGATATTGTTTACTTTACGGAGATTCTATTGATCAATATGGTGTAGCCAGTACCAGAAACCTGGAGAAATGGCGAATATGACATATGTGACCCTTCTAGCCCTTTGTCTGCTCACATGCTCTTGCAGCCAGATATAGTCTACATGTATAGTGTTTGTTATAAGCGGGACTGCTGTATCACTGACTGAATGGCGAAGGGTGGAGAACCAGATCAGGCTGTACGGATGCACAAACTGGTCTGTTTTCTACACTGGTCGCAAATGCATGAAGCCCCATTTCGCCAGTCATATTGACATATCGGAATACTATGTCCCATGTGTTTTGTACATAGCACGTAAGTAAGCAAAGCCATTATATGCAAAAGACGCAATTTTGCTGACAGAAAATTCTAAACATTTGGCTTGTTTATGAACAAAACTATGTGTTGTCACAACTCATTGGGACCTTCTTGTCGAGACGGTTAAAATGAGTGGTGACAACATATAGGTTCGTGCCGAAATTAATAAAATAGAAAAAAAGAGTAAATTTTGCTCCACGTGAATCAGTATTGCGCATGATGTAATGTTTTATTTTGTTGAACGGAATGTTGGCTTGTTTATTTATTCGGTCAATTCACTGGCATCATTCTATAACGTCACGTGACGTCGCTCGAGGTGGCTGGAAAGAATGAGAGGTTTTCCACAGTTCATGTCAATTGTATCGGTATTTCACATGTTGTGGGTATTTTTACATATATATATAGCACTCACTGTACTCAGTATGCTAATTTGTGGACTATTTCATTACTGTAGGGAAAAATAGATAATTTCTTAAAAAATCTTACAATTACTGATAAAAACTGCAATTCCCGATGAGCTGGCTCAGCTGGATTAGCACTGGGTCATAACAATACATTATCTTACTCTAATTGTTCTAATACATTAGTCCAATGTATTCATTCTTATGACCCATATTTACAGTATGTATTTGCAAATGTTGGCTTTATGGTCTGTAGTGTTTTGTGTCCTTTATAATTCCATCTTCATCTAGAACACACATTTCTTCTGTAATTCTGAGCTCATTTGTCTATAATGGAAGTGCCCTTGCTCATTGGTGCTGTACTCCGCGTCGGCATACATTGTTTCACGTTGAAATATGCGCCTGATTCTTGATGAATTCCCATTCAGCTACATGTAAATGCAGACGATACTGCACATTTTCAGCACATTTAGTAACCGCCGCAAGAAATCCCCCCGATTACTAGACAACATGTGTTTATGCGTAGCTCCAAGTAGAGGTGAGTGGCACCTCGTCAGTAAACCGATGCGGCTTGTCGACGTGAAACAAGGCCAGTGATACTACACGGATAAGTCACGGCTGAATATATATTTATTTCCATGTAAATATTACGTTCTGATCTTGGGACCCCCCCCCCCCCCAATGCAGCAGGTTAAACGCTGGATTGAACCCGTTGGCCCGGCCTTAGCTGTTGACAGGCCGTTAAACAACAATACATCAAATTAAATACACGGATACGTCACGAGCCGGTTCATCTGGATTTGCACTGTTTGCATAAACCACTATAGCGGGCTTTCAGGTTCAAAGTGTTAAAATACGTTTGCCAGGTGTTCGAATATACTTTCACAGACAGCGGTAAGCTGGAAATAAATGTGGCCGTGACTGCGACAATGGTGCCTATTGGATTTGTGACGAGTGTGGCAGCCTGATAACGATCTATATTGTATATTTGAAGTATGACGGGTGTTCATTGATGGAATCGCGAACATTGTAGTTCCTGATAAAATTGTGCGGATGTACAGACTGATCAGGATCTAGAGCGGTCGCAAAACCGATGAGCCCCCCCCCCCCATTCATGCTTCTAACAAACAATAATTGAATATAGATAGATCGTTATAGGTGAATGTGCTATTCACAGATCCCATAAGCCCGATTTCTCCAGTCACAGACACATATAAATCAGTTCTCGGTTGTCAGAACTCATTTTTGTCAACACTCACTGGTTCGTATATCTGTTAACCAGGGCGTTTAGAAACAAACAATATGTTCACATAGTTGCATTCGGCTTTGTTAATGTGTCACAACATACCTGCCCTTGTTACATTTACTACCGGATTGGTCATCCGTAACTGACCACATATTTGTTATTTTATTACCGTTCATGAACCATGCTCTGTTTGATACATGTACATCTATATGTAAATAGTGATATGAATAAAATGTACATACTGGGACCTGCCTTTCAAGTTTAGTTCGTCATTCCGATAGATATAGCGGTTCTTACATAGGTGATTATTTAACACGATATTTATTAAACACGGTTACTTATGTCATAGGAAACGAGGCTATGTCGAGTTTCATATGAAATCAGACAACGAGGTTAGTGTATAGAGGATCATTGATGAGTGATGGCTTATATTGTATTTATTAAAAGAGCGACAAAACTCTATCAAAGAGTTTAATAAGAAAACTACTTATGTAATGTAGTTTGCCGGCGCTGCCATAATAAATCAAAACAAATGACACAATATCATGTATTGCACCAACACAACATAATACATTGAAGCTGTGCTGTTACTGTTAGATCAGATGTCTTTTCTAAGCGGTTGCATTTAGATATGTATACATATTAATTGTAAATATGTTTTAAATACAACATGTTATTACCCGACGAAAGTATATTTCATGCAATAAAAACAATTCCGTTTGTTTGAACGTGCAATTGTGTTATAGATACTATTTAGAAAACAAATGTAAACAAACAAAAACACGTTGTTGTGGGGACTGGATGGTATAAATGACAGACGATAATAAGTTGCTGGAGGTCAATCGATGAGTCCAAATATAGGTAGACCAGGTGTATTATCATATCATAGCCTCGTTTTCATGTATACTAACTACATGATAAAGTGCACGTGCATGCATGTCAATATAATAGTGTATCTTGATGCACAAACTAGACATGTAGTGTGGCTCAGTGGTATCGAAGCGGGAGAATATCCATACGTTAGCGGAACTTTTGTTCATTTTATCTGGTCGAGAGTTCGAACCTCACAAAACGCATTACTTTTGTGATATCATTCTGTTTTTTTTTATGACTGCTTGCTTGAGAAGGGAATAAGTGAAACGGTGAGGGTTATCACTATTGCTGTTTGACCTCAATATGACATGATCTGCGAGAACATACTCCAAGATTCTTCATGTACACACGTATGTGCATTTAGTTATTAGTTTTCTTCAAAGTGAGAGACTAACGTTCTACATGTAATCTATCTCATGCTTAGTTAATGTAATTTGTAATAGCAACACACATACAAAAGAAATATATAATAAAATATAAACAAATAAAAATATATGTGTATACATGTATGAAAAATTAATTTCGAACTCACTACCTACGGCATTGTTATCTTCACTGTAACCCCTCGACTATAGTCCGCAGACGATAACTTGCTACTTGTTTACAAACAAACGATCAATATCCATAACATGATATAGGTAAGGTAGGTATGTAAACACTTATTGATTGTCCGGTTATAACGATAAATATCGATGTCAATATCAATGTTTGCATGTCTGTATGATAGTGCAGTGGTTAGCGACGAATACTATGAACACAGCGTTTGTGAGTTCGACTCGCAAAAATGTACTTTTTTTTTATTTTAACTTAAAAAAAAACAAGTCAAACAGGTTTAAATTTAGTGTATACAACACGCACAAAGTCACTTTGCCGTGCAATTCCTTCAGATTTAGCAGGCGCAAAGTCATTCCGAGTGCGTTTTTTCAATTCGTACGCATTCGATAAAAGCAATGGCTGATAACGCTCCAGACAAATCGTCGATCATCAGAAATGTTCTGAAAATTTGCAAAGAGGAGAAGATTGCAGGCTCTTTGCAAATACCATTGGAGAAGGCCACAGCGAGGGTAGCCAACTACACTGGCGTCAGCTCGTGGACATGTCGACGTATCACTATGGCGTCAGGAGAAACGTCACGGGAACCACGACGTGACCGTTACGTCGTGGACGCGTTTGACAGAGACGTTATACGGCGCACAGTTCATGAGATGTTGCAGCGGGGACAGGTTGTACCGACGGCCAAGACGATCCTGCAAGCTGTCAGAGAGAAGATCCACTTTCCAGGCCACGTTGATTTCCTGAGAAAGACTCTGAAAGAGATTGGGTTTGTGTGGAGGCGATGCGAATCGAATCGTTCAGTGTTAATGGAACGGTCAGACGTTGTATCTGCCAGAATCGAGTATATCCGGCAAATCAAGAAGTACCGCAAGGAGGGTCGACCTATTGTCTACACCGACGAGACATATGTCCATTCGACGCACAGTGCGAAGAAATGCTGGCAGTCCGAAGAAGCGACAAGGAATGTTCCGTTTTCGAAGGGTGAACGACTGATCGTCGTCCATGCAGGCTCAGCCAAAGGCTTCATCGATGGGGCGTGCCTTTTGTTCAAAGCCAAGTCTTCGATAGGTGATTACCATTCTGAAATGAACGGCACCAACTTTCAGAGATGGCTTCGAGAGAGACTCATTCCGAATTTGCCACCTCGCTCCTTACTTGTAGTGGACAACGCGGCCTACCACAATCTACAAATGGATAAGTGCCCTACCCAGAGTTCCCGGAAGGCCGATATACAGGAGTGGCTCGGCAGACACCACATTCCGTACACTCCGAAGATGCTGAAGGCCGAGCTGTATGAACTGTGTAAGCGGAATAAGCCAACACCGACATACGTGTTGGACGAGATGCTGAAGGAACATGGCCACACCTGCCTTCGACTACCACAGTATCACGCCGAGCTGAATGCTATCGAGATGATATGGGTGTCTGTGAAACGGAAGATTGCTGCGTCCAATATCAGCAATATAAGATGTGCTCAAGCTGACACAGGAAAGTCTGGAAAGCATCAGCACCACTGAGTGGGAGGCATGCTGTCGACACGTCGATGGAGTGGAAGACAGATTCCGGCAAAGTGACATTGCTGTGGAGGAAGCTATTGAGCGGTTCATCATCGAGGTGACGGATGAAGAGGGCACGGACACAGCATCCACAGCCAGTGACTGCTCCGACACCGACACAGCATCCACAGCCAGTGACTGCTCCGACACCGACACAGCTTTTGAAAATTAAGCTGACGAAATGAATGCACACATTTCCCCTACACATCGAAAACGAGTACAGACCCTCATAAAAAAAACACACAAAAAACAATAACAAAAAACAATAACAACAAAACAACAAAAAAAAAAAAAAAATGTTTTCGTTTTATAACATACGGTTGTGTGGTGATTTGAACCACTGACCTTGTGACTAAAATTAAATTTCACTAATACCTTCCACATACCCACTAACACCTTCCACATACCCACTAACACCTTCCACATACCCACTAACACCTTCCACACACCCACTGCGCTACACACCATTATCTGTATATACGGCGAAAGCTGGCACAAATTATATCACTTCTTGTGCAGTGAATTGGAACGTGGCTATAATAAGATAATTTACCTGTTTCACCTATTTATAAAGTCGGCTGTTGACTGCTTGCAACTTATTATCGTCTGCCTATTATACATAACACTTGATGACAAATCTCAAAAATCAATATTGAAAAGGAATATTGCCACGGGTATATTTACCTATTCTGTGTTTTGTTTATGATCGGTTTGTATGTAAACAAGTAGCAAGTTATCGTCTGCGGACTAAATAGATAAACGAAAATACAGTGAAACATCTCTAAACCGGACACCCTGGGAGGTCCCCAGGGTGTCCGGCTTAGAGAGGATCCACAGTACATGTATTTCCCGCAAATGTCGTCCAATGTGGACAAATGCATTTTCGGCGTCAGTTGCGGAAAATGGAACTGCTTTTCAAAATCAGCATCGGCAATATAAAATGATATAAGGTATATGTACGTGATTCTAGAATATACTCCAATAGTCTGACAAGGGTGTATGCAATAACTGCAATAATTTAACTACACCTGTGCACATGTGGCTGTGACTGGATACAGGTGGCTTATGGGTGTGACCGGTGTAGTTCCAGATCAACCTGTGCATTCGCAGGATCTGATCAGATCTTCACTGTTCGCCATTCCGCATTCCGTCACTATCATGTTTTTAACAAACTACATGTATGCACCTGTATATCGTTACCAGGAGTGTGTATGTGATCAAGAATTACACTGGTCACAACTCACATAAGCCCCATGCCCCCAGTCACAGCGACAGTTACTAAGGTATCTATAAGCCCCATGTGCCCAGTCACAGCGACAATTATCTAAGGTATATATAAGCCCCATGTGCCCAGTCACAGCGACAGTTATCTAAGGTATATATAAGCCCCATATGCCCAGTCACAGCGACAGTTATCTAAGGTATATACAAGCCCCATGTGCCCAGTCACAGCGACAGTTATCTAAGGTATATACAAGCCCCATGTGCCCAGTCACAGCGACAGTATTCTAAGGTATATATAAGCCCCATGTGCCCAGTCACAGCGACAGTTATCTAAGGTATATACAAGCCCCATGTCCCCAGTCACAGCGACAGTTATCTAATGTATATATAAGCCCCATGTGTCCAGTCACAGCGACAGTTATCTAAGGTACATATAAGCCCCATGTGCCCAGTCACAGCGACAGTTATCTAAGGTATATATAAGCCCCATGTGTCCAGTCACAGCGACAGTTATCTAAGTTATATATAAGCCCCATGTGCCCAGTCACAGCGACAGTTAGCTAAGGTATATACAAGCCCCATGTCCCCAGTCACAGCGACAGTTATCTAAGGTATATATAAGCCCCATGTGCCCAGTCACAGCGACAGTTATCTAAGGTATATACAAGCCCCATGTCCTCAGTACGCGCAGTTATTTAAGGTATATACAGCATGTCCCAGTCACAGCGACTTGTTATCTAAGGTATATACAAGCCCCATGTGCCCAGTCACAGCGACGTTATCTAAGGTATATACAAGCCCATGTGTCCATACAGCGACAGTTATCTATGGATATATAGCCCCATGTGCCCACACAGCGACAGTTATAGTTATTACAATATATATAACCCCATGTGTCACAGTTACAACAAGCCCCCCCACAGTTATCTAATGGTATATAAAGCCCCATGTCCCAGTCACAGCGACAGTTATCTAAGGTATATACCCCATGTGGTCCCAGTCACAGCGACAGTTATCTAATGGTATATATAAGCCCCATGTGCCCAGTCACAGCGACAGTTATCTAAGGTATATATAAGCCCCTCCCAGTCACGCGACAGTATAAGGTATATATAAGCCCCAGGTGCCCAGTCACAGCGACAGTTATCTAAGGTATATACCCCATGTGCCCATCACAGCGACAGTCTGGATATATAAGCCCCATGTGCCCAGTCACAGCGACAGTTACTAAGTTTATTAGCCCATGTGCCCAGTCACAGCGACAGTTACTAAGGTATATATAACCCCATGTCCCAGTCACAGCGACAGTTATCTAAGGTATATATAAGCCCCATGTGCCCATCACAGCGACAGTATCTAAGGATATATAAGCCCCATGCCCAGTCACAGCGACAGTTATCTAAGGTATATATAAGACCCCATGTGCCAGTCACAGCGACAGTTATTTAAGGTATATACAAGCCCCATGTCCCAGTCACAGCGACAGTTATAAGGTATATATAAGCCCCCATGTCCAGTCACAGCGACAGTTATCTAAGGTATATATAAGCCCCATGTGCCCAGTCACAGCGACAGTTATTTAAGGTATATATAAGCCCCATGTGTCCCGTCACAGCGAGTTATAAGGTATATACAAGCCCCATGTCCCCAGTAGCGACATTATCTAAGGTTATATAAGCCCCATGTGTCCAGTCACAGCGTTACAGTATCCCCATGAATATTGGTATATATAAGCCTCATTGTGTCCAGTCACAGCGACAGTTATTTAAGGTATATATAACCCCATGTCCCATACAGCGACAGTTATTTAAGGTATATACTGATGTGTCCAGTCACAGCGACAGTTATCTAGGTATTATAAGCATGTGCCCAGTCACAGCGACAGTTATCTAAGGTATATATAAGCCCCATGTGTCCAGTCACAGCGACAGTTACTAAGGTATCTATAAGCCCCATGTGTGTATCTAAGGTGGTCGGTCACAAAGGTCACACTTCAACTCCAGTTCACCAGTCCCCGTGTTTATGGTATGGGTCTGATTGGAGAAATGGGGATTACGGCATTTGAGGTTATACACACTTTTGTCTTCTAGCACACTCGTGAAGCCTTGTCAGAATCAATACGTATGTATATGTTAGAAGTATTACGGGTGTTTCATTAACTGAATAGCGAACAGTGCATGACCTGATCAGAGTGTGCTGATGCACAGGCTCATCTGGGGCTACACTGGTCGCATACACCATACGCTCCATCTCTCTAGTCATATGCATATAGAAGGTGGAATCGAAATTTCGTGTGAGGAACAGCAATTAACCCTAGCTTTATTTTTATTTTCGTACAGGGCTTCTAAAATTTTCAGTTTGTCGGTTCTGGACCGATTTTTGAAATTGAGATTTAAAAACTAGTCCTAAAAATCGGTCCGAGAAAAATTGCCAATCGGCTGCTATTTCGGTTTCCACCTTGTACAATTAATGTTGAAATAAAAATCATAGACTTGGACCGAGTCCAAGTCTATGATTTTTATTTCAACATTAATCTTAACAATGTGGATTCGCAGTGTAGAGTGTACAGTGTACAGCATGGACACAGTCCATTGGAATCTATATATTGAAAAAATAGCAATTTTATTACATTTATCATCATTAAGCTTTGTGTACACACTAACAAGCTATTGCATGGACAAGGACACAGAGTGAGAAAATTAAAAATGGCCGCCAAGGGAAGATAAGTCATTGAAAATGTTTGACAATGAACATGCTTCTTCGTCTTGCCGTGATAAAAAATGTATACCGAATTTGGTTACGATTCGTCAAGTAGAACTTGATTTATTGCGTGGAAAACGATACAGAGTGTAAACATTAAAAATGGCCGCCAAGGAGACAGTCATCGAAGATTTTTCAAAATCAATGGCTTCTTCGTCTTGCCATGAGAAACATGTATACCGACTTTGGTTGCTATCGGTCAATAAGAACTTTAGTTATTGCTTGGACAAGGATGCGTCATTAATACATTAAACATTCAAAATGGCCGCCAAGGGGAGATAAGTCATCGGAATATTTTAACAATCAACGGGCTTCTTCGTCTTGCCATGATAAACATCTATTCTGAATTTGGTTACGATCGGTCTACTGTTGGTTTCCGATAAATTGGCAAAGGCACGTGACGTCACGGAGTCAGCGGACTATTAGTAGAGGCAAATTAACACAGATCCGTGACCAATTATCTGAGACAAAGGTTTGAGCACATTTTCCACATCTACATTCAATTACGAAAAAAATGAGCGGGGATGACCCTCGCGAAAATGCTGGCAATTTCCGTGAGGAGGCAAAATCCAAGATGGCCGCCATTTTCAGTCGAATTGGCCATGTGTGGGTTCCTTTTGATCATTGAAGTTGGTTTTTGTGGCTAAAACTTCTGTTACCATGAGCAGAAAGTATCTGCAAAGAATATTTTGTCTGAAAAATGCATACAGGATGAAATAATCCAAGATGGCCGCCATTTTCAGTCCAATTATTCATTAACGGCTACAGAAGGGTTATTTTTGACCAATTGAAGTTTTTTTTTGTTTAGAACCTCTGTAACATGAAGAGAAAATATCTGCAAAGAATATTTTACATTAAAATTGCATAGAGGACAGAAAAATCCAAGATGGCCACCATTTTTCATCAAAATATTCAATTACATGCTTAATAAATAGCAGTGAATTCCGTTTTGAAGCCTAAATTTCTGTTTTTGAAGAGGACAATGTAATTATATTGTATACTTTGTTAAAATTAGCAAATTTACAAGTTTGAAAATCCAAGATGGCTGCCATATTCTTGAAAATGTTGTACTTAAGAAAGGCAATGGGTGGTTCAGGTTTCGAAATATCTGTGAACATATCATCCTCTTCACCGTCCGAGTCCGTTGAAATGTCAGAGGATGTATCATCTGCTTGTTCAACAGATTTACTTCCAGCAATCATGTCATTTAATGTTTGGGGAAGTGCTGGTTTGGTATAACGAAGTGGTTCACACTTTTCCCCATTCATTAGCCATCCATGTCCAAGTGGGGAAGGTGGAGCGTCTGGTAAATCGTATCTCAATAATGTGTAGACCTGATAGTTGGCTCTCTCAACCTTCAAACGGTGTGAATCTATATCTGGTGGGATTCTGAGAGTGGATTTCTTCTTCATATTCTTCCACTTTGTCGCTCTCGCCTCCGCGAGGGTTTTACTGACTTTGTCTTTGTAGACATATTTCACGGTAAACTCTGTCATGCTTTCTACAGTTGTTTCGGACATGGGCAGTGAGCTTCCCAAAGTCTCCAACAACGTGTGTGCTTCATTACTTGTTTTCACTGTATCAAAAACAGTTTTCTTTCCATGACCAAAGAATGCGGTAGCTGCATCTGAGCCTGTGAAAATGTGAAGCGGTAGAATAATGTTGGAGTCGTAATCTGAGCATAGAAACTTACTGTCATAGACTGATGACTTTCGTTTGATTCCTAAATCTCCATCTATCTTGTGGGCAACATATGCTGAAAGAACAACCACATCAGTATCCTCAGCATCGATGACAACCACATCTGTTTCTCCTGCTTTCCTTATCGCAGAGTAGATGTACAGCAGTATTGTGTCGGCTTCCAGGTGTTGACACTCAAACTCCACTTTTCTTGTGTCTTCTTTGTCAGATGAGAGATCCCAGCATTTATCTCTTACTGAGTAAAGGAACTGTACATTTACTTTCTTCTGTGCGATATCTCTGAATTCTTTCTTCAGAAATTGCTGAAGTCGTATTTTGTTTTTGGAATTCTTGAACATCTCGTTAAATTCTCGTGTCGAAGGAATCCTGTCTTCTTTCTTCATGTAGATGTTCTTCGAAACTCCCGCATATCTATGTTCATGTTCACTGTCCTTGGTGAAGTTTGGAACATCGTAAGTGTCGTTAACAAACACCACAGTGTGTGCATTTCGATGACGAGCACATGCCAAGGAGAATATCTTTTCAGCATAATTTCCCCATGTAAAGACATTCTCATCCCTGGTATCTTTATCTTCAACAGATGGAGTGGCTAGCCGCCAAAGAAACCCCATGTCAATCAATGCGATGTATGGGTCTTGTATGGAAAGTTCTACAAACTTTAGTTTTTCAATCAGCTTTGACTTCTGACCCTTTCTCATGGTTCCATTGACATTAAAAATGGGAAGACATTCTTCGGTCACTCGGTTTTGCATTACTTGTACAAGATCAAATGTGTCAGTGCAGCCTTCTGCAAGAGTGATGACTTCTGCCATAGCCCTATTCTCCATTGCATCAGTTTTTGTAACTGTTTTTGATCCAGCGTTAGCAATGGGAGGATTGCTAAAGTTGTGTCTTTTATTTCTGTGGAGTGCTGCATCAAACGATGTTTCACTCGAGAACATTCTCTCTCCAATGAACTTGCTCACAGAAGCTTCGCCATCAGCATGGGCCGATTCAAAATCGATTACCAGCCGTTCTGATGCAACTATCCCAGTCTGCAATGATCGCAATGTAGGACTTGCGAGATGAAATGGATCACATGAAAATTCTGTCATGCAACTATCTACATCTTGTATTGCCTGTTCGTCGATTCTGAGACGAGTTCGAGTATTCTCACTGTGACCATGAGTGGAATTTGCCAAATCTGCAATGGCATGGAGAGACACCCTCACTCTGTTGATGAAATTTACGTTCCTAGTGTGAATCAACAACTGAGGCTCATTCTTCAAAATCCTCGACCACCCAGCTTTCATCTTTGATCCTTTGTTCATGGTCATCTCTATCCAGAGATCCAAGGGCAAACATGAGTATGGTCTGCCTGTCATTGACTGCGAAAACAGTCCCTCTCTCAGTAGCGAGACTTATCCTCATCCAGACAACTTATCTCGAGCCAGAACTCTACAAGCCATCTTCCATATTTGTCGTTGTCATATATCTGCATCCAAGGCAACATCATCCTTAGTGATGCCTTGAAAGCATCCCAATCTTGGATTCTCAATGCATGATTGTTCATCAAGAGAATCTCCACCATATTCATGAAACTCAACCAGTATTTAGCCATTGGGCTGCCAGCAGTTTCAACTATCTTGAATGCCTCATCTACAAAAGAAGACAATTCTGGATTAGATTCTAGCTCATCATATTGTGCCTTCATCTCCTCCTTGGAAGATGTAGCTGGGGTTTTCAATACTTCAAGTTCTTGTTTGAGTCCAGATGATGCGTTTATAGTGCTTTCCTGACAGTGCCCGATCTACTGATCCCTCTGCGATAACATCGGCTGCTATAAGAATGTCCGATAAGCCAGATCCTTTGAATCTTTTATTCATTGCTGATATAAAGGACATGTGAGCATGGAATGGACCAAGGAATGGAAGTATAAGATCAAACTTTTCTGGATTCTCATTCTTCAACTGAACCATGAGGGCATATACTGGTTGATCTCCTACAAGCTGAATAAAGGGCATACATTTCTTGGTGGCAGCTGCAACCATCCTACACATCACTTCATGAACAACTGACTTCTGAGGAGGCTTAGGAAAAGTAAGAAAGTAGTATGGCTTACTTTTGACAACTTTCTTTTGAATTCGGGCATGGAAACCAGAAAATGCACCAACTCTTTTTTGTGTCTGCTGCTATACATTTCCCATCAGAGTCAGTTCGCAACAACGTATGAACTGTTCCCTTCAGACGCTGTTTGTGTGTGTCTTCTGGTGTGATATCAACTACTGGCCTGATAGCTGGAACACCACGCTTTACTGTCTTATAAGGCTCAACATTATGCAATGTTGCTGTTACTGACTTCAACTCACTAGCCTTTGTCAAGGATAGATCTGAACTGCCACTAGCTATGGCAACATCTTCTGGTTGAATGAACATAACATTGGTTCGATGTGATGTGTTTGCACCAGTGAGGGTGTCGTCTTGAAAATCATCATTGTCCATGACAGCCGTTCCAGGAAAGCCTTCTGCCAGCTCTTCTGGGCAAACCTCATTCTCTTCAATGTCTTGTTTTGCCCACGAGGCATACAGATTGAGGACATCTTGGTAACTTATGTCAAGTGACAGTTTATTTAGAATGTCCACTATTTCGCGGCTTCTTGTTAGCCCATGGATTGTCACAGACAATAATGTCTTCATGGCTGTGCGTTTCCTCGTGACAAACGAAGATATCAGTGACGCAATACTCAATATATCTGGTTCGTCACATGGTGTACTAAAAGAAGTTTGAGCCGGATTTCTAAGCCAAGTCAGAAACATACGCAAGAGCATATTTGGCTCTTCTGGAAGATCCAACTCATTAGCAGTTGGTGGCCATGCCATGATTTCATCATTTGTAAGCTTCTGCTTCAAACGTCTTGCAACAGAATTCAGCAATTGTTCATCACTTACACCCCATGAATATATTGCAGCCTCTATATAACTCCCTCCTTCTGATGTGTCATAAACAATGGTGCTCTTGTTCTTGTGAAAACGAACATGAAAACCAATTTTATCTTCAAATTCTTTCTGTAGCAGTTGCTTAATTGTGCTAGATTTTGTTGTAGTCATATCAAATCCAAAGTTTTTCATGAGACTGGTATAATCTAGCAGAAGTCCTTGCAATGACTTTGGTTCTTTCAGTTCGAAAACAACTTTCTGAACATGTTGAAAAAACATCTGTTGCACTTCAGCATACCTCACACTTTGCAAGTGCAGAGTAGTGTCCTCCCCTTCTTCGGTACGGTAGACTGGCTGAACATACCTTTTCCAGCAGCCACGATGATACCGAATTTCAGCGGCAAATGGATCATTTGTGGAATCAATAACCGCTAATATTCGATCTCGCATTGTATCATCCTCTAGGTAGACCGTGTGTGATTTGAATGTTCTCCATGCACACTCCTGTTGGAGCAGGCACAATTTCCCTTCCTGTGGATGTTTGGGATTATCTGACGTCATGCACCAGATACATAGCAGCTTATTGTGCAGTGGTCCACTGCAGTGACGTAGTCGTCTACTGGATGAAGCTGTGTCGCTATCTTCTACATCTACTGGCGGTTGTGCTTCCTGTTCTATCTCTGTCACTTTCTCCTGTCTTGCAATGGCTTGTTGTAGCTTCCTCGTGCTACAAAGCTGCATTTTACACTTTTTGTGGAAAAAGATACCTGTGGGTCCATTATCCCATGCTACGTTATCATACATGTCTCCATGGCGATCCAGGCCTCTCCAGCCTTTTGCTGATTCCTTCAGCGTATTCCATAAATCAATAGGATAACTGCTTCTATCCTCATCACACTCTAGGTCGCATATAATACTCAACTCTTTTGTCCGTTTCAGTCCCCTTGTCATTGGAGGAAGCGCTCTGATTAGTGGTTCAGACATATGTTCAGACATCTTATGTTTCTGAATGCATCAAATTATAATAGAAAGTTTATGCCAGGACATACTTTTGAAAATAAATGGTGGCGTAGTTAAATCACAATTGACCAATGATAAGACTGCTTTGTTCAGCTTCTGCAACAAATGCAGTTATGAACATCAGATTAAAAACTGGTAATAAATGGCAGCGTAGTTAGATCACAATTGACTGCTGTTCAGCTCATTACATCATTCAAGTAAGTAAGAATACAAGGAAGATAACTCTTGGATTTTTATTTATTGATGTTTGATGATAATCAAATAATTACATTGACACACACACTGTTTGTAACTAATAGCATAAGTAACACATTGTATGTACATGTAATTAGTTAAATCATTTAAAGCAATTAAAGTAAATTAGCTACATATGATATATTAATAATAAATAAAGTTTTAATAAACTGAATACATAAATCTGAAAGCCATTATGTAATTTAATCCGTGGTCAAGAAATAGATCGGAACAAAAGTGTATGAATGAATGTTGTTTTACTTCTGAGGACAAGTTACCCCCGTCCAAAATACAGCTAGGACATAATCCCCCCGTTCAAATACAAGGTAGGACAAAATCCCCCCACCCCCACATAATAGTGTAATTACATTGTCCTCTTCAAAACAGAAATTTAGGCTGCAAAACGGAATTCACTGCTATTTATTAAGCATGTAATTGAATATTTTTATGAAAAAATGGCGGCCATCTTGGATTTTTCTGTCCTCTATGCAATTTTCATGTAAAATATTCTTTGCAGATATTTTCTCTTCATGTTAGCAGAGGTTCTAAACTAGAAAAACAACTTCAATTGGTCAAAAATAACCCTTCTGTAGCCGTTAATGAATAATTGGACTGAAAATGGCGGCCATCTTGGATTATTTCATCCTGTATGCATTTTTCAGACATAATATACTTTGCAGATACTTTCTGCTCATGGTAACAGAAGTTTTAGCCACAAAAACCAACTTCAATGATCAAAAGGAACCCACACATGGCCAATTCGACTGAAAATGGCGGCCATCTTGGATTTTGCCTCCTCACGGAAATTGCCAGCATTTTCGCGAGGGTCACCCCCGCTCATTTTTTTCGTAATTGAATGTAGATGTGGAAAATGTGCTCAAACCTTTGTCTCAGATAATTGGTCACGGATCTGTGTTAATTTGCCTCTACTATATGTATATTATAGTTTTATAGGGATATAGCTGTTTGTAGCCATTTAAGCTGGCCGAATCGACGCCTTATCTAGAGCTATGTAGAGCTTGAAAATGCATCCTCCCGATAGCTTAGGAGATAATTCAAAGTACCAACTGGTTGACTGGTGAAACAGGTGATGGAAAACCACAATAAAATCCATATTTGTAAACGTAGAACGGTTCGATAGTTGATTTATTTTGATTGCCCAGTCGTCCGCCAGCAAAAGCAGTATTGTCCCCACAGCTCAGATGGTAGAGTGCTCGGTAAATGCATTCGTCTTGCGTTCCTTTTGTGCGAGTTCGACCCTCGGACACATTTTTTTGTTTTTTGTATTCGTATAACAGATTCAACGTTTTCTCACTTGTACGAAAATGTTTTAGATAGAGTTTGACAAACGGGTCCTTATGACGTGTGCACTGGGTTTACAGCATCACAGATTAGGATGCACATCACACAGTCAGATCAGGGCATATGGTGTTCACAATTAATTTACTGAATAAATCTTTGACTATCAAACAACGTGAAACAAAATCGGGATGTAGACAAATTCTAAAAATTTTACTAGTACATGTAGGTATTTCATAGAAACGACAGTACGGAGGGGGACTCTTGGGGATGTCAAATATACTCATCCTCGGGGGTTTGGCCTCCTAATTCCCGGCCCCTGGAAATGTTTGACTGTAAATACACCGCACACATTGTATTTCCGCCGCCCCAGAGCGGGGAAAACATTGGTTGCACTTATACATTTGGTTCAGACAGACATATGGATGTAACTAAGACGGTTCAGTAATGACAGTATGCAATATACGTCTTTATCAGTTTCTGAAGCAATACAAAAAATATGTTTCTGTAAGTTACATTAAATAATGTTAATAAAATAAACATATTAACGTCGGCGGATATCTATCTGGGAATATGAAGTGAGGGACATAATTCAATAACAAAAGGTAGCACATTGTTGGTTTCGAACCCACAACCCCCAACGTTGATTAATTAAACAAAAAAGCAATAACTGTTACCACTACGCTACATGCATCATATACAACATGTATGTATTGGTTACAGTTTGATATAGGTGCACGTACGTATAACACTGATTGTATGTTCTAAAATTAGATAATGAAACACAGGTGCATTGATATCGATTAATATTGACTCGCTCATGCATGCATTACCAATGAGCACTTGACGCATGCTGGTGTGATACATATACGATTCGAGTGCCTGTGCTCGCTATTTTCTTTTTCACCAAATACGTAACAACAAAAGTGACAACTTGATTCAGAATATACCTAAACGTTGCTTGAATACATTTCGGGCCAACATTGGTGGCATGCATGCTAAATCGTCATGCTAATGTCGGTTTTGCATTTTTAACACACCTACTTTACCTATTATGGTTCAACATGGAATCTCCTGTGACCTTTGACTTTGCCACTTTATCGGAAATCAACAGTAGTAGAACTTTATTTATAGCGTGGACAAGGATACAGAGTGTGAACATTAAAAGTGGCAAGGCGAGACAACTCATAGGACATTTTTCAAAATCAATAGGCTTCTTCGTTTAGCCGTGATAAACATGTATACTGAATTTGGTTATGATCGGTCAAGAATAACTTTAGTTATTGCTTGGACAAGGATACACAGTGGTACAATTAAAAATGGCCACCAAGGGAAGATAAGCCATCCATTTTCCATAGACTTCTTTCTTTTGCCGTGATAAACATGTATACCGAATTTGCTTATGATCGGTGAAGTAGGACCACAGGTTCTTGAAGAACTGTTCATATTTCGGTGTTGTATGGGTTATTTCGTTATATCTGGTGGTTTGCGTAGTCAAGTATGCACTAAAAATGGCCGCCAATGGTAGACAAGTTATTGGATTTGTTTTCGTCTTGTCGTGATAAAGATGTATTACCAATTTGTTACGATCCGTTAAGTAGAACTCGCCAGCATGCACACAGCCCACCCTCCGCCGCTTGCCCGGTCGACCGCCCATACATGGTGAATACATGATACGTCCCGTTTTTTTAAACTGGCGTATACAAATGGTCAGCAAGGGGAGAGAAGTCATCGGAATTCAATAGGCTTCTTCGTCTTGCCGTGGTAAACAAGTATATCGAATTTGTTTACGATCCGTCAAGTAGAGCTGTAGTTATCACGTGGATAAGCTGTGTCCGCCAGACCGCCCACAGCCAGCCCTCCGCCGCATGCCTGCCCGTACAAGGTGAATACATAATACATCCCGTTTTTTTTTCAAACGGGCTTATACAAAGGTCAATATCATGTTTTATCCCGTCAACACAGTGCGTATGTGCCGTGAAACACGGTGCCGTGAAACATTTTTGATATCCTGTCAATACGACCTACTCACTGTGTATGAATATGTGCGGTTGCTGGGGTTATTTCTTTGCATTTTACAGCCATTTGTATGTGTTAACGGGATAAATAGAATAGTAGGTTGGTGACGTGAATGGATAAAAATATCTGGCGCGGCACGGAAACGGGATGTGCTCGGCAGAGCCTCGCCCATCCCGTTTCCTGAGCCTTGCCAGATATGTGTTCCCATTCACGGCACTAACCTACTATTCTCTATCATGAGTGTGTCCAAATGCTCACATGTATCAAGTATGCAAATATTGAAGCAATCCATCCATGTCGTAATATTAAAGATGATGATGTAGAAACGTGTACAATCTGTTTGAAGTAAAACAAATAGCTATTGAGTAAGTGTTTCTACAACCATGTGAAGGTCAAATAAATCGAGGTCACGTTTCCAAATATTGAAGCAATCCATCAACTAATATTAATATTATATGATGACGAAGAAATGTAAAAAATGTGAAGTTCATAAAGGTCAATGTCATATTAATGGGGGCATACGTGTATTCCAAATAATGCTCACATGTATCAAGTGTCCAACTCTTGAAGCAATCATGATGAGGAAGCTTGTATAAACCTTTTGACATTGTTGACGCGGACGACTACGCGGACGACGACAACGACGACCACGGAAAAAGCGGCGATTATAATTGCGCCTTCTGCTAAAGAAGGCGCTACAAAAATGGACGGTTTCATCCACATCTTGGACCAGTCCATTAATCTAAAAACTGGTATTAATCAAAATGTTAATTGCAATGTCCTACTGTCACGAATTGATCACACAGGTAGGATCTCAGGTGAGCTGATACGTGGGGGATATTGGTTGGCTTGGGGTATACTAGGCATGACAATAGAAATATGGCATTGAGTGAGCAGTAGATAATTGGGCATTGTAGTGTGACAGGTAAGTTGAGGTGACCCATGTATATACAGGTACCAAGTTGGTCAGTTGGATGTGTGATTTTGACCAGGATAGTTGGTTCAGGACATTGAAAGTGTAGTATTTGGAGTTTATTACGAAACTGTGTGCAGTGCTATAATGGAGCCAGATGCGATTTATTATATAGCGGACATAGACGGGAAGTGAGATGTATATAGACCAGTGGAGCCGAGACGAGTGACGGCAATCAGCACCTTATCATATAGTCTACTATGGGTTACAGATTGTAACCGACATAATCCCACCTTTGAGAGTGTACTCCCAGAGGATATATACTTGTACAGCCAGGGATAACCCAGTTTGGACAAGACATAGAAACGACATTCAATAATAACAATATATCAGATAAACAATAGATGTAGAAGGGGACCAATTGATATGTGAAACTACATATATGACTGTGTCTGTGACTATAGGTTTAGTGATCTATGTGTGTCATATGTGATTAGGGGTATATTATTGATAACATACAAGTTTGATGTAGAATTGAAATGAATGCGATATTATCAATACTTTGAATCCATGTTGTACATATTCTTACATGTATTCTCACTTTATTCTGACTTCTGTTTTCTTTCTATACTCTCAATGACAGGTCCAAGTAAACAAACTATAAACTTTGTCAACAAAAGTGCAATGTGTTGTTAATAATATGAGAACTCACAACGGACATTCCTCACAATGGTGGCAGCGGTTAAACACATTATTTACTTGTTGTAGGTTTATGTTTACTATGATAGCAATATTGTGATTATAGAAAAATAACTATAGTGGTGTGGTAAGATGTGCCATATTGAGAATACAACTTGCTAGTAATGACAATGTTAGTACAGTCATATGTGTAATTGTAAGTGGGAAAAAAAATCATGGAAGATTGTCCTGACTGGGTGTCCATGGTCATTGAAAAGGGTGGGGCTATGTCTGAATGCATGGCTATGATGGACAAAATTGAACAAATGAAAATATCAGAAAATGAGAGAAAAGAACGTGCACAAACAAGAGACTATGAAAAAGCTAAGTTAGAATATACAACAAAAATGCGATAATTAGATTTACGAGAAAAAGAGTTGGACAAAACCAGTAGGGGTACAACAGATACCAGAGGGTGTGCAACTGTTAAGGTAAGTCTCCCGAAATATATAGATGGTGAAGACATAGAAGTATTCTTGCGTTCATTTGAACGACTGGCAAACATACACGAGTGGCCTAAATCAGACTGGCCAATCAGACTGATACCCCAGTTATCTGGAAAGGCACTGCAAGCATACGCACGTATGTCGGTGGCATCAAGCAAAGATTACGACCAAATTAAACATGCAATATTGCAGAGATTTGGACTAAACGCTGGGCTTACAGGGAAAAGTATAGGCATACAGTGCAGGAGAGAGGTGAGTCTTTCAGAGAATATGCAATACGAGTAGCGACATTACTAGAACATTGGGTAGAAAGCGAACACATTGGGGAAGATTATCATAAATTGTACGATTTGATATTGAGAGAACAATTGTTATTCAGTGCACCATTTGATCTACAAATATGGCTACGAGAAAGACAACCAGATACATCAGACTCATTAGTAGATATGGCAGAGGCATTTCAACTAGCTCACCAATACACAGGTATGAACAGGGGTAAAGTGAACCAAAGAGATAGTGGTCCAAATCGACAGGGTGCAAATACCAGTAGTGCTATGGGAAACACCACAGTACCAGGTATGTATGTTCCCCCACATCTTCGTGCAAATAACAAACAAAATATGTCAGACGAAAAAGACCGACCGTTTGTAAGACGGTGCTTCCAATGTAGAAGTCCAGACCACTTTATCCAGAACTGCCCCGAGAGAAAAGGTAAGGAAGATAGTTATTATAAAGGACAAAACAATGAAACCAGCCACACAAATGCATTATTGCTATCTCCAAAGAAATCTAAATTCAAAGGTTGTATAGTTGATGTTCCAGTAATGTGTTTTGAGAAAGACGCAGTAGAAAGAAATCTGGAAAATGGTTTGAAATTGGTGGAAGGAGTAGTCAATGGAAAACAGGCATGGGTATTAAGAGACACAGGGTGTACTACGGTATTTGTGTCACATAAGTATGTGAAAGATGTTGACACAACACAAACTGTAAAACAGATAAGGTTGGCAAATGGTGACAGGTGTGAGTGCCCAGAAGTAGAAATCGAGATAGACACGCCGTATCTAAAAGGTAAAGTGGTGGCGTTAGTGATGGATAGTCCGGTTGCAGACATTATAATTGGTAATGTGGGACACGTTATTAACGAAAACAGACAGTTAAATGACGACTGTATTCAGGTAATAGAAACTAGAGCCATGAGACACGCGAGAGAAATGACAGAAGAGAGACAACAGGCGAAAGAACAAAACATCCTGAAAGATAAAGGTAAGTGCAATACTTTACCAAAAACGACATCTAGCGAGGAGGTACAGGGTACATTTCCAGATGTAGAAGTTCTTAGAAAGGAACAGACAAACGACAAAAGTCTTGAGAAGGTGAGCAAATTAGCAGACTGAGACAGGCAATGAAGCAGACAAGGCCTATTTCAAACACGAAAATGAAATTTTGTGTAGATATTTTCGGATGAAAATAGGGGATTTGGTGAAACAGATAGTGGTACCACAAAAGTATAGGCAACAAATTATGAAGATAGCACATGACCCACCATTTGGTGGTCATTTAGGAAACAGAAAGACACGATTGCGAATAATGGCTCATTTTTACTGGCCAGGTATATTTAAAGATGTAGCCGAGTTCTGTAGATCCTGTTCGCAATGTCAAAACAGTATTGCCAAAGGAAGGGTAGGTAAGGTACCCCTGATACCAATTCCACCAATGGACGTACCATTCAAGCGTATAGCTATGGACATTGTAGGTCCATTGCCACGCACGAAACGTGGAAACAAATACATATTGGTGATATGCGACTATGCGACAAGGTATCCCGAAGCAGTGCCAATGAAAACCATTGATGCAGAGGCAGTTGCAAACGAGTTAGTATGGTTTATATCTCTGGTAGGTATCCCACAAGAACTTTTGACAGACATGGGAAGTAACTTTACCTCAGCTCTCATGAAGGAGTTGTGTAACTTATTGAGTATACAGAAAATGTGTACGAGCCCATATCATCCACAGGCAAACGGGTTAGTAGAAAATTTTAATGGTACGTTAAAGAAAATGCTCAGGTGCTACTCACAAGAGAAACCATTGGACTGGCATCTTTGTCTGTCTTACGTACTATTTGCATATAGGGAGGTACCACAAGAAACTACTGGTTTCTCACCATTTGAATTGCTGTATAGTTGGCCAGTACGGGGTCCTTTATCAATACTACACCATATTTGGGACAAATCTGATAATAATGAGCTGTCACCATCAGTACTTGAATACATATTACAGGCGAGAGAGAAACTTCAGACAATGACAGAGATAGCGGCGGCGAACGAAGCAAAAGCAAAAGGTAAGCAAAAGGGCTATTTTGACAAGCTAACAACACCGAGATCTTTGCAGATTGTGAAAAGGTTCTGGTGTTACTTTCCACAGCAACGAGTAAATTGCTAGCACAATGGAAAGGGCCATATCGAGTAATGGAGAAGGTTGGTGATGTGAATTACATGATACAGGTAAACAGAGCGAAGAAGTTATTTCACATCAATATGTTGAAACAATGGACTGAACGGGACACACAGGTGGAGGTGAGTAATATGGTACAATGCGTAACAGACCATGAGGTGCATGATGAAGGGAATGATGAGGTAGGTGAAGATGTATGTGATTATGTTTATAACCCTGAGTTAGTAGGAAAAGAAAGTGTTGATGATGTAGTAATAAATACGGATTTAGAGTTTGAAAGACAAGCACAGGTCCGAGACATATGTGGAAAATTCAGAAATGTATTAAGTGATGTACCAGGTCGTACACATCTTGTACAGCATGATGTTAAAGTGACTTCTGACAGACCAGTATATAGGCAAGCATATCCGTTACCCTATGCCATTCGAGAAAAGGTAAAACAAGAAATAGAAAACATGATACACACAGGTATTGCGGAACCATCAAAAAGTGCTTGGGCAGCCCCGATTGTGACAGTACCAAAGAAAGATAACAGCATCCGTGTATGTGTGGACTTCAGAGGTTTAAATGATCAGACAATTTTTGACCCACAGCCAATGCCAAAAATAGATGAGATATTGAATAAATTGGGAAGAGCAATGTACATGAGTAAAATTGATTTAACTAAGGGATATTGGCATATACCATTGACTCGTGAATCAAAAGAGAAGAGTGCATTTGTTTGCCCATTTGGCCACTATCAGTTTACAGTCATGCCATTTGGAATGGTAAACTCAGCAGCAACATTTGTTCGCCTGATGAAAGAGATTTTGAAAGGAAAGGATGACTTTTCCGACTCATTTATAGATGACATTATAGTGTATAGCAACACATGGGATGAACATTTGACACATATATATGAAGTGTTGCAGAGTCTGCAGGAAGCGAAAGTGACGGCGAAACCAAGTAAGTGTTATTTTGCTTTTCAAGAGATGGAGTTCTTGGCGCATGTGGTGGGGTTTGGACAAGTGAAACCCACGCAAGACAAAATACAGGCAATTTCTGACATACCCATCCAACAACAAAGAAAAAGGTAAGAGCCTTTATTGGTTTAATGAACTTTTACAGAAGGTACATACCAAACTTTGCGGATATAGCAGCACCACTCACGGATTTGACATCCAAAAAGGCCTCAAATAAGGTAACATGGTGTGATGACCAACAGAGAGCATTTGCGAATCTAAAGAGAGCTATTACGTCATTTCCAGTGCTATATAACCCCGATTTCAATAGAGAGTTCATTTTACAGACCGACAGCAGCGACAGAGGGATTGGGGCAGTGCTACTGCAGGAAATAGATGGTAACAGACATCCAATATTGTACATAAGTAAAAAGTTACTTGCACGAGAACAAGCATACAGCACTATCGAGAAAGAATGCCTTGCCATAGTAAAGTCTGTCATGTGTTTACAGGAATACCTTTATGGTAAGAGGTTTCTTATAGAAAGTGACCATTGCCCACTCCAGTGGTTGAACCGTATGAAGGGTCAGAACCAGCGACTTCTAAGGTGGAGCCTCATATTGCAGGAGTACAAATACGCGGTATCCCATGTAGCAGGCAAGAAAAACACAGTGGCAGATGCTCTTAGTAGATGTTAAAGGTGTAAGTCGAAAAACAAATCAATTCGTGAGATAGATGATGATAAATATAAAGATTTATCAGGGGATGGAATAGAGGTATGTCACGAATTGATCACACAGGTAGGATCTCAGGTGAGCTGATACGTGGGGGATATTGGTTGGCTTGGGGTATACTAGGCATGACAATAGAAATATGGCATTGAGTGAGCAGTAGATAATTGGGCATTGTAGTGTGACAGGTAAGTTGAGGTGACCCATGTATATACAGGTACCAAGTTGATCAGTTGGATGTGTGATTTTGACCAGGATAGTTGGTTCAGGACATTGAAAGTGTAGTATTTGGAGTTTATTACGAAACTGTGTGCAGTGTGCTATAATGGAGCCAGATGCGATTTATTATATAGCGGACATAGACGGGAAGTGAGATGTATATAGACCAGTGGAGCCGAGACGAGTGACGGCAATCAGCACCTTATCATATAGTCTAATATGGGTTACAGATTGTAACCGACATAATCCCACCTTTGAGAGTGTACTCCCAGAGGATATATACTTGTACAGCCAGGGATAACCCAGTTTGGACAAGACATAGAAACGACATTCAATAATAACAATATATCAGATAAACAATAGATGTAGAAGGGGACCAATTGATATGTGAAACTACATATATGACTGTGTCTGTGACTATAGGTTTAGTGATCTATGTGTGTCATATGTGATTAGGGGTATATTATTGATAACATACAAGTTTGATGTAGAATTGAAATGAATGCGATATTATCAATACTTTGTATCCATGTTGTACATATTCTTACATGTATTCTCACTTTATTCTGACTTCTGTTTTCTTTCTATACTCTCAATGACAGGTCCAAGTAAACAAACTATAAACTTTGTCAACAAAAGTGCAATGTGTTGTTAATAATATGAGAACTCACAACGGACATTCCTCACACCTACACTGTAGATTCGGATGTGATGGACCATTGTGAGCCGGCTCATCTAGACTAAAGTGGTTGCCAATGTTAAGGTCAGTGGGGTGGAACGGATTAAGAGATCGCAGGAATACTGACACTTCGAAACACTTTGTGCCAGCATGTTGGTTGCTGTGTATATGGCAAGTCCCGTACTTCTCGGTGTAGACATTTATTGCAAACCAGGTGCAATTTCTGCGGGGTATTTCGAGCCACTATCATTCCTGTTTGCGGCTTGAAGGGGTGCGCCCATTATGTGGCGGGAAATACGGATGAACACATACACAGGTACCAATCCAATAGACATGATTTGGCAAGAAAACTGGCCCGATAACATACTTCATGTATGAATGAATGATTGGTGTCTTACGTCATTTCAACAGCAAGGTCATACATGTACACAGATGGGTTTGCGCTGCACATGAAAATTACACAAATTACAATAACCAGATGGCCGCGGCCCGCATGTCGAGCCCGCCGAGGCATTTTATGGTATTTTTAAAAACTTTAACGCCGATTTCGGACGGACGCACGCACGCACGCACGGACACCCGGACGTCATTGTGATCACTATGTCCCGCTTTTCGCAAGCGGGCTCGACAAAAACTAACTCGTCAGACGTCTGGACACGGATTCAGGCTAGTTTTGGATAATCACCTACATGATCAATGTGCATGCCATTAAAGTGTGTAAGACGAGAGACACGAGGTGCCTATATTACGGCTTGACGGACTGGTGATCACAATAACGGCGTAACTGTAAATTCAGCACTGAAATATTGTTGGGACTTGAGAACGATGTTTGTGGCCTTTGCGGCTGGTCAATTTCCAGATCCGACATTGCCTTCTAGCAGCCTGATAAGGAGATATTCTGCCTGCCACGTGTAGACGCATGACAGGTGGGTTACTGACTGAATGGCGAACAGTACAAATCCTGGTCAGACTGTGTGGATGTGCAAGGTGATCTGGGATATGCAGGTCGCCAGTCATAAACCCCATTTCTCGAGTGACACTCGCAAATCACAATAATAATTTTCATCACTAAAATATAGCTCTGATCATATGACAGACAAACGTACTAGAACGAAACAGTTAGTCTCAAGGGTGAGTCCCAGTAAGATTCACCATCCAGGTATGCATACACACTTAAGGATGCATACGTCGACAGGACCTGTAATCTCTCCCTACATCCCATATTTACTAAAGGATCATTGACAAGCAGATATATGTACAGGGGCAGGTCCAGATTTTAGATACTGCGGGGCCGTGGATTCTCAACTGTAAATGAGCCTTCAGTTTGTCCCAAATCTGTCGGGGTAGCATGTGTATGTCGAGGTAGCATGTGTATGTCGGGGTAGCATGTGTATGTCGGGGTAGCATGTGAATGTCGGTGATGTGTATGTCGGGGTAGCATGTGTATGTCGGGGTAGCATTGTATGTCGGGGTAGCATGTTTATGTCGGGGTAGCATATGTATTTCGGGGTAGCATGTTTATGTCGGGGTAGCATGTGTATGTCGGGGTAGCATGTTTATGTTGGGGTAGCATGTTTATGTTGGGGTAGCATGTGTATATCGGGGTAGCAAGTGTATGTCGGGGTATCATGCTTATGTCGGGGTAGCATGTGTATGTCGGGGTAGCATGTGTATGTCGGGGTAGCATGTGAATGTCGGTGATGTGTATGTCGGGGTAGCATGTGTATGTCGGGGTAGCATGTGTATGTCGGGGTAGCATGTTTATGTCGGGGTAGCATTGTTTAGTCGGGGTCAGCATGTATATGTAGATGTCTGTAGCATGTATGTCGGGGTAGCATGTGTATGTCGGGGTAGCATGTTTATGTTGGGGTAGCATGTGTATATCGGGGTAGCAAGTGTATGTCGGGGTATCATGCTTATGTCGGGGTAGCATGTGTATGTCGGGGTAGCATGTTTATGTCGGGGTAGCATGTGTATGTCGGGGTAGCATGTGTATGTCGGGATAGCATGTGTATGTCGGGATAGCATGTTTATGTCGGGGTAGCATGTGTATGTCGGGGTAGCATGTTTATGTCGGAGTAGCATGTGTATGTCGGTGTAGCATGTGAATGTCGAATATACCTAGTGGGACCAGGTAATTCAGTGAAAGTATATTAAACCCCAGAGATACGGACATCATGGTTGATTGGTTGACTGACTAAAGAGCAGACCATGGCCGACGGATAACACCATCGGACTGCCACACTGGCGACCAGGGTTCGATTCAGGGTTCAGTTCCAAGGCGTCAGTATTTCTGAGATACTTTGTATGTCTTGCTTTACGGTCCCGTGTATCATATTTGAAGGAGAGTCTGTGCACGTTACAGAACCAGAGGGGACTATTGTAATAAGAGATAGGCCCCCTGGGGCCGGTTTCCTCTGTATCCACCTCCTTCCTTTCTGCACTTCTTGGGAGATGACATGCAAGTTCATCGAGCCAGTGCCATCGTTAAATCCAAGCATTTACATTTTAAATAGAATATTACAGCGGTTCAACAGCAAGACTATATTATATTGGCAATAGTGTAGATCGTCCATATCGTGTACATTCGCCCACTTGCATTAGGATGAAATTCAGGGGCGGATCTAGACGGGGGGGGGGGGGGGGGTCCGGGTTGCAACCGCTCCCCCCCCCCCCCCGTTCAGCCACGGAGTTTACACAGAACACAGTTTACACAGACCACCAGTTGGAGTCAGAATTGAAATGGCGTAAAACACAGGAAAGTGCATTTCGAAGAGCTGGAAAATAGGACAGCCCCATAGTTGCGAACGGTAACTTGCAATTACTCCCATACCGTCCGTTGCTAGCTACGGACTGTACGGGAACAGATTGCAAGAGTTACCATCGCAACTAGACACCCCCCCCCCCGTTCCCCAAATGCTGGATCCGCCCCTGCTATATATGTATCAATGATGTTTTATGTCTTTGCAATCAGGTTAATGCAGTGACCGGCCAGTGTAGGCCCTGATCAGATGGCATGGATGTGAAGTGAATGCAGATATGGGCTACGCTGGTCGCACACGTTTTAAGGTCAATTCTCTGAGAATGGGGATATACCGTTGGTCAGCGGAATAAATATAATTGGGGTATATGATGAGAAGATGAGGGTTATAGATTATCAGTATCATTGCCGCATTATGTACATCTAATCCTTTAAACAAGGAGTATATGTCTGACCATACCATACACAGTGAAGAGCTGGTATACGGTCAACAATGATGACTATTCTGTGCTAACAATCCGTGTTAACTAGACAATATGTGACACAAGGTGAGTTATGCACCTTTCATTGACAGGATGTGACTGGAATAAGGAACAATTTAATGTTAGTACATGTACATGCGTATGTTCAGATGAAAATGCATTCAAATGTAAACATGCGGACTAAATCGTTTAAAGAAATCCACTAATTTTCATTTTTTTCACAATTGCAAATTGAATTAAGTCAATATACGCCCAGCCAGGGAAGCATACTCAGTGAAGTGCAACATTGGGATATTGTGTAGACAAGATGTGCCCCCCTGCAGCTTACACATACATGGTGATTACACAATATGATCGTTTTTTTAAACGGACATATGAAAAGGCAACCATGGTTTATACCGCCCATATAATGAGCATAACAAACTACAAATATCCAGTCAGAAGTGTAAATAAATTGTCATAAAACTAGCAGATGTACAAAACAAACATGTTATGACAGTGTTCAATATAATTTCTCATATACATGTATAAAGCAACAAATACAATACATGGGCCTTCGATTGAGTACAAATACCTTACGACGTTAGAAACCAGTACAGCTCAGGATCACGGTCTACGGTACTCAGCAAAATGGTTAGATTCCAATCAGGCAGTATGCCTGCACGAAGATCAGTAGCCTATTTCACCAACATTGCAAAGTATACTTTTCTAGTAAAGTATACTTTGAGGGAGTAATCATTTAGTTTTCCAGAAATGCATTATTTCATATAAAACTAACGACTGCATATATTTGATGATTAAAAGCATGCGGAATTATTATATATAATTTATTACATGATCACAGCCAAAATGGCTGTGATAATGTAATAAATTGGCAGTATAATAAAAATTAATAAATTTATCCTAAAATTGAAATGTTCTCCCTCAAAGTATACTTTGCTAGATAAGTATACTTTGCCATGTTGGTGAAATAGGCTACAGATGATAACGAGCTACAATTGCTGCACGTGCCATAAAGTGCCTTCCCTCAGCACACTTGATGTTAAACCCTTAGAATGCGGAAACGAAAATTGCCATCTGCTGTCGTTTCATATTTTGTTTTTTTTCCTTAATAAAACATGGTTTGGCAACACTTGGAGAGTATATGTAACCTGTGTACTAAGGCTATGTCAATAATATAACTGCATGATTTTAAAAAAAGAAGGAGAATGTGCTAAAACAAATTATAAGCACAGAATATCATCTCATTTTTGTCATGGCAGAGTAAAGTCCCACGGAGCAGTTTTCTCTCATGGCAGCCGCGTGTGATCAGTGACCTTGACCCAATTTACCCTGTGTATGTACATGTATTCCATATGTGACACGCCATGTGATGTTGTACCCAAGAACATCTGCGATATCTCATAAAAATTATTTACAACACATACGATATTTTCCATAAATGACTTCGAATTTTGAAGAAATTTACATATATAGCAAATACGAAATTATATTCTATTCCGAATTTGATACTGTGCAGATACTGACTAATATGAGTACTGCATTTGAGACATTTGAACATGAACAGTTGTACCAATTTACAAACGTGCAGTAGAACGGAATCACTATGCCAAAAGAAGACTGGAGCCTGTAAATCGAAATTTAAGATCATGCAAGTAAGACATCCATGCGCACATTGTTAGATACAGAGCATCAACCGTCACCGAGGTGCACTCTATGCCTTTCGGAGTCATGTCCTGAAATATACTAAGATTTATCGAAATAGACAACATATGCAACTTATGTAAGGAACCTGTCATATAATACAATCAGCCACACAACCCCGCCCCCACCCAACTAATACAGGTGTCGATAGATGAAACCTGAATAGATGGCTGTAAAAATGATAGGTGTATATTTGGATAGTTGAACCTCTCACATGTCACTTTCCACTAATATTTACAAGAAGTTAAATTTCGCAGACAATCAAAATTTGAACTGCTATCACCGCCTATTTGAATGATTTATTGACTCCACTACTGCTCTCTGGTTGACATGCATAGAAAAGGCGGCACATTTGAAATTATAACTGAATGTAATGTCTTATATTTTGTCGTCAGTCGTTTGTTATTTTTAAATCTTTAAGGTTTGTACTTATACAAGAACAAGTCTTTAATAGATGCTGATATTAACATTCAACGTGCTTCTAGAATCTCCTACAGATCAATACATTGTATATGTATATCTACAGTACTTATTTATATATATATTATATTCCTACTATTGTCCTTGGGAAATGTTTGTCAGTGTGCATATAGTCAATGATACTACCATTATATAATAAGTATCACAAACACTTACACATTTAAACTATTCCACAGTTATTACTCCCCTTTTGGATACGAGTGTAAGCACTATAAGCCATCAATTTGTTCAATGTAACAGCCGCCATATGGGACGAAATTTAGACCATGCAACACATCTGCGACGTGGTAGAGAGTACAGAAACCAAACGGGAATGTATGATTTATGTCATTAAGACGGAGCATGGCATTTCGACGCCCATATTGGTAACCATTATACTGGTATATAGTTGAATGATTATTAGTGAAATACATTATACTGACAGTAAAATGAAACTTAAAAGTAATTAATTTTCAACTGACGAATGAAATAACATGAATATAAGTTGTTATGTCATCAGCACGCAAGCATCAAGTCACATAGAATTATGGCGGATATTACCTTCCATATGTTTGCGATAGTCCCCGCCCTGCTCACCCTGTGTCACTATCGACACGACTGAGATTAAGACAATCCTTAATCGTTTGTGTATCAATGCTCAGCCAATCACAGCACGGTGGGGCTAGGTCATTGTGGTCACGACGTCATTATATTTGGCGACAGGCTGAGTGGAACCGAGTTATCATTACTGATGACACTCGATTCACACTCAGTCATTCAGGTGGTAGGCTACATATATATATACAGACGTAAAAACGAGAGATTCGCCGTGTTGTTGAGAGGGACAGGTTCGGGAGAGGGAGTGTAATGGTGTGGAGTCGGATCATGGTGAAGCGTAAGACTGAGCTGGTAGTCATACAGGACAACCGCAATGCAAAGTGTTACATTGCTGAGGAGCTAACATTCGCCGCCACGGCCCTGCGGTTTCGCATGACATCAACCCGATAGAGCACATATATGATGAGCTGGGTAATAAGGTGAGGCGCCAACAAGAACGGAGGAATCTGCATAATGCCCTAATTAGAATTATGGCGTATATTCGTGTAAATAGCGGTCACACACCACATTAATTATAGGAATGAATGGCCTTTTTGTGGAATTTATCGGGGTATAAACTTGGAAAAGTCGCGGGAATACTGGACGAAGGCCGGAAGGCCGGAAGGCCGGAAGGCCTCGTCCAGTATTCCCGCGACTTTTCCAAGTTTATATCCCCGATAAATTCAACAAAAAGGCCATTCATTCCTTATAATTCC
This sequence comes from Conchocele bisecta, assembly GCA_029237695.1. Lineage (NCBI taxonomy): Eukaryota > Metazoa > Mollusca > Bivalvia > Lucinida > Thyasiridae > Conchocele > Conchocele bisecta. Next base: position 6,190,442 of record CM055268.1, on the reverse strand, counting down.
AGCATTTGAAATAAATTCATCAAGAAAATGTGTTTATTTTCCGTTTTCTTAAGAATTATTTTAACTGCGCCTCACGGTTACGGAAAGTAGTTCGGCATGGGAGTTTACTGGGATATAAATTTTGGACAGAACTTGCTACGGACCAATCAAATGTTAGGGAATTGTGTAAATATTTTTATGCTGGAATTATTATACTGAATACAGCAGACGTATTTGTTGAGAAACCATTAATCCCTAAGACCTTTCCTACATCGCCATGACCTCACTCTAACACATTTCATCGCAGCACAATTATATCGACTAACATCCCTTCAAATATACTATATTTCTAATTTTAAAATATAATTGGCCATTTTAACAAGTTCTTTTCAGAAATAAGCGATTTTCAGAATATGAAAATCTGTACCAGACGTTCGTTTGTCGCGCCTGTTTTAGCAATAGGCCGCGTTTTCCGTCGTCGTCGTCTACGTCGTCGTATATACACGGTTCATAGAACACCACACACCCAACAAAACGTATTTAGGTATATTTATTACGGAGCTCCGCAAGGGACATGGATTTTTTTAATTAATTCGTTCCCACGAAATAACAATTGGTTCCCTCAATCTAACAATTGGTTCCCACGTTATAACAATTTGTTCCATCGAATTAACAATTCGTTCCCACGAAATGACAATTCGTTCCCTCAATTTAGCAATTAGTTCCCTCGAATTAACAATTCGTTCCCACGATATAACAATTCGTTCCAACGAATTAACAATTCTTTCCCGTGGGAACGAATTGTTATTTCGTGGGAACGAATTGTTAATTTTAGGGAACGAATTGTTAATTTGTGGGAACGAATTGTAAAATTTGACGAATGAATTGTTATTTTGTGGGAACGCATTAATAAATAAAATAATTCTACGTCCCCTGAGGGTCTCCGTAATTGATGGGTAGTTAGCTGAGCGGAAACCACACATATTGTATTAATACAAATACAAATACAAATGGATATGCCTGAGTAAAATATTCGATGGAATGTTAAACCGATATGTGGCTGTGATAGGAGAAATTTGCCTTATGTGTTTTGCGACCCATGTAGATGCAATCAGCCTGATCAGGATGTGCACCCGTCATGCTTCTAACACGCAATATATGTCGTTATCACGATACGTGGGTTCGCTGTGTGATGTGGACCTACACAGATCACAGAGTCCATACGCCCATTTTCTCCAGTCACAAATACAGATGATCTGTAGATTTCATCAAACTTGCAAAGTATACTTATCTAGCAAAGTGTACTTTGAGGGTGTAATCATTTATATTTCCCGAAATGCATTATTTCATATATAACTAACGACTGCATATAGTTGATGATTAAAAGTATGCAGATTTTATTATGCTGAATTTATTACATTATAATTGCAGCACAAACATATTTACACATTTCCCTAACATTTGATTGACTCGTAGCAAGTCTCTGGCCAAAATTTATGTCCCAGTAAACTCCCACGCCTAACTACTTCCCATAACCGTGAGGCGCAGTTAAAATAATTCTTAAGAAAACGGAAAAATAAACACATTTTCTTGATGAATTTATTTCAAATGCTGGAATTATAAGGTATGAATGGCCTTTTCGTTGAATTTATCGGGGACATAAACTTGGAAAAGTCGCGGGAATACTGGACGAGGCCTTCCGGCCTTCGTCCAGTACTCCCGCGACTTTTCCAAGTTTATACCCCGATAAATTCCACAAAAAGGCCATTCATTCCTATAATCACAGCCTTGGGTTCAAACAGTTCCCTCGGGCCACAGAAAACGTTTGCACACGGCTGGACATGATCAAACATTGTTGTTACATTTCCAACAAAAAACTGATGTAATTTGAGCATTATATTCAGTATTTTCAGTACTTTTATAAATCGTCCCATTCACGTAGATAATTTTCGGTATTCATATTCCGGGGCCGCGTCATGAACGTCATGAATGTCGTGAAGTAGTGACGTCATGAAGGCACTTCCGCGTAGTGACGTCATGAAGGCACTTGGTCTACGCGCGGCCCCGGAATGAGCATTGCCTAAAGTCATATGCAAACAGCACGCGCTATATGCACATACATGTATGTGCAAACAACGGAAGCCATGTATTAATGAATAATAATTAGTATATCACAAAACATTCACACAATACTTATAAAGGCCAAGAGTCCCAGATGATGCTTTCAAACAGTCAATATTCAGTAAGCAGAATTTGTGAAACATAACATGGTTCAGTATATATATATGTATATATATATATATAATTACTTTCAAAAAGGGCAGATCCAGATGAGACGGCTCGTTATGCACTGTTGCATAAAAAGCTGTAGCGGGATTTCGGATTCAACGGGTTAAACGGAAACGAATCTCAATACGTTGTGTATATATATATACACAACGTATTGAGATTCGTTTCCGTTTATATATATACACAACGTATTGAGATTCGTTTCCGTTTAACCCGTTGAATCCGAAATCCCGCTTATATACACAACGTATTGAGATTCGTTTCCGATCTCATCTGGATCTGCACTTTTTGAATGTAATTTTCACATTTGTGGGAACAAAAGCACACCCTGTTCATAAATGAACTTGTCCGGAAACCATTTTGTGACGATTGGTTTGGTCCGGAAATTAACATATACAAATCCATTTCAGTTACTAAGGGGTTAAAGGGTTAATATACATACATTACATGTAGTAACTATTGATTGCACACAAAACTAACGTTCGCAAGGATAGTTAGTTTACACCATTATATCCTTCATTGTAACAAACTCACAGTTTTTCAGGGTACATTAATTGGCATCAGAAATACGAAACAAACTCTACAACTAAATTATTTTACTAACTTTTCATCAGTTTCTTCGCATATCTGAGACCCAGTGCCTTTTAACAATTGACACATGTGATAATAAAGCATGCACATGCCCCAACATTTGCTAGCAGATGCAAGTCAATTGATAACGCTTCCTAGCTTAATTATTACACATTATTATATAGGCCGGATACATTTACAGTATCATGATACTTTTTGAGATGTTCTTCGCCACTTTCTTTATTTCTTATCGAAAGTAATTGGTATTGCCACTCATCTGAACCGTCTAGACGAAACGGTTCAAATGAGTGGTAGGTAACAACATATATATTTTATTGAGAATAATCCAATTTTTATTCTCAATAAACAGCATTGTATCCATATACTTCACTGGGTTTAAGACTAATATTTTGGTCAGCTTTCACCGCAATTTACGAAAACTTGATGGGATTGGACGAACTATAAGGTTAGGTAGGAATCCACGCCATTTTCACCATGGCCAGGGCCCGGTTGCTCAAACCTATGTTCGCTTAACGCACTGTTAAATCCTTAACATTGTTAAGGATTTAACAGTCTGCTAAGCTAACAGAAGCTTTGAGCAACCGGGTCCAGGCTGTTAGGAAACCGATCTCATCCAGAGCAGGTGTTCTGTTCTCATGCTTGAAATCAGGGAGTTTCACTGGTAGAGGTTGAACTGTTCTCAGTCTCGATAAAGCAAACTGCACGATTTCGAGTACAAGTTTAATAAACCTGATTAGAAAAAGTTTAAAAATCAGCGACCACCAACTTTGATCTGAAGAAATCGTTCCAGTATTTCTCAGTCACGGCACATGTTACGGCCATTTCATATTATAGCTTTGTATTGAAGCTATACTCAATGTTTCCATATTCCGGTGTCTTTTGTGCATCATCCTGAAATCCTGTATTAACCTCTCCTTCAGTTTTTATGATATCTGACTCACCATCGTGGTTTCTGACATATCCCTCTCCGTCCGTCGCATTAAACTCCGATATGCTTACTATTGAATTACAGTGATCAGGCGCCGCGGTGTCAGTACCTTTCTTAGCCACGGGGTCCGCGTATACATAGTCACCAGACACACTCCTGTTCAATTCCTGTAGTTGTCTCTCGTTATCGATTGTCGTTTTGGAGGCTGTTGATGTTCGTAATGTCATTTTTCTTTCTCCCGACGTGCTAAACACTGAGTCGGCGACCGCCCATTTGCACGTAAACATCGCCTTCAGCTCGTTCCTAAAGCGGGAGCCGCTGAGGACGTAGAGGACGAAGTTAAAGGACGAGTTGACATAGCCGACGATGTTTACGATCGCCTCCCAGAAGGTCATGTACTCGATGGCGCGCCACCAGGCGAGGGGGTCCGTGGCCTTCATCTTGTCGATGGCGCGCTGCCGGTACGGGTAGATAATGTAGAACACATTCACGGGCGTCATGCTGATGAAGAACACGACGCTCAGCACCACCAGCATGATCATGACCGTCCGGTTCGCCTTCTCCGACGTGTTCAACTTGTGACCTTGACCGATGCTCATTTGTCGTCTGACGCGTTTTGTCTTCGACAGTTTATTGATGATGATTACGTTGCAGACGAACAGGATAATGAACGGGACGAAGAAAACGACACAGAAATCGATCCACGGCCACGCGTCTTCCATGAACGCTGTATAACTCTCTGTTTGCGTGTAACAGGGGTAGACATAACCCTGAATCTCAACTTCACCAAACCCGTACAGGAAATGTGCGTTTAAACCCAGTATACAGACGAAGATTACGGACAGCGTTATTGTCGCCAGTTTCGGCGTACATCCATTCCGTACCCTGTGTGGCACGATGACCGATATCGCCCGCTCCAAAGTAACGGCCACTAGCAACCATGACGAAAACTGGAAACTGGCGTAAGTCAGGTACTTGTGTACTTTACACCCCGCCTCTGAGAGACTCCGTACGTCCAGCTCAAACTTCCAGCGTATCCACTGACGTAACGGCGCGCACAGCAGAACAAGTATGTCGGAGAAAGCCAGCACGAGTAGGTATATCCCCGTTGACGTCACGCGGCGCATTTGGCGAACGATTACAAGGATGGTGAGGATATTACCCAAAACTCCCCACACGATTAACATAGGCGGGATGACTTTCCACATGTTCACCTTGTGTGTTGTGTAGATTCCCGTGGGCGGCTCGGCAGGAAACCCTCCCCCACCTGTAGTCGAATTGTCCATGCTGGTTCTGGGAACTTTAATCCAGTGTGGCTCTTACAAGTATATACATGTAGTTATATAGTCTATATCGATGTTAGGTACCACTTGATCAATGGCTTCGTTTGCCCGTGCTAACAAAACTGCAAACTTGAGCATTGTCTTTCTGTGGTATTAGAATGTCCATAATGATGGCGTTTTTCATTATTAACCATTATTACTCTGAATTAAATAGTATCGTCTGATGTTTATTTTTTATTGTCAACATTTCTAAAATACTTGTTTTGAAAGGCATGTGAATCGTCTCCAACTTCTCATCTATTGCCAAAACATGTATTTGAAATAAAAAAAATATAAAAATGCAGCAAGTTTATTTTCCCGGCTGATTATCCTACACGTCGTATTCTGGCCACCAGTTCGTACATAAGCTTCTACCACCTCAGGTATCAGCGACTTAACTGAATAAACACGGATAATTCAACCGATTTTATCGCTAATCGACTACCTGTAGATGTATTAATGATGTTTTATGACTGTGCAATCAGGTTAATGCTCCACATTGAGTATATTGAACAGGATCATCTAATCGGTGCTATTATTGTTATTAATGTTACTATTGGAGCAGTAAAATGGATTTCATATAATCTCCCCAGCCTTGGACAATCCCATTTGCGTGACAAAACCGGACGTGGATCGTAATGTGGTGACGATGATGGCAATTCATAATGTGTTGGCGTGATATACACATACTGCGGGCCCCAGGGTGCAATGCAGCTGTTCCGCAGTATGTACAGTGGGGTCAGCGTGTAAGTGCACACACGAACGAATACGACATGTTGGAACCAACCTGTCGTGTTCGTTCGTGTGTGCACTTACAAGCTGACCCCACTGTAGGTGTAGTTTTCCGGCTATGAATATACATGTACTTATCTAAAGGCGATATGAATTGTTTTTGAAGGCCGTCTATTCTCATACTTTCGTACTTATACAATATGTAGTTTAATAAGAGATTACAATACAGTGGAGCCTCTCTAAACCGGACAACAAGGAACATATGTGATAATAATTTTGATGGGTTTTTTGGTCATTTATCTCAGGTGATAATGCCTGTTCATGATCGCACAGCACACATTTATGGCTCGGAATAATCATATGCCTCAGTTACATTGAAACATCGCTAAACCGGACACCCTGGGGACTTCCCAGGGTGTCCGGTTTAGCGAGATTACACTGTACCATAAACTAATTAAATAACATGCAAAACCGTGAGCTACATGTTATATCAACATTAGTTACAACCCGTCCCAACCATGTAATCCGGTATATAATGAGTTGTGTCCTGACGACTGCAAAGCACAGCACCTGCGACCAATGCAGACCTTTCATGGATTGCGCGACGGTAACTGCCTGAGTAAACGATATCAGGGGAAGAATTCACATACGTGTAAAAACGTGTTTTCTAATCCTGTTCTCAAGTGTATGTATACATATACAACACTTGCCATAATTTGAAATAAAGATTGTTTAAACTAAACGACATCACCACCCCCCGCCAAGACACGACATGATAGTATAAGATAAGAGACTGTGGACATATACGTCGATTGTACAGACAGACAAACAATGCTGTCAGTAAGCTATTGCATCACCACACCAGAGGCTCAGGGGCGGATCTAGAGGGGGGGTGGGGTCCGTGGTTGCAACCCCCCGTTCAGCCACAGAGTTTACATAGATCACAGTTTACCACCAGTTGGAGTCTTAATTTAAATGCCGAAAACACAGGAAAGTGCATTTCGAAGAGCTCGAAAATAGGACAACCCCCTAGTTGCGAAAGGTAATTATTGCAATTACTCCCGTACCGTCCGTAGCTATCTACGGACGGTACGGGAGTTGATTACAAGAGTTACCTTCGCAACTAGACAACCCCCCCCCACCCCCACCCCCGTTGCTCAAATGCTGGATCCGCCCCTGAGGCCCGTTTTCACTTAACTTCGTATGACTAAAATGTTCGTAAGTGCAAATCTGTAAATTGCACGTTAACAATATTTTATTGTAAACAATTATTGGATTTACATTTATTGAGCATATGCTGCATATGCAATAAATGCAAATCCATGAATTGAAATTTCCAGACGATCCTAAACTTGCACTACTAGCATTTTAGTCGTACGACGTTTAGTGAAACGGGCTCCAGGGCCAGGTCTACGTCTTCTACCCGAAGGATATACTAATGTGTGATTGTGAGTAATAGGGCTTATGTGATGTATGACCATTGTAGCTCTTGATCAAATAATGTAACACATTCCTGTAGCCGGATAACGATCTATAGTGCTTGTTAGAAGCATGACGGTTGTTTCATTGATGAAATAGCGGACAGTGCAGATTCTGATTAGCCTGAGCGGATGCACCGGCTGATCAGGATCTACACTGGTCGCAAAGGCCCCACTTCTCCAGTCACATCCACATTTGTGCGCACAATTGGTGGTCCTTCATTAATTCAACCCTTTAGAACCGAATCGACCATAGAGCCAATATCGTAGCGAGCCTCTCATCAGGAACAGCAGCATGTGTCCGTATAATGTTCAATCATAAAAGGATCGGCATTGTCTCATTAATGAAATGTTGCAACAATGAAAAATCCAATGTTAGGTATATCCGGGTAAATGGATTGTCTGGTGTTGAATATATAGGGATGAATGGATAGTCCAGTGTTGGGTACATAGGGGTGAATGGATTGTCTGGTGTTGGGTATATAGGGGTGAATGGATTGTCCGGTGTTGGGTATATAGGGGTGAATGGATTGTCCGATGTTGGGTATATAGGGATGAATGGATTGTCCAGTGTCGGGTATATATGTGTGAATGGATTGTCTGTTGTTGTGTATATAGGGATGAATGTATTGTCCAGTGTTGGGTATATAGGGGTGAATGGATTGTCCGATGTTGGGTATATAGGTGTGAACGGATTGTCTGTTGTTTGGTATATAGGGTTGAATGTATTGTCTGGTGTTGGGTATATAGGGGTGAATGGATTGTCTGGTGTTGGGTATATATGGGTGAATGGATTGTCCGCTGTTGGGTATATAGTGATGAATGTATTGTCCAGTGTTCGGTATATAGGGGTGAATGGATTGTCCAGTGTTGGATATATAGGGATGAATGGATTGTACTGTGTTGGGTATATAGGGGCGAATGGATTGTCTGGTGTTGGGTATATAGGGATGGGTGGATTGTCCAGCGTTGGATATATATGGATGGATGGAATATCCAGTGTTTGGTATATAGGGGTGAATGGATTGTCCAGTATTGGATATATAGGGGTGAATGGATTGTCCAGTGTTGAGCATATAGGGGTGAATGGATTGTGCAGTGTTGGATATATAGGGATGAATGGATTGTCCGGTGTTGGGTATATAGGGATGGGTGGATTGTCCGGTGTTGGTATATAGGGATGGGTGGATTGTCGAGCGGTGGGTATATATGGATGGATGGAATGTCCAGTGTTTGGTATATAGGGGTGAATGGATTGTCCAGTATTGGGTATATAGGGGTGAATTGATTGTCCAGTGTTGGATATATAGGGATGAATGGATTGTCCGGTGTTGGGTATATAGGATGCATGGATTGTGCAGTGGTCGGTATATAGGGGTGAATGGATTGTCTGGTGTTGGGTATATAGGGATGGATGGATTGTCCGGTGTTGGTATATAGGGATGGATGGATTGTGCAGTGGTGGGTAAATAGGGGTGAATGAATTGTCTGGTATTGGGTTTATAGGGATGAATGGATTGTCCAGTGTTGGGTATGTAGGTGAATGGATTGTCCGGTGTTGGGTATATAGGGGTGAATGGATTGTCTGGTGTTGGATATATAGGGGTGAATGGATTGTCTGGTGTTGGTATATAGGTGTGAATGGATTGTCCAGTGTTGGGTATATAGGGATGAATGGATTGTCCAGTGTTGGGTATATAGAGGTGAAAGGATTGTCCGGTGTTGGGTATATAGGGGTGAATGGATTGTCCGGTTTTGGGTATGTAGGGATGGATGGATTGTCCAGTGTTGGGTATATAGAGGTGAATGGATTGTCCGGTGTTGGGTATATAGGGGTGGATGGATTGTCCAGTGTTGGGTATATAGAGGTGAATGGATTGTCCAGTGTTGGGTATATAGGGGTGAATGGATTGTCAGGTGTTGGGTATATATGTGTGAATGGATTGTCCGGTGTTGGCATATAGGTGTGGATGGATTGTCAAGTGTTGGGCATATAGGGGTGAATGGATTAACTCCAATATCGTGACGACGCGGCTCCACTACGTGACCGCTGGGCACGTGGGAGACGCCAATACAGAACATTTGTGGTTGCATAGGATTTATGGAATATGTGACCACTATAGCTCCGATCAAATATCAGACTCCTGTAGTCTGTTAATATCTACATTGCTTGTTAGAAGCATGACGGATTGTCCATGGATGGAATTGTGAATAGTGCATATCCTGATCAAACTGTGCGAATGCAGAGTCTGATCTGGATCTACACTGGTCGCAAAAACTCACAAGACCCCTTGCCCCAGTCACAGCTACATTTAATTAAAACAAAGCATAGCTCTTGTCAGTCCTTTATGAATTACAAATGCTTTCAGAGTACAGATTTACAATTATGAGATGGGAACTAACAGTCCGTGATACATATCCGCGGAGATCTAGAGTATTAAAAGAAGTGTGATTATTGTCCGTCCATTGAATAATCAACAAAACAGACGGTAAATGATAGCTTTATGAAATGTGTAATGTATGGGGTATATAACGTCGCATGACAATATTATCTCGTAAGCTTGTTTACAAATAGTGTACTAAAGCAAGACTGCTATCATTAATTTAAATGTTAATTAATGAAATGGGGCCATTGTAATAAACCTGCTGTTGGCGGGTAAAGGCATACCTTCACACATGTTACATGTACACGCCAACAGGCATATTATGTCACGGTACGTAACTCACTATGGGGATAAGGTGTGTATTCGTGTCCGGTGAGCGATGATACGGTAATCCAGAGGTCCCCGGTTCGCGCCTTGGGTCCGATATGCATCTTTCTCGCCCTGTGACATTTGGCGCCCACCGAGGGACCGTGACTGATAATACGACACAAAGTGTACCAAAAGCTATAGAAGTCAGTGACACATTAAATATATAATTCGGGGACGAATTTCAATTTGGTTGGGGAGTATGTAACGGTACGTAACTCACCATGGTGAGGAAGTGTGTATTCGAGCCCGGTTAACCCAGCCAGTTAGAGCGGTGGTACGGTAAGCCAGAGGTTCCAGGTTCGAACCTCGGGTCGGATATGCAGTTTTCTCGCCCTGTTCTCGCCCTGTGACAGGATATCCGCTGCACGAAGTCCCCTGCCTGCTGCGATTTAGTGTCAGCATCAGGTAACTTATTTTACACAAAGTTGCAGAAGTCATACATGTATTAAGGAAATAGGTCATAAGAAAGATCCACTTGGCTTCAATCATAATTGCTTCGTAAGAGTGAATATAAGATATGTGAATATTGTATTGTTACTATATACTATCTGGTACATTGAGTTGCCAGCTCCGCCATCTTTGTATGTAGAAGCCATTGTTCAGTTTCACCAGTTGATACATATGTAACAGAAAGAGAAACTATTCACCCGACTCGAACACGGCACCTCCCGCTTACAAGGCGGTGGCTCTACCGACTGAGCTAACTGGGCACATATACATATATTCTCTCCTGAGTTACTAGATCCGTACCGTGACATATTCCCCCGCCAAATTGAAATTCGTCATCGAATTACATATTTGTTGGGATTAGTGATTATCTGTGGGACAATCTCGGAGTATATATATCAGTCACGGCCTCACGTTGGGCGCCAAATGTAAAAGGAAGAGAACCCGGCACCTCCCGCTTACAAGGCAGTCGCTCTACCGACTGAGCTAACCGGGCACAGATACATATCTTCTCTCCTGAGTTGTTACTAGATCTGTACCGTGACACATACAGCAACTAATATGACAGTAAAAGTAATAAAATGTGGTGCAATACATCATGGAAGTATATGAAAACAGCGTGCCATAAAAATAGTATGCCAAAAAACTTTACAAAAGACGAGATATCTGAAACATTTCTCCCATCAGTCTCAAAATAAATTTCAGTATGTAAACATTTCTATTTGATGCACAGATGAGTGTTAGTGTACAAGTTACCCATAGGCAAAGCCATGTCTACTCGCATCGTAGGCGAGTAAGACACCAATGATAATACACTCAGGTAACTGCTTACATGTCACTGGATTTGATACACTATGTATGGTAATACAGGTATATATTGACAGCACTGTATTGTTATCTGACTGTTACACAACACTTACTGAATTCTCAAAAAAATCAACAACAGGTCAACAAACTCTTCAGAAATCAGACTATGTATATATGTGCGATGAAAACAACCTATAGGACATTGTTGTTTAACATGTTGCACCAAATAGTATTTATGTATATGTCATGTTATTTGTGGTGTATGTCAAATGCATCAAGAGGCATAGCTGACTGATGGCTTGTACACACTAAGATGGCCGACATAGCAACATGTGTTGTATAGTATACAGTAACAAGCTAATGATCACATATAATTGTTAGACATATATCCCATCACATTTAGGCAGCAATTGTCTTTGAATCAAACGATGATCAAGTATAAAATGTTCAGTGGCAATGTATGAAAAGTAGAAATAGAATGCTTAAATGTGGCTGGGACTGGAGAAATGGCGAGTATGGTATTTGCTGGATCCGCGCAGTCTCACCAGGGCCTTCAGTGTTGGCCATTCAGTCAATGAAACACCAGTAATGCTTCTAACTTATAGTGCTGGGGGCCGTTTCACTAAACTTCTTACGACTAAAATGTTTGTAAGTGAAAAATTATGATAGTCTGTAAATGTCACATTAGCAATGTTTTCTTGTAAACAATTATTGGATTTACATTTATTGAGCATTGGCTGCATATGCAGCCTATGCTCAATAAATGTAAATCCATCAATTTCAATTTCCGGACGATCTTAAATTTGCACTTACTTTTAGTCGTACTAAGTTTAGTGAAACGGCCCCCAGGTCCTTATCAGGGTTCGTGTGTGCCAGAATATCAGTAGTTTCATTGAGTTTCATTCCGCATGTACTCTGAACATTTGGTCATCATTTGACTTTATTTATGAAAAATATTGTAAGTTTTGTAAACGTATTTAATGAAATTACGCAGATGTCCGAAGTTACAAGATCCCATGGTCCACACTGATTGTCACTCTGTATTTGTTCACCAGGTAATACAGTCTGTATCGCGAAATTGTCCAAATATATACTGCTGGTTATATATCATGTGTTCAATCAGAATGAATTCGGACCAGCATGTACATCCGTGCAGTCTGGTCTGGGTCCACACTGCTTGTCACTCTGTATTTTGTTCACCAGGTAATACCGTCTGTATCGCGTAATTAGACAAATATATACTGCGGAATATATACAATGTATACAATCGGAATTGACTCTGACCAGCATGTACATCCGTGCAGTCTGATCTGGGTACACACTGCTTGTCCCTCTGTCTTTGTTCACTATGTAATACAGTCTGTATCGCGAAATTGACCAAATATACACTGCTGAGTATATACCATGTGTACAATCAGAATGGACTCTGACCAGCATGTACATCCGTGCAGTCTGATCTGGGTCCACACTGCTTGTCACTGTCTTTTGTTCACCAGATAATACCGCATGTATCGTGAATATATATCATGTATACAATCAGAATAGACTCTGAACAGCATATACATCCGTGCAGTCTGATCTGTGTCCACACTGCTTGTCACTCTGTCTTCTGTTCACCAGGTAATACCGTCTGTATCGTGAATATAGGGTATGTAATCAGAATACACTCCGATCAGCCTGTAAATCCGTGCAGTCTGATCTGGGTACACACTGCTTGTCACTCTGTATTTTTTCACTAGGTAATACAGTCTGTATCGCGAAATTGGCCAAATATACACTGCTGATTATATATCATGTGCACAATCAGAATGAACTCCGACCAGCCTGTTCATCCGTGCAGTCTGATCTGGGTTCATAGTGCTTGTCACGCAGTGTCATGTTTAACAGTTACAACAGTTTCCTTTTCAAACCGACATGGCAATGTCACATGAATGATTTTTAATTTAAATCAGGGTTAGCTCTGACCAGGCATCATATACGGTTGAAACCCAGTCTGCTTAGCAAGACGACTGTCGTATAAAACAACATGACATAAAAGTATACATAACCAAAATGAATGTAGTATAGTATACAGTAACACTATTATGATAGTAACAAGCTTTGACTATACATCTTCTTCCATCCAAATGATAATTTTTGTATACATATCACTGTGTATTTCCGCTTACACTTTACCTCCCCATTCCACATACCCCGCTTATGCTCCGCCTCCACTCCGATATCCAACAAACCCATATATATGTACATTCATGGGCAAAACACACACTTAGTACAAGGCAGTATACACCTCGTAGAGGGCTCTATGTATTTTAGTTTTTAAAATACTACAGATAACGCATGATCTTTAAGCTCTGCAGCTTTAATGTGAATGGACTTGGGCACCAATCAAAACGTGCAAAGATGTTTTCGTGGTTTAAACAACACAAGTTTTCAGTATGTAACTTCAGTGTAACTTCATTGTACACAGGAAAGAATAAATAATTGGAAAAAAGAATGGGGCCACGATATTTTCCTGAGCGGAAACAGTTCAGATAGTGTAGGTATCGGTATACTATTAAATTTAAATTGTTCATTTGAAATTATAGATTATAAAGACATAATACCAGGACGATTACAGGTACTAAAAATAAATATATATGATGCAAATGTATTGCTAATAAATATATACGGACCAAATAATAAGACATAAATTTCTTCACAACAGTTGAAAATTTAATTATAGAAAATAATAGTGAAACTGTAATCATTGGAGGAGATTTCAATAATGTTATTGATTTTAATATGGATAAATTAAATGGCAGAATAATTACGAATAAAAAATTCTCGATACAAATTAATGATATTATAAATGAAAACGAACTTCACGACATATACAGGCTCAGACATCCAACTATGAAACGGTTAATTGGGATTCAAATCATAGACCACCTATTTTTTTGCAGGTTAGATTATTTTCTATTAACAGCGAATATATTAAATGCTGTAACACACTGCGATATATTCCCTGGATTTATGTCTGATCATTCCGCAATCACTTTAAATCTAAGCTTATCTAATACTACTAGAGGGCCGGGATACTTTAAACTAAATAATAGTATACTATTACAAACATAATTTAAAGAAAACATAAAAGAATCGATTCAGGAAACAGTAAATTAAAATATAGGTTGTAATCCCAATACGATGTTGGAAATAATAAATTGATCTATAAGAAATGAATCAATAAAGTACTCAAGTAAACAAAAGAAATGTGAAATGGAAAAATAAAAGGAAATAGAGCTAGAAATTAAACGGTTATAAAACGATTTAGAGGACCACCCGACCGATCAATGCACAGTAGACAGACTCAATATTGAAAACAATAAGTTGAACGAAATAATTGAATAAAAAACAAAAGGAATCCTTTTAAGATCAAAAGATAAATGGGTAGAAGGCTGTGAAAACAATACAAAGTATTGTTCAAACTTAGAAAAAAAGAGATCAGAAGAAAAACTATATAAAGCAATTAACAATAAATGGTACATTACAAAATGATCAAACTATGATACTTGTAAAACAATATACAATTATTGTCCTTTGAGGTGTACATGAGATTTACGGACGTCGGTGAACATCACTTTTCGAAGGTCCGTAAATCTCATGTACACCGACTCAAAAGACACAATTTTCAATAATTATTTAAAAAAAATGTTTTTTAAATCTTAAAATATTTTTTTTCAAAATGTGTTAGATTTACGCATGCGCTCTAAGGAGGTGAACAATATGTTTGTTTACATGAATAAACACATCTCGGACCGGTCTCGCGGTCCGAGAGTGCTTATTCGTGTAAACAAACCGTTCAGAGGTCTACATTAAATTTGTATATAATCACGTGGTCGTGTTTCGGCCAATAAGAAGACTGAAATATTTAGTCATATAATAATACTATATGCATATATATATAGCGAAAATAAAAATATAGAACATAGTAATAGCAGTTTCTTTAATCATGCCGAACCAAAACTAAGTGAAGATCAAAAACAGTCGTGTGAAGGTCTCATAAATACATTTGAATGCGAAGCAGCAATAAAAGAATTGAAAAATATGAAAAGTCCTGGGTCAGATGGTCTAACAGCTGAATTTTACAAACTATATTGGAATGACGTAAAATAACACTACATACATTCAATTAACTATTCGTATGCAAATGGATCTTTAACTGAATTGCAAAAGCAAGGAATAATTACTTTATTGCCAACAAAAGGTAAAAGCACACTTTCAATAGACAATTGGAGACCAATATCACTCCTAAATGTTGATTACAAAATTGCAACCAAAGTTATAAGTAATAGAATTAAGAAGATTCTAAACTCAATAATTAACATTAATCAAACTGGCTTTATAAAAGGTCGATATATTGGAGAAAACGTGAGTACACTGATGGAAATAATAAACGAAACAAATGAAACACACACCTGGACTAATACATTTTGCTGATTTTCAAAAGGCATTTGATAGTCTAGACCATAAATTTATAATTAAAAGTATGCACAATCTAAATGTTGGTGAATCACTAATACAATGGATACCATTGTTCTATAACGATGCAAAAAGTTGCATTTCAAATAACGGTCATTTATCATGTTTTTTTAAAGTGGAAAAAGGTGTAAGACAAGGTTGTCCCTTATTTGCATACATATTTATTTTATGTATTGAAATATTATCGAGAGAAATCAATCATATTGAAAATAGTACCGGTCTATTCTTAGGTGGTACGGAAATAAAACAAACACTATTTGCCGACGAAGCCAGTTTTAAACTTGACGGGTCACAAAGATCATTTCAAGAGCTTGTAAAAACGTTAGATAAATTTGCCCTTATATCTGGACTAAAACTAAATAAATCAAAATGTACAATTTTAAAGATAGGCAGATTAAAGCATGACCCAAGCCAATGGTGCAATAACAATATGTATACGTGGTCAAGCGACTATGCATCAACACTAGGAATAATATTCACAAACAATAGAGCAAACCTACATGAACTGAATACACTTCCCAAGATAAAATCATTCCAGCATTGCCTAAATAACTGGAGAAAATGGAACCTATCATTAATTGGCAAAATGTCTGTACTAAAAACTTTCGCGCTACCAAAACTAATATATCCACTAACTGTGTTTGAAAACCCAGTAGCTGAAACAATAAAACGGATAAATGATATAATGTATGATTTTCTTTGGGACACTAAACCAGATAAAATATCACGTAAAACCATAATTCAAAACTATGAACACTGTGGACTGAAAATGATAAATATTCATGCGTTTATCAACTCACTGAAATGTTCATGGATAAAACGTGCAAAAGGTATACAAAATCAGTTAGAAATAGCATACCATAACGAGCTTAAGATATATGTCGGTGATATTATATTTGAAAGTAATCTTAATGAGAATGACGCAAAGCAATTAGCAAACAGGTATACCTTTTTAAATGAAGTCTTGATCTCGTGGGGAAAAATTAACTTCCAATATTCAAGTACCAAGTACATAACGTAAAACTTGAAAGAACCAGTACGATATTTTATAAAGAGTGGTATAGCAAAGGTATTATGTATATGAAGCAGATATATGATTTGAGAGTAAACGATTTCTACAGTTTCAGTGATGTTAAGGATGCATATGAAATAAATGCTGGCGACTTCTTAAAATATTACGCATTGATAGGCAATATTTAAACTGAATGGAAAGTAAAGATGAGGACAGAATCGTTAAACAACGAGGTGCCGACATACTTAATAAATAAAACATTATCGTCTAAAAGTATAAATAAAATGTTATACAACAAACAAGCTGAATCAATGAGACTACCACAACTAAAACATGTACGAAAATGGGAGATCGAATTAGACAATCAAGAAATTGAATGGAAATATATATTTTCAATAACGTACAAGAGTACAATCAGTACAAAACTTAAAGCATTTCAATATAAATGTCTGATGAGAATAATACAAACAATTCGTTTTAGTTGAAATGCAAACTAAAACCATTAAACCTGTGTGAATTTTGCGACATGACTATAGACTCTAACAAGCACATGTTTTGGGAATGCACAATTTTGGACTGACGTAAACCAGTTATTACAAACGAGTAGGCTAGATTATAATCTCAATTTAATATATGAATATATATCATTTTGTAACGTGAAAGTTGCTTGTAAAAAGAAAACAATACTTATTAGTTTTATAATCCTTTCAGCAAAATATTTTATTTTCAGATGCAAATATAGTGAATCACAACCAACATTGGAACACGTTAACGCATATCTTAAACAAACAATACAAATTGAAGAAACTATTGCCACTATGAGAGATAACTCGAAAAATTTCAATTAAAATGGAATGACTTTATTCAGTAAGCAAACACCGTTTTACAACACTGCCTTTATCTTACCATATCAATATTTCCAAACCACTATACATTACCATATAAGCGAGTTTTGACCCTTCTCACCTTCCGATATAAATAAACCTCCTACCTAATCCAATAATCCAATAGCCTATATACACCCTTTAACAAAATTAAAACTCATTGTTACATGCATATCTGCACAATTAAGGAATGTAACCATGCTCTGACAAATACGTATTTGTTTTTCCGTTTGTCAGATCACGGTCTGTGTTATTATTTACGCATACATGTGACACTATATTAGTTTGACCATGTTAACTATGTGTATGACTGTCTGTTATGTATTATATACATGTAACAAAGAGCATTAAAGATTAATAATAATAAAAAAAGATCCCATGGCGTGTCTCATACGAGACTTAATTAGGCTGTACCACTGTAACTATGTAAAACCACATGAACAGCCATTACAGCTGCCAACAGGCACCAGGCGCACACTAGGCTACCGGTGAACGGTCCGCATAGACTAAACACACATACATGTGTAACGGATAACATGGATGCGACGGATGCGTGACAAAATACAAACGCCTATACAGTTCCAAGTAAACAGTCACTGGGACATGATAAGACAAAGGATTATGGCGCCATGTGGAGTGGCTTCAACCCACCAATGGATACGTTCAAATCGGTGCGCTGGCCACCGTTGTACATCTCCAACATTCTCTGTCTGTAACGCAGAGCGACTTACATGTAAGTCGCTCTGTGTTACAGACATATACTTCGGGTTGCTGAGTCTTTTGTTTGTTAGGCAGTGTCTCTTTAATGTGTGTGTTCTATGACGCAGTATATGCATTAATTAATAAGTCAGTAATTAATGTTCCATTTCTAATGTGTCGTATCCTGCATTGACTAGATACGCATATCCGGGTCACGCCAAATTATAAACAACTTTCGCTCACGTTTCATTGGTCACACGACGTCACATGACTATCCTGAATGATCTCAGTGTCATGACGCAAAGCTAACGCCTCCTCATTCTGTTCAACGAAACACATGTTATAGTTGGCTGTGCTGTAGCATAAACCTTACCTGATAACTGTATTACTAGGATAGTGTCTTTTGATATGAGGTTTATCAGACTTTGCTCAGAAACGGTAGGAATTCATCGCCGAGGAATTCGTACCATTTCCGAGCCGAGACTGATATGCCGAGGAATTCGTACACGTTTCCTAGCATTGCTTGATAACCTTATTATTACAAGACACTAGCCTGGTATTCTCTATATCGGGAACTCCTCCTGTGGCACATTTGTTTTTACAAATGATAATGTGGGTAAGTGATAAATGGTTTTAGTGAATATGTGCATGTATAGTTACAGATGTCGCACAAATATGTATTTTACACTATTATAAATAGCCGATAGCAACGGAATCTGGGAACATACGGTGCTGTTATAACATTGTCATCAATCGGTTAGTTCAGTTTAGAAGCAAGTTTCGAGCAAGACAATGGGAGTCCAACTCTGGATGATATTAGCTGCTGCGGTATTACATGTTGCCGTACTGCCAGGTAAATTATTGTATGATGACGGACCTACTGTTTGCTGTTGTTGGCTGTTAAGGACTTACTTCATAGAACACTATCCTTTGTTTCGAAGACAATATGTTTGTAAATGTGTTTGTGAATATTTGTATAAAGTGTATCTTACCCTGTACTTCTGATTGTATAGTATACTATACTGTGCATTGAATTGCCATCTGAGCCATCTTAGTATTAGTTGCGAACGGTAACTCTTGCAATTTACTCCCGTGCCGGTGCGGGAGTAGGTTGCAAGAGTTACCATTCGCAACTATCTTAGCATGGACAAGCTATCGGTCAGTTTCAGCTCTTGTAGCCTTAGATACATACCTCTCAAACGTTGACAGATAAACTAATAACATTTAGTGCAATATGTTTTACAATAATGTTTTACAACGTCCTATCCGTTATATGTAGTCCAAGTCAATACCAAGTCTGATTTCGGACGTTTAATGTGCCCCTTTTTTATAACACAGAAGCCTCTACACAGGCTAATGGGAGTGCACCTTGGGTTATCTTACCTGTACACAGAGTATTTACCATGTATACTGCATTGAGTGCAATAAGGAATATTGATTGTGTATGGACTTGTGCTTCTATCATAAACGTATTACTAGCAGACTATATGCGGTAAGGTTGTCATAGTTACATTACATGTTCTGATAGTTTCAAAAAATGTAAATAACCAAATACGGCGTTAAAATTAGGAATCTTATTGTTTCACGTCATTATGTCGCAATTCATTGAACAACGACATTGCCGGTCAATAGCGTGACGTTATAGACAACGAAAACACGAACTACAGTGATGTCACTCTGTTTCTCTGTAATTCCATATATGGGTTCCATGAACCGCTTATATCATCATCATCAATGCTCTCGTATTTGTTGTGTCTGTGAAATGGGACTGTGACCAGAGTAAACTGAGATCAGTCTGCACAGCAGCGCTCCGTGCAATCTCATTAAGGTGTACACTTCGCTATTCAGTAGGATAAGCAACCCTCACGCTTCTAACAAACATATCGGACTGGCCACAAATATGTACCTTCAATTTCGCCAGTTACAGCCACGGATCAGGATAAATGGGTAATAGCCTATGGGTTTTACGACCAGTGTAGATCCAGATCAGCCTGTGCCTCCGCACAGTCTGATCAGGATTGCACTGTTCGCCATTCCACCATGGAAACGCCTGTCATGCTTCTAACAAGTGTACAGGAATGTGCTTTTCGACTAGTGACTGCACTGGACACAAATCCCATAATCCCCATTTGCTCAGTGACAGCCACATATGAGACACGCCATGTAATTTGGTACCTTCGGACATCCGCGTAATTTCATGAAATACGTTTACAAAATTTACAATATTTTTCGTAAATGGCATTCTGACTTAATTTATGAAAACATATTGTAAATTTTGTAAACGCATTAAATGAAATTACGCTGATATCCGAAGGTATAAAATCCCATGGCGTGTATCAATTATTACAGGGGACACGGTGCCGGCGGGCGAACAGCCGCCGTGGATACTAAGATTGGTCCGCCGGGCGAGAGACGCCGACAGGGCGGGGCCTGAACTGAATATTGGCGAACACGAGTAAGTTTACAATGTTGGCCATTTACACATATTTACAATGTACAAGGGTTGACAAAGTCGGAGATGACCACGATAAGCAATCGGAGATGACCACGATAAGTTATGCTTTGAGTCAAATCACATGAATTATTTATGCAATTATATAGCACTGTAACGTTATTACTTAATACATATTGCAAGTTGGGTATATAGCCGTTATATTCGGATAAAAGAAACATTATTTGGCGGCCATTTTGCTTCCTCTATTTTCATAGTGAAAATCACATACAGTGGAACCTCTCTAAACCGGACACCAATACAACACATGTGATTTTAATCTCATGAGTTTCTTGGTCATTAATCTCAGGTGACAATGTCTGTTCGTGATCGCATAGCACAGAGATATGGCTCAGCATTATCAAATGCCTGATTTACAGTGAAACCTCTCTAAGCCAGACACCCTGGGGGCCTCCCAGGGTGTCCGGTTTAGAGAGGTTCCACTGTATACAGCCTGGGAATAGATTTTATCGAATTCAGCATACCGAAATTATTGTAAGCCCATTTGCACATAGGGTAAACCTGTATATTGGGATCGCCTCCGACAGTTAGCCACGCCCCAGACCCCCCTCGATGCGATGGTCCGTAGTGACCATAACAACAAAATGCATTGTGTTACTCAACGTTTAACTGTCATACGCAACCGCTAATTGAAAATAATATTATAAAAAACTACATGCACTGCACAATATCAACAACGGATGTTCTACGTACAAAAACACATTGGATTATTTTGTTGCGCGTGATTTGCCCCCATTTGCGGCACAAATCGTGCAAATTTAGTAACAGGCTATATTTTTCGGCAGAGTTAACTCCCTCCGAATACTCTCCGAAACACGCGACGCGTTTAACACACAAACGATATCAAGTTTGAACTTCCGACAGTCTATTTTTAAACTCACCCGACACCTGTGCGAAACAAAACTAGCACGTGTGGGTCTAACTGATGTTTAATCCTCATTATATCGATGGATTTACAGCGGATTTTAGTGACATTCCCGAATTCGGCCTGATTGACATTTGTCTATGGTGGCCAATACACGCCAACATGAGTGTCAATTATACGTTCAGGGAAGGGGGTCAATAAGTCAGTATTTAAAGTGATAAATTACAGTCAGGGAACAAATTAATGACAGTATAACACATCCAGCGTAGATTAATACCCATATTAATGCAAGTACTGAAAATACAACAAAAATAAATTCTAACAAGTGTGGGCATCCATACATTGACAATTTTGTCAGCGGTTTCCCCAATGACGTCATTTGTATGTTATAATATACTCGATCCGGGGCCAACTATTTCATTCACAAAACAGAAGAAAACATGGTGATGTACCGACACGGCATTTTCAGGCGCGACACCGCTTCCGTGGCGGAATTATTGTAACTATTGCTCTTCAATCAGTTTTCAATATATCTATAATGATCAGAGATATCTGGAATCTGTATTTATACTTGAATTGATGATGTCTCGTATATGTGTTACCGTATCTTTCTGATATTGCTATGCATAATATGTAATGTTGTTGAATGTTTTGGTACATACTGTAGCAGTACATACTGTACTTGTGCCATATCAATAGTTTACCCCTTAACCATTAAAACGCTGAAAAAGAAAATTGCCGTCTGCTCATTTTGTATAGTTTAATCTCTTTAAAAATCTGTTTTGGCAGCGCATTAGAATCGTTTCAGTGTGTTTTTGAGGAGAAAATATAAAAATATTTAAAACAGCAGACGACAATGTCGTTTCCAGCGCATTAAAGGTACATGCCCACTCAGTAAGCCCAAAATATCATTTATAGGAATTAAATAAGTGTATAACTGTGTCACTATTCCACCAGTTATAAACGTTACAAGTGCCCGCTATACAGATATAATCATTTAATAATATTTATTTTACTGATAGTGACGCGCGGTGGTATCAGGCTATTTTCATATGCAAATGTGGCATGATATTTTTTAATTATTTATACTATAGAAATGCTTCACCTGAAAAAATTATATTTTCGACAGATTTTAAAGTATGATCATTGCACATCATAAAATTAAATACAGAGATTAAATAGTAATGTCCGTTAACATTTTAAGCAAACACGGTTATCGCTCCTGATATCAGTGTGTAAATTTACGTCTGATATAAAATGTATAATAATGCCAATCAGTACGTGGGCTAATGGCGCATGAATGTTTATTTTGCCAGGAAATGTCTCAGATGATGTATCTGATGTAAAGAACATGTTGTACCTACTGAGTGGGCATGCACCTTTAAGGGTTAATGAAACTGCAACACCAACAATCAATCAATCAATCTAGTTTAATCTTGTAGTACCCTATGTTCAGTACTTTGATTAAACTAGGAACTACCGCCAAAAGGACACCACCACCTTTTTTGGCGCATACTCAGATTTATAACCGGATTGTTGCACAGGTTCTGAATGTAGGATTTGCTTTAGTAAACTGACCAAGCATAATAATTTCCCCATGTTAAATCGGCTTCACAGAGTCAAGATGTCTATGGGGATTTAACATGGGGACATTTTTATGTGGTCTATGCTTGAATTGACACATGCCATATCATTGTGTATATTATAAATGTTCCGATAGTTTCCGCAAATGACGTCGAAATTGTAATGTTTACAGCAAATGCGGTATAGAAAAGTAGACAGGCACATACCTCGGTCAGTTACTTTAACCTGTGGGATAGTCATTTCCATAGTCAAAGTGATGGCAGATAAATGCGACAGAAACACATATATGGAACCTCTCTCAACCGGACACCCTGGGATGTCCGCTAGAAATATGTTTCACTGTAATTCAGGCAAATGACGGGGACGGCTCTAGTAAGTGTTGCATTCGGTGCAATCATAAACAGGCCGCATGATTATGATTGGAAATCAATCACAGAGAAACGCATGAAAATGAATCACGCGGACATGTCCCAAAGTGTCCGGTTAGAAATGATCAACTGTACTGTAGGCAGGTGAACAGTCCCTAATAATGCGATCATCACCAGGGGCCCGTTCCACTAAAATGTTGATGTATTGATGTTGATTCATGTATTTACATGTATTGAGCATAGGCTGCATTTGCGGCCTATGCTCAATAAATGTAAATCCAATAATTGTTTACAAAAAAACACTGATAATGTGAAATTTACGGACGATAATAATTGTGCACTTACGAACATTTTAGGCGTACGAAGTTTAGTGAAACGGGCCCCTGGTTATCAACTAGGAGATAAGTACAAGAGAACCCCCACGAAGGTTACAGTGGGATAGCGTGTAAGTGCACACACGAACGAACACGACAGGTTGGTTCCAACCTGTCGTGTTCGTTCGTGTGTGCACTTACACGCTGACCCCACTGTAGACCCACCCAACCTCTGTGTCAAAATGCTGGCACCTGTCCCGTCTAACGTCTCAGCTTCAGCGACGCACATGGCACAAGCAAGTGATTATGTAGCTGTGATGTGGGATTCTACACGAAAAACATTTACAGAATTGGTGATATGTTAAGTAAATGACGTTGAAAGTTGGCGAAAACAAACATTCATTAACTTAATTGTTTTTCACTTTTTCGCTTTTATAGATATTGGTCCGTTACTGAACCTGTGGCAATGATCGCTTCATTTATTGGACCGCTCAAATGCCTCGGTTACAGCAGAACATCTCTAAACCGGGCACCCTGGGAGGTCCCCAAGGTATCTGGTTTAGAGAGGTTCCACTGTGTTTATATTTCAGGCGTCTATCGAGACAGATGAGGTCCGTGATGTACGATCACAATTGGAATAAAGCGACGGACGAAGGGACGACTCCGACGACTACGCCTCCAGAGACACCGCCGCCGGCGACAGCAGTGGCGACAACAGCGGCAGCACCAACAACAGAGGTGACTACAACAACACAAGCACTACCGACAACAATAACAGCCACTACAACAACAACAGAGACTACAACGGCAACAGAGGCTACAACAACAACAACTCTGGCGGTCCCAATATTTCCCATTGAGTGTGAATGGTGGAGGAATAATGGTTGGGGGCGACATCGCGACGTCTTTACTGGGAGACGGGAACACCCGCTCTCGGGGAAACACCCTATATTCACAATCTAGATAACTTGGACGGTACGATATGTGGCTGTGACTGGAGAAATGGGGCTGATGGGTTTTGCGACTAGTGCAGATACAGATCAGCCTGTGCATACGCACAGTCTGATCAGGATCTGCACTGTTCGCTCCATTTCATCAATGAAACACCCGTCATGCTTCTAACAAGCGGTATCGACTGTTATCAGGCTACGGGAGTGTAAAAAGTTTGAGCAGGAGCTACACTGGTCACAGATGCCAGAAGCCCTATTTCTCAAGTCACAGCCACACATTGTATGCCACGTCTTGATGTAATAAGGATTGCTACCGTTTAAAGAATAGATAAATAAATTAAACACTATTTAACAAAGGGGAGCAATTATTTCCGCATAGCTGAACTATGGCCTGGGTCACTCTGTTGCCGGCTTGTGGGAACACAATATTTAATTCGAATATAATTATGCTATGCTTGTTAAAGACCCGTCCTACACCCGATCATCACATGATTCCAATATAATTGCTTCCTAACTGTGATGAATATCTTTATACCACATATGTGATATTTCCCGCTATTGTATACTATACTTATGGTTCATGAGGTGGCTAGGTCGGCCATCTTTGTGTGTTCACGCCATCAGGTAGTGTCATCCCTTGAGCCGTTTGACAAAGAACGGAACACAATTATTACGTTATACATATATGCCATCACATTTAGGACGGAATTATGTTTGAATCATATGATGATCCGGTGTAGTACGGGTCCTTAATAACGGATGGTCTATGCAAATCAAAGTACAATTTAAATGGATGTAATGTTTTAGTGTCTCGAGAATAACGTTCACGTGTTTCCAATGAGAGATCGTAGCTAGTTATTTCCCTTTGAATTTATTTATAGAAATCCGGTCCAAAATTGCATAATTTAGGATTTTATTGCTTGTAAAAAGGGCGAAAATTTGTTCTGTAAAGGAGCCATTATAGTGTTATCGACTAGTGTTGATGCAGGTTATCTTACATATCTTCACAGTCTGATCCGGAACAGCATAATTTGCCAGATTCATATTTTGACACTTATCAAGTTTTATTACAAACAGTGTAGACTCAGATCAGACTGCACAGTTGTGCAGTCTGATCTGGATCTACCATGTTCGCAGTCGTAATTTCTGTACTTTTCAGTAAGAAATAAACTCTGAAATAAACCATAGGATCGGATGTTTGTAAATAGATTTGCAAAGGGAAATAACTAACTACGATCCCTCATGATAATGAAGCCAGCACAAATACGAGAAACTCGAACAATCGGGCATATGGGATTGTCCACCTATTGGGACCGCACGAGTGTGTACCGTACGAGTGATTCACTGACATGGAGTTAGCTGTGATGGGATAAATAGAGCACATGACAGTTGCGACCAGTGTAGCCCCAACGCAGTCTAGTCAGGGCCTACACTATTCTTCATTCAGTTAGTGCAGCAGTCATCATGCTTCTGACAATCAGTGGACTGTTTCACTAAACTTCGTACGACTAAAATGTTCGTATGTGCAACTTTAGGATCGTCTGGAAATTTCAATCGATTGATTTACATTTATTGAGCATAGGCTGCATATGCAGCCTATGCTCAATACATGTAAATCCATTAATTGTTTACAAGAAAACATTATAATGTGAAATCATCATTTTGCACTTACGAACATTTTCTCGTACGAAGTTTAGTGAAACGGCCCCCAGGTGGACACGGGGGTTGGGGTGGTCTATATATGTTATATTGTAATAGATGTATCTGGCGACCAGAGCCGTAACATACAGATACAATCAAAGCGACCAAATACAGAGCAATAAACAAAAGACATGTCCTTCATTTCATTTTACTTTTCTGCTGCAATTTATTTCATGTTCCCACCTGACCCGAATTATCTGTCCGTAACGCAGAGCGAGTTAATTAGCCCTGCGTTACAGACAGAGAATTCGCGTTAGTTCCCACCATATTCCGCCTTATGTCGATCGTATCAGTCGCCACTAGCCCGCAGCCAACTGACGGCCGTCTTCATCCGTCCAACCTAACTACGCCACACCTGCATGTGTTCCCTAACCGTGACCTAGTGAACCTAGTTCCGGCCACTTACGCTGATTTCCATCACATATAGGTGACAAACCATGTGATTTTGTACCTAAGAAAATGTGTGATTTTTCTTGAAAAATATTTACAAAAACTGTGACATTTTTCGTAAATGACATCAACAGTAACGAAATTTACTTGAATTCCGTATTTACTCTGAAAATTTCGATGTCATTGACAGAACATATGACAGTTTTTGTAAACAGTATTTCATGAATGTCTCATCTCTGCACCGCTCCAGATAAGCTGCGTATTTGCGTAAATACCCAATTCAAATTGTCAAAACCCAATTGAAATAAGAAGTAGCGAGTATCAAAACGCAATATAAAATTTGTGGTACCTTTATCATGCTGCAGAAAACAATAAACGGACCACAAATATAGCATAGTTTTCTTATTACATTTATCCATGAAAACACATCTTGGTATTTCATTAGAATTGCCTCCAAGGAGACAATTCTAATGAAATGCCAAGACACGTTTTCATTTCGAAGCAAACTATTCAACACTTGCGGTCTGTTGATGTGTAAACAGTAGTGTGATTTTATTTTACCCAATTAAAATCTTGAAATTCCCAATTGCTTCAGAAATGATGGAGTGAAAATACTCAATTACTAATTCCTTATCTGGAGCACTGATATCTCATTAGGTCCAAATCATATGGTTCGTCTCATCCGAGACACGCCGGGTGATTTTGTACACAAGAACATGTGCGATTTTTCATGAAATACATTTACAGAAACTGTGATACTTTCTGTAAGTGACGTCGAAAAATGACAAAAAAATCATTTTTCGTCAACTTTCGAAGTGATTCACAGCATCACTGTTTTTGTACATATCTTTCGAGACAAATCGCACATACAGTGCAACCTCTCTACAACAGCCACCCATGGGAAGACGCAAAACTGGCTGTTGTAGAGAGGTGGCTGTTGTAGGTAGGTTAATGCTGAATTAAATTTTGTCGTCCGCTGTTTATATTTTTTTTATTTATTTTCTTCGATAATTCAAATCAAAAACATGCTTTGGCAACATTTTAGAATCATTTCCAAATGCTGTCAAAACATGTTTTTATTGAGAAAGACAGCAAAAGCAGAAGACAAATTTCGTGCTCATCTCAGGTTAGATACAGAGGAAATCATCCATTTGGGATATAAAATAGCGGCTGTTATAGAGAGGGTGTTGTTGTAGAGAGGTGGCCGTTCGGGGAGGTTCGGCTGTATCACGGATACAGACTCACGTGGCTGTCTTATTTATAAATATACATGCTGTGTCAAAAATACGAACATTATTGTGGCTGTGACTGGAGAAATGGGCCCTAAGGGTTTTGCGACCAGTCTAGACAAAGCAGGGTCTGCACTGTCCGTCATTCAGTTGCTGTAGCTTTCGATTCGGCTTATATTTAAGTGTGTGAATTTGCTCGAACACGTTCCGTACTCGGAGTTGCTGTAGCACCCGTAATGCTGATAATAAACCGTTTCGATCGTAAATAGCCTTCAGAGGTGCGCACGAAACCCAGCAGCTAGACTGGTCACAAATGCCATAATCCCCATTTCTCAAGTCAGTCACCATTAACTGAAACCTCTTTCAACGTTTACTTTATGGGTTAATTATATATTTGTTTGCTCAATGACGAGGAACGAAGTGTTCTTACATGGCATATCATACGCATATGAGACACGCCAGGTGATTTTATACCTGCGTAATTTCATGATATACGTTTAAAAAAAATTACATTAATTTCCGTAAATGTCGTCACAAGTTGACACAATTTTCAGAGTACCTGCGAAATATAATTCCGGATGTACTCTGTAAACTGTGTCAACTTTTGACTTTATTTATGAAAAATATTGTAAATTTTGTAAACGTATTTAATGAAATTACGCAGATGTCTGAAGGTACAAAATCGCATGGGTACATATAGGGCGACACAGCAGGGTAGATATTGGACAACAAAAGAAACTTTACATCGTCTAAAAGGTTGAAGGTATATAAAAGAAAAAATATGTAATAATGGTCTGACATCCTGGAAGTTAAAACACGCGTAGGATGTGGCTGTGACTGGAGAAATGGGGCTTATGGGTTTTTGCAACCAGTGTGGATCCAGATTCACACAGTCTGACCAGGAGATGCACTGTTCGCAATTCATCAATGAAACACACAGCATGCATCTAACAGGCGACATGGATCATCAGGCTACGTGAGTGTGCTATTACATCAGGAGCTACACTGGCCACACATGCAATAAGCCCCATTTCTCCAGTCACAGCCAAAATGATGTTGTACACTACTTTCTAACATGCCTCGTTAGTACGCACATTATGCAAAGAAATTAAATTTGGCTCAGAATAAGACGTAGCTATTGGCTGTATGTAGTTCGAGCAGTATGGTATGTGACATCAGTTTGAGACAATTCGTTCATTGCAAACCCAGTCATATGCTGAAAAAGGTTCCATATCTGCATAAATAAGCAAACTGTTGTGTCCCCGTATACACAAGTAACGTGGGAAAATTAGTTTCTGACTCAAGTGACTGCATTTCTTCCAGAGGCACGTGTTGCGCCACACGTGGTTCATTTTCCCTGACTGGTTATGTTTTTTAAAAATGAAATTCAGATATACTCGTACTTATGTGATTACGTCACATAGCATAGCATAGAGGTACAAAGTACCGCAGTAATATATCGAATGTATATAACCAGTGGATGAGATGGCGGCCCTTCTGCAAGGGCGTCGGAAGCATCATCAGATTGGTCCGGCGAAGGTCAGGGATCCCGCCCACCACACGTCCAAAGTGTACGTTGTTACCACTCAGTTGAACCGTCTCGACGAGACGGTTCAACTGAGTGGTAATGAGATAAACTTTCGGTGAGAAATGAGAACAATTGCAGAAAATTTTAGAGAGTTGTGCATCGGCTGATATAATAGTATTAAATGAGTTCTAGCCGACACTAAACATGACAGTACTGAAAGTACTGAACTATGTTACCACACAAAAACTGATCACTTGCGGAACTAGAGACTGAAAGTTGCATATTTTCTCAATCATCATCCAGAGGCAAATGTACTGTGATGGTGCAAACCCATTCCCATCCACACATTTTCTCTAATTACTGTTTGAAACTCCCATAAAAAAAGTGTTGTTTTTATTATTGTGTTTTCAAAACATAGCCTCAATTCGTATTTGCCCATTTCTGACCAATGGGAACAGGTCAGGCGGCCCTGAAATGAGCATTCATCAATGAATATGATGTAAACTCTGAAATAAAAAAAATCAAGTAGAAAATAATAATTAAATAATAAAGTGAATTTCAATCAGCAGAAAGTGTAATGCATGTATTTATAAATGTCTCCGGTGCCATTGTACGAAACTGGCGGCTAACTGGCCACTGCTACCTAACTGTGAGAACTAAAGATAATAACTGCTGTATTCATACGCAAGAAATGTCTTGATTCGTACTTTCCAGAATTTAACTGATAAACTGAACCCAAAACTGTGAAAACTATAGAGAATAGTATATGCAGAGTTTTAGATACAAAGCAAGACAGACCAAAGCGCTATAGTAACACAGCGCATTATTTTCTTGGTCGTACTCGCCGTTTAGCCGTAGCACGATCAATGGCTGCCCCATAGAAATGTGCGTGACAACATATGCTATATCAATGGAGATAACATATAACAACACCGATAATTCATGTTGAAGTCAACAGGATGATAAATGCATTGTTCATGTCTATATAATATTACTAATAATACTTACATTCCTGGCCCTTTTAGTTATACATATATACATAATATATGAATTCTAAATATTTCAATGAAAAATAATATTTTTTGTCAAAACTATTGGTCCGACAGTTATGGCTTTATGATTCGCTCGTGCGGACATATTCACACATTTCCCCTTCAACTCAATAATACTGTAGCTCGCATCACTTTTGATCAAACTGTTTTCATGGAAAATTCTTATGTGTTCATTGGCGTAATGTAATTATACCTTATACCAATCAGACATCAAGTTATTATTTTCTGCGTACGTTTCTGTATTCTTTGGCTGAAAGGTGCATGGTGTACATTCACAATGTCTGCTACGTGTGTACATGGTGCGCATGAGTGCAACGTGGATATTTACTTTTTATATTGTCTAGAAAAAAACACGACCCGAACTTTCTGACTGTCTCGTAGGGCGAAGTGTAAGTCGTTGTGTTGGACACCCAAACGATTTGGGTTCGAAAACACAGACTGTCAAGTACTGACTGGATATAATATATACAAGCAAGGCACCATGTAAATTCGATATGCTTTTAAACCTTTCACCCCTAAGTAACTGGAATGGATTTTAATATTTTAATTTTGCAACCATTCCAATCATCACACAATGGACTAGTACATTTATGAAAAGGGGGTGTTTTTGTTCTCAAAAATATGAAAATTACTTGCAAAAAGTGCAGATCCTGATGAGACGGCTCGTTACGAGCCGGCTCATCTGGATATACACTGTCTGCATAAACCGCTATAGCGGGCTTTCGGGCTCAAAGGGTTAAGCATGAAATTGAAAGGTGTATGTTACTTCTGCGCTTTAGTATAGCATCAATGATAAATGTGGGATGATATGTGACGTAGGTGTGCCCGTCACGATACCCGTCCCTGTTTTAGTTTGGTATCCGTGATAATGTTTCACACTTTCATGAATACGTCACTGGAATTTACTATCCCATGTAAACTTTCAAACGGTTCCATTAATCGGAAGCGGATTGTGTTAGAACGAACAAACAGAAATAAAATAATACAGAAATTATCCACAAACTTTGTAGATCCTGATGAGACGGCTCGCTTCGAGCCGGCTCATTTGGATCTATATATATATGTATGCACTATTTGAAAAGCAATTAGCCGTCTCATCTGGATCTACACGGTTTGCAAAGTAACGAGCCGTCTCATCTGGATCTACACTGTTTTCAAAGTAACGAACCCTCTCAACTGGATTTACACTGTTTGCAAAGTAACGAACCCGCTCATCTGGATCTAACCTGTTTGCAAAGTAACGAACCCGCTCATTTGGATCTACACTGTTTGCAAATTAACGGACCCTCTCATCTGGATCTACACCGTTTGCAAAGTAACGAACCCTCTCAACTGGATTTACACTGTTTGCAAAGTAACGAACCCGCTCATCTGGATCTAACCTGTTTGCAAAGTAACGAACCCTCTCATTTGGATCTACACTGTTTGCAAATTAACGGACCCTCTCATCTGGATCTACACCGTTTGCAAAGTAACGAACCCGCTCATCTGGATCTAACCTGTTTGCAAAGTAACGAACCCTCTCATTTGGATCTACACTGTTTGCAAATTAACGGACCCTCTCATCTGGATCTACACCGTTTGCAAAGTAACGGAACCCGCTCATCTGGATCTAACCTGTTTACAAAGTAACGAACCCTCTCATTTGGATCTACACTGTTTGCAAATTAACGAACCCTCTCATCTGGACCTACACTGTTTACAAACTAACAAACCCTCTCAACTGGATCTACACTGTTTGCATGCTTGTATGATGGGTCTGGTGTGGTGAAAGTGTTGATGCGTATCGTGGTATATACTACATGTCTCTTTACATGGCATACCGGGCCGGGTGTCTCACGGCTATATACACATAACTAAAATCAACAACGGTCCATTGGATCATTCAGCAGTGAGCATCAATACATGTGGACTTCTTTACAACTGTGAGTTCGCGTTTGAATAAAGATGCAAGTTCTGGTTGGGATATGGCTGGTGTCAACTGGTGTGTTAGCCATTACACAGCAGACACGAGGTAAGATTTAGCTGCACGCTTTCCACGTTATAGAAAATATGTTGTACTATATCGCTTCACCACCGTCAACGGTAAATTTGTGGAATAACATTTCCATTTCGCGCACTACATGTACAATATAGCAATAATCTGCAGTGCGTTGACGTTCATACATCTACTTCGCTATATTGTTATTGAGAGAATATTTACAATATGAGATAATAATATCATAAACCAACCTAATAAAATGTTTATTAGCAAATGTCTTAGGTTACTAGTAGAAAGTAAAACAAAGAACGATTCAAACTGAAATTTGAAAATGCTACTCCGTCATAACGTTGAGGTAATGTAATGCAATGTAATTAGAGTTATGTACTCAGAACTAGGTAAGATTATACTTCTGTATCTTTTTCGCCGGGTGTGGACGAAGAAGATACAGACATATACACACTGTGGTGTTTAGAGGGTAAAGGGGGGATGTGCTTACGCACCCGTCACATACCCTCTGCGTACGGGCATACACGGGGAATGGTGGTGGTGCAACTTCACGGACATACTCACACAGGCCCGTACGCAGAGGGTGTGTAACGGGTGCGCTCTTAACCCTTTAAACATCACAGTGTGACGAGCCGTCTCATCAGGATTTGCACTTTTTGCAAGTAATTTTCATAATGGTGAGAATAAAAACACCCCATGTTCATCAATTGACTGGTCTGAAAATCATTTTGTGATGATTTGATTCGTTGGAAAATTAACATATCAAAATTCATTCCAGTTACTTAGGGATTAAAGGGTTAATATGCCCAGGTCTGTCCGGGGATGTGCCAAAAAAAGATGTTTAGCCCTTCGCGCCGTCGATAACGAACCCCGCCCCCCCCCTCCCCCCCCCCCCCCCCCTGTAAATTAATTCCTGTGTACAAGCCTGCCACATGATGCATCTTGGCAAGAAATGTTTCTGGATTTTGCTTCACTGATTCCATCTTTCCAAGAGCCGCCGATGGGTACAGTGGGGTCAGCGTGTAAGTGCACACACGAACGAACACGACAGGTTGGTTCCAACCTGTCGTGTTCGTTCGTGTGTGCACTTACAAGCTGGCCCCACTGTAGGTCCAGTTGCTTACACTGTCATCCTGGGAATTAGCTGCACGCCATCCACAGAGACGTAAACTTAATGCATAGTATACCCAACATTCCACAAATATGTGGATATGTGGTTCACACAATTCTGATAGCAATATCGTATTGCAAGCCAAATGCACAATACGACGACCAAATGCACAATACGACGGCCAAATGCACAATACGACCGTAGTTTAGGCTCCTCAAACCCTATCGTACAGTGGGGTCAGCATGTAAGTGCACACACGAACGAACACGACAGGTTGGTTACAACCTGTCGTGTTCGTTCGTGTGTGCACTTACACGCTGACCCCACTGTATCCCAAATGGTAGTTATCTTAAACCCTGGTTTGGGGCAATTATTGTGGACTTGGAGGCAGAAACCACCGTTGCTGCCCCCAAACTAGGGTTATGATAGCCTAAACCACGGTGTGGAGCTTAAGGTAGTTGTATCATACGTTCTTGTCGCCTCATATAAAGTGAATGGAAATCTAATAAAACACCCTACTAATAAAACAATAGTGACTGACATAAATAAACCATATGAATGTGATATGTAATTCATTACTGCTACCAATAAAAATGCACACACACACCTGTAATATGCAAACAATATACCAATTTTGATGTAGGACATGTATATTTACGTATCTACACAGGTGTGTAGAAGCCAAATTATACATGTAAAGCACAGAATATGTGTTTCTTATTTTCTAGCTACATCATATGGTGTGATTTCCTTGCTGGCAACATCTGCACAAATACTTATTGGACACATAAACATGTATATGATTTATTGGTGTAAATAGTTTTCGTTTTATGAGTACGGTTTTTATTAGATTTCCATAGACTTTACACGTGGCCACACGAAGGGCACAACAACCGTAAAACCCAGTTTAGACTGCACAAACGGTGGTGTCAGTCGCAAAATGCACAATAATTCCCTAAACCCCAGTTTGAGAGTCTAAAGCATGGCTTAGGCTCCCAAACCCTGGTTTGAACAATTTGGCTAGAATTTGCCATTTGCGACCATAGTAATGCAATAAAAAGCCTAAACTCTTGTTTGGACTCTAAACCCACATTATTTACAGAAAAACTGCCAATCGTGATTCCAAATGGTAGTTTTCTTAAACCCTGGTTAGAGCTGTGACTGGATAAATGGGGTTTATGTGGTTTTCAACCAGTGTAAATCCAGATCAGCATCCACACTGTTCACTATTCCATCAAAGAAGCACCCGCCATACTTCTAACAAGCAACGTAGATCGTGATCAGACTAGAGGGTGTGCTATTTAACCAGGAGCTACACTCCCAAATACCATAAGCCGTATTTCTCCAATCACAGACACATATAAGTCGTGATGGCATACTGTTTGTAAGGTTACACTTTGGTTTTAAAAAGTGACAACGAATCAAATTTACATTTTACCAAACCTGATGTATGGTATATTGTACTATATATTTAAATAGTATAGTATTACTATTTGATTAATGTGAGTGTTCATACAATGAAAGTAAGTATGTTTTACCGACCAAGTTAGTTGCCTTCCGATGTATAGACCAGGGGGCAGTTTCACGAAACTTCTTACGATTAAAATGTTCGTAAGAGCAAATTTAGGATCGTCTGGAAATTTCAATTGATGGATTTACATTTATTGAGCATAGGCTGCATATGCAGACTATGCTCAAGAAATGTAAATCCATTAATTGTTTGCAAGAAAACGTTGTTAATGCAACATTTACAAATTATCATAAGTTTGCACTTACGAACATTTTAGTCGTACGAAGTTTAGTGAAACGGCCCCTAGAGTGCTGAATGTCCTGTACCCACTATTGATACACAGTATGTATAGACACCAAGTTACCGCGTGCGCTCACAAAGTCTACCGCAAGCGTACGATGTAGTGAAATATATTCCATGTGCCGTCCATGCCGCCGTAGGGTCAGGTCGTTAAACTTGATGTCTGTTTCAGGCGAGGTTGACCAGCCCCGCGACCGGCCCCTCGAGACAGTTAGATCGGTTCGGAGAGCCAGGACAACCGACCGCGACATTCTGGAAAGATTGGTCCTCCGACTGGAGTCGGAGATAGCGTGAGTAATCTAAACCATTTACAGCTCGTCTGTTGTCGAAACAACTGAGATAGCTACAGTGGAACCTCTCTAAACCGGACATCCTGGGGATCTCACAGGGTGTCAGGTTTAGAGAGGTTCCACTGTAAAACAGACGGATAACCACTTCAAGAAATGCCTTGTTGCATTACGGTTATGAACATATATTATCATTGAAGATAAATAGCAATGAAACATATCAAAATTAAGCACAACTAACCTTCCTCTGTGTCAAGTTTAGAGAGGTTCGACTGTATAATAACCGAAGGTGTCACTGGTAGATGGGGCTAACTCCATAAGGCAGTTAGCCCCCTGACATCTTCAATTGCCATCACTCTGGTGCCGTCTTCGGTGTTCACGTCTAAGTGCGATTTTCGATTGACCATTGTGCTCCAGTCCGTTTTCATTCGGCATCCCCTTTGTAAATGTTAACGACAATTGGTCAATGCTTCATCCTTGCATGTCAGGCCACAACCTCGCAATCCATCCATGTCAGCTTGTATTTTAGAAAAAGCTTGCTTTCAGTCCCATCACATCCATTTGTGTAGTGCATGTACTATATCCAGTAATCATGCGAATTTGTCGCAAACAATATGCAAATGCAGCATGTTTAAATCCGAGAAGTACGACTTTCCCCGCATCAATTCAAAACATGTTCATGATAGGTATTTCGCCGAACAGTTATGGCCAATCACTTAGTAATGGTACTGCTATTTTGGAAATATCTTTCCATTGATGTATGATACGAATGACAGTACAACATTCACGCACACCTGCTATTGGGAAAGGGTGGACAATATTGGACTACCACGTGGCGTTTTGAGTGTGCGTGTTTGGCCAGTGTACGCAGGTCATAGTAGATTCGCATTCTCATGAAGCCACCTGTAGGTCATCAACCAGCTTACATAGCGAACAGTGTAGTCCATGACCAGACTGCGAGTCCTCGCAGTCTGGTCAGGGGCTGCACTGGTCACAAACTGGATAAGGAAAGTAAACATATGTTTTTCATGGCGGTTGGTTGTCGTGGTATATTTTACAATGCATCAGCCTCATAACTGTGATGTCGGATATGCCCGGCTGGTTTGCGCCAGCTAGATAAACAATACAAATTGCCTATTTGCCAGATACCTCTAGCCTATTTCATCAACATTGCAAAGTATACTTTTCTAGCAAAGTATACTTCGAGGGAGAAATGTTCAATTTTGTGATAAATTTATTAATTTGTATTATACTGAATTTATGCATTTTGGCTGTGATAATGTAATACATTCAGTATAATAATTCTTGATACTTTTAATCATCAGATATATGCAGTAGTTAGTTCTGTATGAAATAATGCATTTTAGGACAAGTAAATGATTACTCCCTCAATGTATACTTTGCTAGAAAAGTATACTTTGCAATTTTGATGAAATTTGCTACTGGCATAGAGGATTGATAGGAATAGAGAAGTACAGCGTAACCTCTCTAAACTGGATACAAAGAAAATACCTGTGATCTTATTTTTGATGCGTGTCTTGGTCATTTATCTCAGGTGATACTATCTATTCAATATACAGGACACTATAATAACAAACGGTTAACTTACTTTACTTTGCTTTTGAGATTTGGACCTGCGTAGTGTATACGCACGTGATTACAATTGAGCTGAACTATGGAGTATGTATGGTTAATAATGATGATGGTGGCCATTTTGAAACCCAGTATGACGTTTACAATGTCCATGATGTCGTATCTTCTCTTTAACAGGTCATAGCTAGCGTTATAATAATGTTCATAGCCGTTGAAATTATGTTTCTACCTGGCTTAATTACACAGCGATAGACACAATCCTACAATCGATAGCGGCCATCTTGAATTTCAAAATAGCGGCAATGCACACGGATGTGACAGACGTACCCAAGCGTAAGCGTGATCAATGTTTTAGCTCAATATCACATTCTATCAGATGTGACGTCAAACTGCGGGGGTGCGTGAAGTACACGCGGGGTCAGAGCAAGCTCAATGATGGCTAATGTGCCAACCGTCGTATACAAATGGAATGTTGTAGTATATTGGAGGAGGTGGTTTTCCCCGGGTACTCCGGTTTTCCCAGCATTCATCTCACGGAGTAATGCAGTTAAGACCTGAAGTGGCCGTCCGCATTACTCTGATTAAACATTATTGACTGTAATCTGCATCGTCTGAAATCAATTTGTTTAAGTGTTGGACCATGACCAGCGGTATGGTACGTGACCATTTCCTTATCAATTCCATGAAACTATAAACTGGCAGAACAACTGTCAGCCTGATACTTGCACACACACGTCACTCACTAATATATGGGCAATTACTATACCGCCGTCTATTATCTTCTCTTTTTCTTTCGTCTTCAGAATATGTGAAACACATTGTCATCTAACCAAATAACAACAGATAAACGCCGCACCTGAACTCGAATAATAGCAACTCGTATATAACGATAAGCCGCGAAACGACAATAGCTGGGCCCGAAAACATATTACACCATACTTTGCATAACCCAATATCGATCATTCCCTGCCCGATATGTTTTGCCCTGACCAACCGTCAAATATCGTCATCAAATAGGATAACACTGTTACGGCTGAGTCTCCATATATCACATGTACTCACACTCAGCCTTTTCAATGTCTTACATACCGGCTTCGTGCGATAGGAGAATGAACTAGCTAGGCATTGGCCTGCCATTTTTGGGCTCAAATGCCCGGGTTTGGAAGGTCCTCGAGCCAATTCCTACCATTAAATATAAGATAAAAAAACAGTATATTTGAGATACGCGATGTGATTTTGTACCTTCGGACATCTGCGTAATTTCATGAAATATGTTTACAAAATTTACAATATGTTCCGTAAATGGCGTCAAAAGTTGAGTACATGCGGAATGTTGTCAACCTTTGACTATATTTATGAAAATAGTGTGCATTTTGTAAGAGTATGTAATGAAATTACGCAGATGTCCAAAGGCACAAAATCACATGGCGTGTCTCATTAAACGTGGTTAGCTCAATGATGGGGCTAACTCCATGAAGGAGTTCCATGAAGGAGTCAACCCCGAGTTTCCACTAACCCCTTCGCGTATACTCTATATCTCATAAGTTCATGTTTTATTTATTTCAGGGATAGATCCCAGTACGACTATATTTGGAACAAAGCGACAAACATGACGTCATCTACCATGTCGACACCGCCTGAAACAGCACCGCCTGAAACAACAACACAACCAACAACACAACCAACAACAACAACGCCAGTTTACTTTGACTGGGGTAACTGGTGGCACTCTCACGGCTGGGGGTGGCGACGTCAACTAACCGCTGAAAAACGTGAAAAGTGGCTCATTGAAAAACTTCGCCAGTTGTCTACAGAATATTAGACCAGCAGAAATGTACTCGTATGATCCCGATACAATACAAATATACCACTGACCACATACATTTTTATTATGCGATCATAGGCCCACATAAATGTACACGTATAAGCCGATTCAATACATGAATTCGGTATGTCTGACTACATATGCGATGTATTGTTGCGCATCGTTATGGAAGCATCCTTGTGCCAATGGAAAATATATTTATCTCCTAATTAGTATATACTAAGTCCTGATTAGGAGATAGTAACTCCTAATTAGGAGATAGTATCTCCTTTTTAAGAGTTACTATCTCCTAAGTAGGACTTACTCTCTCCTAATTAGGACTTAGTATCTCCTACTTAGGACTTAGTATCTCCTAATTAGGACTTACTGTCTTCTAAATAAGATTTAGTATAAGGAGATAGTAAGTCCTAATTAGGAGTTACTAAGTCCTAATTAGAAGATACTAAGTCCTGATTATGAGATAATAACTCATAATTAGGAGATAGTATCTCCTAGTTAGGAGTTACTGACTCCTAATTAGGAGATAATATCTCATAATTAGGACTTAGTATCTCCTAATTAGGAGATAAAACATATTTTAACATTGGCACCAGGACGCTTGCATACATCGTTGAAGGACCATAGCAATGTCGTAGATGATACTGTGTACATGTAAGTTGATTAAATACAGAAGGACTATAGACGTGGGGCCCGTTTCATTAAACTTCGTACGATTAAATGTTCGTAGAATTTCTCACATTAACGTGGTTAACTAACCTTAGCCGGCCATTTTACATCTATATACACACATTATTACATGGGAACATACCACTAAAGATTTTTCAACTTCGTCTGTCAGTGTACACCTGATCCGTTAGGCGGATCATTACCAAACGTCATCAATAGCTCCCTCACATTGATGGATATCCACCAAATGTCATTCGGGTGACATTGACCTTGCTGTCAACAGTATTGGATGTAAGTCCAAATATTGAATATCTCCTGATCAGTTAGTTGGATCATTACAGAACTTCCGAAATATCGTCGTCACATTGATGGCGTCTAACAAGAGCCAATTCGGTGACAAAGGTCACTTGGTGTCAACAAATTTCGACGTACGTCCAAATATTCAATATATATTGATCCATTGACAAACTTTATCAATAGCTTCCTCACCGTCATAGCTATCCATCCAGTGTGATTTGAGTTACATTGACCTTCACCTTGATGACACTGACCTTCATGTCAATACGTTTGAACGTATTTACGTCCACATGTTGAATATATCCTGATCCATTAATCGGATCATCTCCAAACTTATCAATATGTTCCTCACAATTCGACTGACCTTGACCATGGTGACCTTCACTTTGATGTCAATAATTTTGGACATACATGTACATGTGCGTGCACATTTTGAATATCTCCTCACATCGATACCTATCCTTTTACTCTCATTCGGGTGACCTTGACGTTCACCTTGGTGACTGTTCCACTGGCTATACCCGTGATATTTTTGATCGTCGAGACGTGTGTGCAGTCTGACCAGGGCCTTCACTGTCCACTGAGCATTCTGGGTTGTGTTGCAACGACTGCGAACTATCTGTACTCAAATGTGGTTGTGATATTTAATGGAGCTTATTATATTTGCCACCAGTGTAGACCCAGACCAGCATGCGCATCTGCGCAGTCTGATCAGGGTCTGCACTGTTGGCTATTCAGTTAGCGAACCACCCTGATACTTCAAATGTCCAGTATAGATCATTATCCGACTACAGCTGAGCGCTAACGGAAACTTCAGCTGACGATAAATGACATAAACACCAATTCCCCAGCCTCAGCCGCAAATAGGACTGTGACAGGTAAATGGACCTTGGCAAATGGCGTTGATCTAGTTCGGTCTGCGCTTCAACGCAATGTAATCAAGGTCTGTCCTGTTCGTCCTTCATTCAGAGAATCCCCATTCTGCTGCCACATCACTACCTGTGCTAATATGGCCAATATTTGTCAGTTTTTGTATTTTAAAATACGTGTACATTGAAACCTCTCTAAATCGGACACCCTGTGAGATACCCAGGGTGTCGGGTTTAGAGAGATTGCAATGTAAATCAGAAATTTGATCATTCTGAGCCATGGCTGTGTGCTGTGCGATCATGAACAGACATTACCACCTGAGAGAAACTCATCAAAAATATGATCACTGATGGTGTATTGGTGTCCGGTTTAGAGAGGTCCATTGTACTTGAATATTGTGCTCGAAGACAAGCAGTTTGATTGACTGAGCCTGAGCTCTATGACAGCTCAGGCTCAAACAATGCTGGGCAGATTAATGAAGGCGGTTGTGACACAATCAGTATAGACTGTTGACAGGTGTGAGATCCCACCCACCACAACCAACAAGCATACACAACATGTATATGTATGGCATACAATGGATGTTCGCAGTCTACTAAACATCAATAATACAGTGGAACCTCTCTAAGCCGGACACCCAAGAAAACACATGTGAACTTATTTTTAA
Organism: Conchocele bisecta; assembly: GCA_029237695.1. Lineage (NCBI taxonomy): Eukaryota > Metazoa > Mollusca > Bivalvia > Lucinida > Thyasiridae > Conchocele > Conchocele bisecta. The sequence goes on along the minus strand of CM055268.1, from coordinate 6,148,394 downwards.
ATGCGTTTCTTGGTCATTTATCTCAGATGATAATGTTTATTCGGGATCGTATATCACACAGATACGGTCCAGAGCAAATGTCTGATGTCTATGAACCGGACACCCAGCCAGCGAAGCATCGCTATACAAAGATGTGTATATTGCGTATTCCTCGCTTCGAATTTATCACACATTTTGGACAACAAAACACGTCTGTCATTTTATGCACACAACTTACCACGATCTCAGATGCATGCCTGAATGTTCACAAGTGTCAATAGTTTATGATTGTCGTCTTCACACACCAGGAAACTTGTTTAGTTCGTTATAATTCACAATAGTTTGTTGGCATTTCCTGTGTGTGTTGAATGCAGCCGCCATGTTTACTGGCTGTGCTTGTTTTGGCTCGTGTCTGATCGGAATATTCCGTCCATACAATCCAGCCAATCACTATGCGGGAGGTTGGACAAGTTCCGTAAGTCACGGAACTTGTCCAACTCGGCCTGACAACACCTATAAATAGGAGTGAAATCTGTCAGTTGGCGACTTTGTCCCGAGCGACGCAACTCGATACAACTCGCGTCTCAGAACTCCCAAGGCCCAAATATCCCCCCCCCCCCCCTTAAACATTACTCACCGACGATGTTACCAATGGTCCGTTAGTCGTGAGATGTGATGATTTGAACGTCAGTCTGACATTATTGATTATTAATATTGGCTGGAACCATAATAATGCCAATATCCCATTACCCCACCCACTTTTTCCCCATTGCATACGATTCCCAATTTGAGCTTCATGAACCCCTGCTGTGTGACGCCACACCCTAACTTCGTGCCCCCCTCCCACCCCTGTTAGGTGATCCCAATTCCATTGTCATGCGTCCTTGCTGTTGTGTGCCCCCCCCCATTCAGCTATGTGTCATGATTCCAACCCCAGCTTCGTGACCCCCGGCTGTGCGACTCCCCACCCCTGCCGTGTGCCCACCTGCTGTGTAATTCCCACCAGCTGTGTGACTCCCCACCCAACATTGGTCTCCACCAGCTTCCTGACCCCCGCTGTGTGACTCCCCCACCAGCATTATTTCCCACCCCCAGTTTCGTGATCCCCGCTGTGTGACTCCCCCACCCAGCATTACTCCCAACCCCAGCTCGTGATTCCCGCTGTGTGACTACCCCACCCAACATTAGTCCCAACCCCAGCTTCGTGATTCCCGCGCTGTGTGCCTTCCCCACCCCGCACTATTTCCCACCCACAGCTTCGTGATCCCCGCTGTGTGGACTCCCCACCTCCCACATTATTCCCACCCCAGCTTCGTGATCCCCGCTGTGTGACTCCCCCACCCAGCATTACTCCCAACCCCAGCTTCGTGATCCCCGCTGTGTGACTACCCACCCAACCATTAGTCCCAACCCACCCCAGCTTCGTGATTCCGCGCTGTGTGACTTCCCCACCCAGCATTATTTCCCACCCCCAGCTTCGTGATCCCCGCTGTGTGACTCCCCCACCCACCCCGCATTATTCCCACCCCCAGCTTCGTGATCCCCGCTGTGTGACTCCCCCACCCAGCATTACTCCCAACCCCAGCTTCGTGATCCCCGCTGTGTGACTACCCACCCAACATTAGTCCCCAACCCCAGCTTCGTGATTCCCGCGCTGTGTGACTTACCCCCCCACCCAGCATTATTTCCCACCCCCAGCTTCGTGATCCCCGCTGTGTGACTCCCCCACCCAGCATTATTCCCACCCCCAGCTTCGTGATCCCCGCTGTGTGACTCCCCCCCCACCCAGCATTATTTCCACCCCCAGCATTCGTGATCCCCGCTGTGTGACTCCCCCACCCAGCAATTATTCCCACCCCCCAGCTTTCGTGATCCCCGCTGTGTGACTCCCCCACCCAGCATTATTTCCCACCCCCAGCTTCGTGATCCCCGCTGTGTGACTCCCCCCACCCTCATTATTCCCACCCCCAGCTTCGTGATCCCGCTGTGTGACTTCCCCACCCAGCATTATTCCCACCCCCAGCTTCGTGATCCCCGCTGTGTGACTCCCCCACCCAGCATTATTTCCACCCCCAGCTTCGTGATCCCCTCTGTGTGAGTAGTATATAAGAGTCAAAATGATACCACCACCATCTGGAAGCCACCGGCTACACGCGGTGCCCCCCATCAGGTAGTGGTATCATTGTTGACTCTTATATACTACTCAGATTTTCCTCCATTTTTATGAGAATATTTATGAGAATGGGAGTAATTTTAATTTTTCAAAACACGAAGGGGGGAGTAGGCATAATTTTAATTTTTCAAAACACAAAGGGGGGAGTAAGCATAATTTTTAAAAACACACCTACTGTTCGGTGGGTATGTATGAGAACATATTTTCATCAACCGCGAGACCATATATTTATGACATGAGAAGATACACCCTATTAGAGATAAGAATCCCTATGTTATACTCAGTATATTACAGCAATCTGTCATACATTTATTACAAATAAACTTACACCCTATTGAAGATAAAAATCTATTGGTTATACTCAGTATAATGTCTACCATAAAGCAAATGAGAGAGCAAGCTAAGAGTTGGGGAATTTCCCTAAGAGGTTTGATACTCAAGAAAGATATAGCAGATAGGATAACAGTGACGCGCGAGCCATCGTCTACGAGGAGAGGCTGCGACGTGCGGTTTCGACCGGACGACTGCCCGCTGACCCTGAAAAACGCTCCGAGAAATTGGAGAACGAGACGACGGCCAGTCTGCGCGCCACTGCTTACGCGCAGCGTGTAAAAGAAGATCCCAGCGCGCGTAGAAAACCACTATTCAAGGCGTACTACAATAAGATTTATCAAGGGTTGGTTGGGAGACCTCCTAAGAGTAGGAGAGATATCGCCAGAGCTTTGGTGGAGGAGGGTCCCAGGATTCTCGCCGAAGAAGCCGAAGTTAGGGAAACTGTTGATAGGGGTAGGAGGAAGATAGTATGGACTTTCGAGAGGGGGGTAGATGGGGAGATCGCTAATCGCATAATGAATAAAATTCGTCCAGAGATGACCACGGCGTGTTATCTGAGGTATTCGTGCTCGTATCGTATTAGGAACATAGAGACCGACGCTACTATGATCTATCACAAACAATCAAAGGGCAGTCCGTGGATAAACGAGATCGCCAAAGCCGAGAGTTGGATATCCGATAGAGAGAAAGGTCGAATGGACATCGACAAAGTTGATAGACCAAACACAAAATGGACCTTCGTTCGTTGGATAATCGGTCGAGGTGAAGATGATCATCGACGCTCAACAACTTCTCATGGGAGCGGGAAAACTCCCAGACTGGTTAAGACAGAAAAAGGGAATGTATTCCGTCGACACGTACGACGACTACTTGTGTCTGTTTAGGTGCATAGCCATCCACCGTGGAGGGAGACCAGACCGCTGTTGTGAGAATGCACGAACTCTAGCTAACGAATATCTCGGTCACGATAACGGACCGGATAGTAAGGGAATTCCCTTGAAAGATATTAAGAAGGTCGAAGAGCACTTCAAGATGGGCATTCGTGTTTACGAGCCCACCGACGAGGGAGTGTGGTATCTCATGAAGGTTCCGGCAAATTACGATGTGGTTGGGGAGAAGACAATGACGATAGGAATGTTTGGAGGTCACTCTTTCCTCATAACGAACCTCCGCAAGATGACGAACGAGTACGGGTGCTCCGGATGCCAACAACGGTTCACAAAGTCGTGTAACATGCACAGGCACGCGACCACCTGCATGGGTGGGAAGACCGTGGTGACATGTCCAGGTAAGATCGTAGAGAGACCACAGTCTGCATACGAGAAGGCGTTCTATCCAAGGGGTCAGCGAGCGAGAGATCGATTCAATGGTTGAGCAGAGAAGAAGAGAGATTGGGAAAGCACATACATCACGCGAGATGCGGTCACGGTGGAGAGAGGTGGGTGGCCGGCGATCCTGTCGATGGATATTGTCACGAGACCAAGACCGTGTTTCAGTTTCACGGATGCTACTGGCACGGGTGTCCGATTCATCACGGTAAGACAGCGCTGTATATGAGGTACAGGAAGACGAAAATTCGAGACGCCAAGATAAGGGAGGCGGGTTACGAGCTGGTGGTGATGTGGGAGTGCGAGTGGTTGAATGAGGTGAATACCTACTATCCACGAGGAGGAGACGACTCTGTACCCTCACCAGATAGTCTATGACTTCGAGGCGTATCTCGACAAGTCAAAAACCACTCAACCCACCAAAGACCTGACCTTCGAGGTCGAGCACGTTCCTATATCTGTGTCTTTGGGGGATACGATGCATGAAGGGATAACCCACATCTGCGAACGAGATCCTGACACGCTAGTCGAGAAGTTCGTGACCGAGCTACAGATGAGAGGCAAGGAAATCAGGGAGGGGGTTAGGAAGAAGTATCTGCCGGCCGATATAGATATGCTATCGAAGTCTCAGCAAGCAAAGATTGTCTCTTGGATTGACCAAGTCCCGGTGGTGGGGTTCAACTGTAGCAGATACGACCTGAACCTCATCAAGCAGTACTTTGTCGAGAAGTTGGCGGCCACCGTGACTAAGGTGATGGTCGGAAAGAGAGCCAGCACGACGATGTTTCTGTTTACCCCGGAGTTTAGATTTCTCGACATCATCCAGTATCTGGGACCCGGTACCACGTACGACCGGTGGGTTAAGGCGTACGACTGTAAAACGATAAAGTCTCACTTCCCGTACGAGTGGTTCGATAGCGCGGACAAGCTCGACCATCCGGGGCTGCCAGACTATCCCGAGTGGTACTCGAAGTTGAAGGGTGAGTTCCTACTGTCGTTGTCCGAGTGGAAAGAGTGTAAGAAGGTATTCCAAGAAAATGGGATGAAGACGTTCAAGGAATGGTTGCAACACTACAACGACTTGGATGTCGGACCGTTCCTAGAGGCTCTAACTAAGATGACGGAGTTCTACAGAGGAAGAGGTGTGGATATACTCAAGGATGCTGTGTCTCTGCCCGGTGTTTCCCTTCAGTACCTACTTCGTGGGACGATCGATGGGTAAGGCGGACACACCCGAGCTGTGGTCACCGAAATCTGAAACTTATGAGATGATGAAGCAGGGATTGGTCGGTGGTCCGTCCATAGTGTTCTCCAGATACGCAGAGGCTGGCAGGTCGACGATCAGGGGTCAGGTAGGTAGTCGGGAGGAGAAAAGATGTGCAAGGCGGTGATGGGGTACGACGCCAATGCACTGTATCTGTCTACCCTGTCGAAAGACATGCCGTGCGGGGAGGAGACGATATGGACGTGTGACGACCCGGAAAGACAGTCGTATATAGACTGTTTCGTGAGGAAGGTCAGGAGTGAAAAGTGGTTCGGATTTGCGGAGTTGGATATAGAGGTCCCGGAAACGTTGAGAGACAAGTTCTCGGAAATGTCACCGCTGTTCGTTAATCAAGAAATCGATGAGAACGATGTTCCGCAGCACATGAAGGACTACCTGGCCGGTACCGGGAGGAAAAGGGTCGAAGGACAGAGAAAGCTCGTGGGGGCAATGTCCGCCAAGAAGATGATCATATACTCCCCACTGCTAAAGTGGTATCTGGAGCACGGTCTGATCATCAAGGCGGTGCATAGGGTGATAGACTACACGCCCGGCAAACCGTTTCAGTGGTTCGTGGAAGAGGTCACCGCTGCCAGACGGACGGGGGACGTAGACAAGAGCAAGACGGTGTTGGCGGAGATATTCAAACTGGTTGCAACGCGTGTTGTGGCAAGCTAATAGAGGCACAAGAGAGACACCTGAACACCACATATACGAAGGATGAGAAGACTGTCGACCGGGCACTGAGGTCGGCGTGGTTCGAAGACCTGGAGGAGATTGGGGAGGCTTACGAGATATCGAGCAGGAAGACTCGAGTGGTGATCAACAGACCGTTTCAGTGTGGCATAGCGGTCTACCAGTTGGCCAAGCTCCGAATGCTGGAGTTCTACTACGATTTCTTGGACAAGTACGTGGATCGCGGAGATTCGAACTGATACAGATGGACACTGACAGCATGTACTTCGCGCTGTCGGAGAAGACGCTGGCGGCGGTGGTGAGAAAGAATATGAAGAGAAAGTTTAATAAGGAGAAGACCCAGTGGTTGGCGTGGGACGCGTGGAGCAACAGAACTCCGGGATTGTTCAAGCTGGAATTCCAGGGAGATAGAGCCATCGCTCTGTGTAGCAAGTGTTACTACGTGAGTGGTGATGGAAAATCTAAGCACTCGGCCAAGGGGATGTCGAAGAGATCTAACGATCTGACTTGGGGAAGGTATAAGAGTGCTCTCGAAGGGGGTAGGGATATGGCGGAGAACAGGGGATTCCGAATGATTAACGGGGTGATGAAGACGTACTGTCAACAAAAATTAGGACTCTCGGCGTACTACGACAAGAGGAGAGTGATGGAAGACGGGTTGCACACAGAGCCTATAGGATAGGTAAAAAAAAGAACTCTGAAAAAAGGATAGAATACTAAAGACTCTAACGATCCGGGGGTAACTGTGGTCAGAAGGTACCATAAGAAGTTCTTCGCGAACAAAACCGCGAGATGGACCATCAGCCAAATAATAGAGCACGGGCTCATCAGGTTTGGTAATAGATCGATCCAGATGATATACATTCATTGACCACACGGGATCAGTCGCGCGGCGGCTGCCACCTTCAAGCTCTCCCGGTTGATAGAGGTACCGGACGTCAATATCTGATGGAAGCCGCTGCTCCTCTAAACCAACGGGTCGCCCGCGCGAGACGGCAGAGGGCTTGCTCGTCACCCTTTTAAACTTGATAGCATCTACAGGCTTCTTACCTATCAATCTGGTCACCTCTCCGTTCAGTGCGGAGACCACGGCGGGCAGTCTGGCCACCCACTCGGTCGATCGCGAATGAGGGTCTACAAGTTCTTTAGCGTATTGGTGTCCGAACAGTCTCTCAGCCAGGGTTCGATTGAAGCGTTCCACGATCCCCTGGTCCCGGTGGATGTTGACGCGGCCGCGTCTGATAGAAACTTTATGCTTAGACAATAGATGAGAGACCGCGCCCATGAACTCGCGGCCGGGATCGACCTGGAGAAGATTCGGCCATTTGAGAGGTCTCCTCTTATATATTCGGGAAAGAGCCTCAGCCACTTCCTTAGACTCTTTAGTGGCCAACGGCTCAGCCCCCTTATAACGACTCGCTACGTCAACGATTGTCAGTGCGTACTTGTACGTCTTGCGACCGACGCGATCGTGAGGTAGAAACAGGAGGTCCGCTTGGTGAACTTGGTTCGGCACCGGCACGTCGAATTTCGGCCGCGGATATTGTGAGGCGCGGGTAAATAGTAGATCTGCCAGATGGCCTGCTTCTTGAGCCATTCCTTGACAGCGTTTTCTGAAACCTTGGTCGCCGCCGCGAGGTTCTTGATGGCCGTGAGTCCCTTCCAGTAGCCGCGTGGGCTATAGTATGTATTCGACAGCTTGCGCTTAGTTTGGTATCAAGTTTGCGCGTGTTCATCGTATGCGAAGTATTCTAATATATCGGACAATCTCCAACATGCCCATCGCCAGTTCGTCCGGTAACTGCGTCGTTAATAATAAACCTTTGTTGGAAGTTTCGCTGCAGCCCCAATCGCGTTTGGGTTGGAACAGGAGAGGGGAATCTAATTCATCCAATCTCGATTGGGAGTTGATGGAGGAATCTAACATCCGCTTTGCGAAAAGGGTGGCCGCTTTTTCGTCCTCGCGCCACGTCTCGAGAGAATCTCGGGCCAGACGAATCATACTCTTTGCACCAGGTAAACGATGTTTTTGGGCAGTGTAGCCTACATCGATCATAGCGTCATAAAGTTCGTCAACTAACATCGTTCTATATATATATTTATATAAAAAAAAATGTTAATTAATTATTTTATATAGTAGCCGACGAGCCCAACCACACCATTCCCCACGACGATGAACGCGATCTCGCGGTCTTTTGGGCCTCTGACGGTACATGAAATCTGAAAGTTGGGGCTCGGGATCCATTGGATCGAGACTTTTGTGCGGATATGCCAGCGCGTACTCGCGGTTGGCTTCTTCAACGTTCTGAAAAGTTTACGCGGCGTGATTTTCGCGGCGAAGCTCTTCATTGACCCAGTCCAGATGGGCGGTTCGTTTTTTTGCGACCACGCCTTCCTTTGCGCTATTGAGTTGTTCTACAGCTAAATCATGACGCTTACGCTCCTCATCCACGTTCGAGCTTTTCATTTTAGAGAATATAAAGTTGCTACCGCTGAACGCCAATGCGTTTACAAGCGCACCACCTACTATTACTGCGATTGAAGCCATTTATTTCCATATATTAACTGGTAGAATCCCAGCTTTAACTAGATAATCTCGCGTCCAAACTGCGGCCGCTACATCTAAGGTCGCGAGCCCTACGTCTCTCACAGTAAAGTCCAATTTGGGAGCGGTTCCTCCTAGGGCCATCTTTGATAGTCGAGCATACCCGATACTGAAACCCGATATCACCACGGCGTGATAAAGCGCATTCACTAACATTTTACCATCTTGTTCAGCCATTGTTATAATTATTGCATATAAAAGGGGTCGCGATCAATGTTTAAATGGGGCGCATCCAAATTCAACATTGTTGATGATTGGTGTTTCGTAACTTTCTTCTGAACACTGGCTGGTTGTTTTTTCGGGTATTTCCACACGCACAGGGCACCAACAACTGCCAGACCACCACCAACAACCCAACTCCAATTCACGAATTTGGGTTCAATCGGATTCGCCCAACTCCAACGGCAGTTGGTATTGGGTGTTGAGTGTGCTTCCAATTCATGAATTGGGGGTGTTGTTGTACTCAACTCTGTCTTCAGATGTTTTGCTGTCTCCGTCCCCGATTGCAACCCCAATCTCGATTGGAGTTTAGCCTCTCGAAGCTCGGCGAGTATTTTATCTTGTTAATAACTTTTCGGGTGGCAGCCGCCGCCCGCCCAGCTGCCTGTCTTTTGGGATTTTTATATATGCGGTAGTTCATCCAGTTGGCGGAGTAACACTCTGGTTCGATTGTGTTGGAGCAATCTGGTTCAAATCCGGTCACTCTCGTGGGTGTGTCTTGTGTCATCATTTATAATATTAATATTAGAGCTTATAGTTCGTGGCATATATGTCCAAATTGACAGTGTTTACCCGTGGTCAACGCGGTTGTTAGTGGAGCTAAGTACATTCCAAACTTGTGATAATTGAGCAGCAGGCTGTTCTAAGTGTGTGTCCTATAAAAGGGAAAGGGGTCAGTCTCTAGATCGTGAATCAACCCTTCGGTGTTTGGTATAAGGGAGAAGTATACTAACGGTGGTAGCGTACAAATGAATAGCCGCCGATCCAAGAGTTTTTGTCATCTCTGCTCCCAATTTGGATTCGTATCGCGCATACATTTTATCGATCTCCGCATCTGACATCTTATCCACCTGAAAAACTGAGAGACGCCTACCGAGATAATGCTCCGATTGTCCCCCAGCAACCAGCGCAGCTAGCCGCTCTCGTCGCGCCGCATTTTCATTTTCATTAGGAGTCGTTGCACTCAACCCCCAATACCAACCCCCGATCCCGATTGCTCTGTCGGATCATTATTGTTGGCAGTCGGAGTTGAGGTTTCTTCTATTAGCTGATCGAGAAGTTCGTCGCAGTTCATTTTTCTTAAAATTAATTTAACTATTCTAACAACTCTCATCACTTTAACATATTGCCAAGCGCACCACCCGATACTTATGATCACCATTATGCTCGCAACAAAGCTAGCAGCGGAGCACCAAATTGTTAACATTGTTAACCATTGTTCAGCATTTGTTCAGTATTTGTTCAGCATTGTTCAGCAATTGCTAAGCATTGTTCAGCAATTGCTAAGCATTGTTAAGCATTGCAATAGCTTATTACTTTGTAATTTTCCTAATTTTTTCAAAATTATTAATTAATTGATAACTTTATAAGCAGTTGGTTGATCAGTCTTTAGCAGAAGCTTGGCGTGCTTAGTTTCGGAAAGCATCTGTCGAACCTTCAGGCGCTCCTCGCGCGTTGGGATAACGTCATTCTCTCGAAGACAGTCATCGAATGAGTCTCGGTCCTTGCAGTGAAAGAGGGCGACCCATTTCGTTTGCTCGCGCAGATCCTTGAGGACAGCGTTGTATTTTTGAGTGGAGATCCATACGCTTTGCCTCGCATGGCGGCCAGAAAATGCGAGCTCGGAGAGCATGTCCTTCTTGTTGGTCATCGCCGCCTTGGCCGAGCAATCGTCAATCACATATAGGGTGGGGGGCTCACCCTGGAATCTTTGGTATAAACCACGCAACCAACCGTGAAGCCTATCACCCGGGTCAATAACGTATACCTCAGGGTCGGTCCATATCCACGGGCGCCGCTGATAAGTATCGTTGTGCCGCACAGTGGGACACAGGATCACAATGTGACGAAAGGCATCGCGGTAGGACTCCTCGAGCAAGTCGAGGATGGAAAACCGTTTTTCCACATCCTGTCTGCCCACATATTATGGCAGAGTGAGCATCTCCAATCGTGAATTGGTATTGATTGATAGATTTCTTAATTTTTTCAAAATTATGTATTAATAAATCGTTAGATGATTTTTTTATTAAATCAGTAGATCGCTGATACGTATCGACCATCTTCGATGTTGAGTTGTGCGTCTGTAATTATATATAAGTACACGTTCAATGGCCGGCTCCGTCCGCCTCTCTTTGGTTATCTGGATCGTTACACCCTCACTAGCGTTCTCAACTTGGCGTCCGCTACCGTGTATTTGGTCATCGTCGCTGGCTCGCATGTCTAGCCATAACGCGTATTTGGTATTCAGGAACTCCGCGAGGGAGACGGCCGAGAGATGCAGGTCTTTGGCAACTGCTGCAACTCCGGAGAGCGCTTAGAGCCGGCAGCAAACTGCTTTCTTACTTCGTCCCACTGCTGGTGCGCGCGAAGACCCGCGCTGTAGAGTTGATTGGGGACTCCCTCGATCGTCACCTCTACCTTCGTGATTTTGGGGTTATAGAATCTGTCGGTTTTTTTTTCTAACACCGAGCGCTACCCGAGCCTCCTCGAACAACATAGTATACCTTTCATCGAGCGGGCGGGTACGTTGACGTTAATATTCCACAATGTGTCGCCTTTGTCTTTCGTCATCTTGCGATGACGAAGAACTCGGTCGTAATGTATGGCAACGCGCCCGGCGTACTGGGTTCTGATCAATCGCGCGAGTTCGGGCATCGTGACCATGTCGTACTCCAGCGAAACATTATCGATCGTATACGTCGATAACATGTCGCTGGCTATGATAACTCGGCCGTAGTCGTTGAACGTTAGTTCGTATTCGAGGCGGTCAGCCAAAGCGCTCTGATAGTAGGGCATGTGACTCTCCAGCAACTCAAAGTCGAGCGGGATGTAGAAGCGGTTGCCGTAAGCGCCCGCGACCGCGTTGTCACTACCGTTGTTATCTACCTTGTTAGCAGCCCGATTCTAAGTTTGGTTACGTTCTTATTTTTGCTGGTGTCAATACCTTGATAGACAGCGTTTTCAAGCTCGTGTGAACGTCTTCCACAGGTCCTGATAGCAATGGTAGACGTCGCTGTCGTCGATCGACATCACCTCATTACCAGAAATCTTTATCATGGTCTTCTTGACGATGGCGACGGACCCCGGTTTCGAACGACGGTTCGGTCCGCGTCCGTCGACGTTAGCGAAATAGTGAAAGCGAGGCGAACAGTACCCGGCACAATGACGTCGTTAGCTCCGAGGTTGGGGAAGCGGACTAAGAGCTGCTGGTTCTGGTCGATCGTAGATGGGTTGTTCGTAATAACGACACTCTGTCTCACGCCTTTTGCCCGAGGGGCTCACGCAGTCTGCGGTATGGATTGAGTTTGCGACGTATTGACTCGAAGACATAATTAATTTTTTCAAAATTATTGAAACTATTAAACCCGTATGGTTTTGTCTTTAATACATAATTAATTTTAAGAAAATTATAAATATGGCTGATTACGATGTTGAAATGGATGCAATCGGCAGAGACGATTACCTCGATGGTGATGATGATGATAACGAAACGCCCTTCATAGAGACTCCAGTTCCAATCCAATCGCAATTGGGGAAAATAGGTGGCGCTACCAGCAGCGTTGGTCAAAGTCAGGAATTACTTGAGGGAGCTGTAAACGACTACTACAACAATTTTTCAGAAATCGGTCTGGTCCCGTCTGTCGGTCGCGACTACTCCAAGTTCGAATTGGATATGCGTGGTAGGTTGCGACTAAAATCATCAAATATCTCGATCATCAACACGAATACCGGTAAACCCCTATCGCTAAAAACCATTGCCGGAAACCGGGGCGGTGGCGATATCATAAAGAACGAACTAGGATTTCCAGATTGGACGCGTGGTAAAACAATTGTGCCGGCCCGCGCTGTAGAGGCCCTACAGTCTACGACGAAACTATGGCGAAGACGGCCACCGCGATAGAAAAGGTCGAGCTCACCGAGGTCCCTCAAATAGCCACCGACGTTATTAACACGATGGAGACCACGTTCAGTGTCCAATCGCAATTGGGGTAAAATACTCAACGATGACCCACCGTTACCTCTTCGAGAACTCCGTGGACTCGATAAGGCTCTACAAACGGTCCGGGGCGAACTGGTCCTTAACCTCTCCAAACTCACGGCGCTGGATGAACATATCGCGCTAGAAGAAAGAAAACTGGAGGAAGCCGGTGACGATAGAGAATCTACCGAGCGGATCGCCGAACGACTGCGGTCTTTGCGGGATGAAAGAGAAGCTCGCTTGGAGGCCGCCTCGGCTAACCGTGAGGCTCTCCGCACACAAATAAGTCGGATCGGTGAATCAATCTCGAGGGTCCTGCACGAGGAGACGACACTCGGTGAGCGTCTTCGCACTCTGTTCAGAGAGCAGGGCGTCACGATAGCAAGCATCCTCGTTGCTATCGGCATGACTATATCGACAATAGTTCTAGCTTTCACTGGTGGTGCGGCGCCACCACCCGCTCCAGCACCAGCACCCGCTCCATCCGGTGGAGCCAAGGAGTGGATAAAAAAACAACTAAAAGCCCTCGCCAGTCTTCTAGCTAAATTAGCTGGAAAGGCGGCTGCCGCACTACCTGGACTGATCGGAAGTATCGTTTCTTACTTGCTATCTATATTATCAAAAACGGCCGGATAGCTAGCCAAAAATACCTGAGCTTTAATCGTGACAATCGCCGGTCTCCTACTATTCTTCGCCAGAGAGTTCCTACAACCAAAGCGTAAATAATCCGATCGCCACGAGGGTGACGACGAGCCCTAATTTCTCCTCCTCGTGTGTTGTGCTTCCAATTTCACCCAATCTGCGATTGGTGTTGTGATGATTGTGTTTCTCCAATCGCGATTGGTCTGTTGATGGAACTCGATGGTGCATCCAATTTACGAATTGGGGGTACTGGGTTCGATTTAAGAATTGGGGGAGGTGTATCCATTTTGTGTTTTATGAAATCGGTTCCACTGTTGAACCCGATCATGTTGGGGGTGCGCTTGATGATATCCGTGTTCACGTTACCGTTGTGGCCGATTTTTTGATTGGCGGTGGCGATTACGATATGATTATTGTAACCGTCAACCGGGTCGTCTCGTAGTATCATATTGCTCGGCGCCATATAAAGACCTATTCCAAATACATAGTCTACTGGGGTGCTGGCATTCTGTAAAACGTCTTGATAATTCTGGATCGCCTTCTCCAGGTCCACCCTAGCTGAGATGGCGTCCTCTACAAGTGCCAAGAATTGTTTTTTGTGCATCAAACGCCGTTCCCGTGCCCAGTATAGAACTGCGAGTTTGCTTCTGTGCGCCGAGGATGGCCCAGACGTACGTGCGAATAGATTCGTTGACGTAAGTAACCCCGGCCTGCGTGAACCCTATACCCTTATCTAACATAAATGTTACCCCACGCGTCCTGAACCTCAGCAGCCTGCTGTATGTAATCGACGTGAGCCCGTTTCGGAGGTAACATTTTACAAGAAAACACGCCACAGTGCCGACCTCCAGACACTTCCGGCCCGAATGTCATAGTCGCGGGGTCAAAATTCCCGGCGTTCCGACTGACGATGTGGTCACCGGAGTGATCGTGTCTAAAATCAGTCTGTGTCCAATTCCCGGACTGGCCGTGAATGAGAACGTCCCCGAGGCGGTGCTGGTAGGAAATGCTTTCTGTCTCCAGTCCGCGTCTTTTGAAACGTTAAATTCTTCGTTACACAGTTTTTCAAACGCCATACGGTCGTATGCGTTGGAAATGGGATCCCAGGCGTCGTCTTGAGGTAGTGAAATACCTAGTTCTTTGAGAATCCTCTAATAGTATAATACGTGTGAAAGTTGTAGACACTTCGGAGCATGACATTCTTGGATGTCAGATGGTCTTTATATGAAACTCCACACCCGGCTGTTGCGCACCATACAGCGAAATTTATTTGGTTTTGCCAAAACTGCATCGGTGTTGCTTTCCACCCGTTTACCACCTCCATCGTAGTAATCTTGGGCAGCCTATATTGTTCAAAGATATTAGGGAAATTGGTGGCAAAGCCGCTGTCCGGTCTAACCGTTACGGTTGGGTGTACAAGGGGGTTAACAACGTCTTTTTGTGTGTATTTACCTCCGACCGCGTACTTTACATTAGAGTTAAAGCTAAATGCTTTGGTATCCATTGAAAGATATTATTATGTTTGCTACTATAACTAATGTTCAAAAAGGGAGTTGTGAACTTCAAAAATTAATAGACAACTGCTGCGGAAAACGCCGTGTAGGCCTTAGATCAATCACCTTCACGGTTGGATGGCAGAATGTGGGAAGAGCGAAGGGTTTTACTATGTGAAGGATGGACAACAATTAGGTGTAAAGCTGCCTCACGGACTGTGGGGAATAAGACAGCTCAAAGATTTTGTCAACTCAGAGCTTGACGGTATAATCAACCTCACAGTATCGAATGCTACCGGGCTCACAACAATGATCATCAGCAGTGATGTAGTGGTCTCCCCGGGGTTGGGTATTCAACTCGGTTTTAGAGAGACATACTCCTCAAACAAAGGAGTGTTCACCCGGGTGAGTACGTCGGTGATAACCCGGTGGACTTCACCTTAACGAAAACTCTCAGGGTGCACCTGGATCGGGTGAACACATCGTACAACACGATAGACGGATCCCCCAGCACATTACTGAAAACTGTGCCCGCCAGCGATTGTTTCTATGGCGAGACTGTAACCTTAGACTTCCCACACCCAGAGATGAAAGTTTTGGAATCGGGACACATCCACGAGTTGAAGATTTATATTCTTGATGACAAAGGGCGAGAGTTGAATAACGATTACCGATTTCGGTCGTCCTAGAAATTTCAATTAATTATTTAGAATTAAACGCATGTTCGTAATATATATTATCAACATTATGAGTATATACGGACCAGGTAGTTCTTCCGATTGGGTGACAAATTCAAATAATTTGGAACCTGCAGAAGGGGGATTCATCCCGACAGAGGGCGACTTTTTAACTACCCAAAAAAACAAAGGCCTTGATCAATAGAACTATATCGAGGGCCACGGACGAGATTCACAAGAGTCTACTATCACAACTTAGAGAATATGCCCTGGCTGTGAATACACAAAGTCGTGAAGAAACGCATACGGAACTAAACGAACTAGGTAAAAAAATAACCAAATTTAAAAGAGGCCCGGTTGGGGATTGATAAAGCCCGAGAAGACCGCCAGGCTGACATTACGGAGGTTTATGGGGTGTGTGCGCTTAGAAGACTCTCTCAGCAAAGAAGCTACACTTGCTGAATTAGACGGGAAAATAATCGATTTTCGAAATGAGGCCACGTCGGGTATTGAGAAAGCACGAGAAGACCACCAGGCGGACCTTACGAAGGCTTATGAGGTGTTGCGCTCAGAGGACTCTCTCATCAGAGAAGCGGCACTTACTGAACTAGATAAAAAAATAACCAAATTTCGAAAAAGAGACCCGGTCGGGTATTGATAAAGTACCGAGAAGACCACCATTCGAACCTTGCAGAGGCCATTGCGGAGGCTTATGATGCGTTGCGCTTAGAGAACTCTCACAGCAAAGAAGCGACACTTACCGAACTAGATGGAAAAATAGCCGAATTTCTGAAAGAGACCAGGTCGGGGGTTGAGGGGGTCCGAGAAGACCACAAAGAGGCCATTGCGGAGGCTTATGGGGCGTTACGCTCAGAGGACTCTATCAACAGAGAAGCGGCACTTACTGACCTATACGAAAAAATAACCGAATTTAAAAAAGAGACCCGGTTTGATCTTGATGGAGTCCGAACGGGTATTGAGAAAGCCCTAGAAGACCACCAGGCGGATATTACGGAAGCTTATAGGGTGTTGCTCTTAGAGGACTCTATCAACAGAGAAGCGACACTTACTGAACTAGATGAAAAAATAACCGAATTTCAAAAAGAGGCCCGGTCGGGTATTGATAAAGTCTTAGAAGGCCACCAGGCGGACCTTACGAAGGCTTATGAGGTGTTGCGCTCAGAGGACTCTATCAACAGAGAAGCGACACTTACTGAACTAGATGAAAAAATAACCGATAAACTGAAACATGATCGTATAGCCGCGACCAAAGCTCTTGAGGAGGCCTCTTATGAGATTCGTACTGAGGCATATAACGCAAACAATGCGCTTGCCGGAATAGTGAAAACAATGAAAACACCAAAACGTGTCATAACAGTTTGGGCTGAGAAGCGGGGCCCATTGGTTGTGGGGCACTATGAATATTCGTTCGGTGCCAAAGCGAGTAATAAATATGGGGGATACACTATGACAGCTGCAGGTGAAGTTGTCAGAATGGCGGTCTGCTCGGTTAATGCTAATGGTAAACCTGTGGGCGCGGTCGCGATAAATATTGAAGTAGATGGGGAAGAACGGGGGATTGGAGTCACTAAAATCTCTGGAGATAGTTCGACGGTGGTTACGTTCTTCCACTATTGTCTCATTGTTAATTGAACTTATTTTGTAAATACTAATATATTTAACTAAAATTTAAATATGAACGAATCACCGCTTCCAATTGTCAATACCACTCCACCAACACTGTATCCAACTCTCAATACCACTCCACCAACACTGTATCCAACTCTCAATACCACTCCACCAACACTGTATCCAATTAACGAAAGAAGTTCAGATTTTAGGTTGAATAATATCGTCGCTATGCAGGATATTTTAGTTAGAGAATGTGCAAATAGAAAAAGACACGCTAACAAATATAGGCGCGCGGCAAACATAGCTGAAGCATCTAGTACGGTTCTGGCAAGTGTTTCTGTGTTGTGTGGGGCGGGGACTACTGCAATGCTATCTACAATTGTAATGGTTCCACTTGCAGGGGTTTTGAGTGGAATTACCGTTTTATCTGGAACACTTTGTATGGTAATTAGGGCGGTGGGTGGAAAACTCGAGAAAAAAAGTAGAAAACATGATAGAATATCCGTTCTCGCTAGGTCTAGAAAAATAGCATCGACGTTATGGTGTCCCAAAGCGTTGGCCGATAAGAAAATATCAAATTTAGAGTTTGAATCCGTGGTGGAAGAAATGGGGAGATATGAAGAATTAAAAAATGATATAAGGATCAAGGCGCACGCCACCATGCCCAAAATTGAGTGTACTGATTGGGATAAATTTAGGGTAAAACTTGGAAATAAAGTCGGAGGAAATGTTACAGCGCCAACTACAGACATTTGATTAGTAGTGGGTAAACGAATCGTTGGGGTTTATCCATAATACGGGTAACTCGGCGCAGACAGAATCGTAAAACTCTATATCCGTAAACGAATCGTTGTTTTTAAACAGTCTTATAAAATTAGTTTCACCCTCTTCACCTAATTGTTCTCCGATCCTATTTAGTCGCTTCATTTCACGAATATGTCTCTTGCTTAGCTTACATAATTTCCGGTATAATATTGTAAATGCAACGTTTTTATCGGAACGTAATAAATTACGCTGATATTTCATGTATTCAATTATATATATGCTTTCAATTTATAGTAATATTCTCATCAATAAGGTCATTATAAAATTCCAATTCCCATTCTATTTTATTATCCATTTTTGTGAGTATAACTTATAGTTTTCTTATCTTTAATAGGGTGTAAGTTGTGGTTAATTTTTTAAAAAAAATTGAACATATCATATCTTTCTAACTGACTTTTCGATTTGAATTATTACTAAACGATAATACTTGCGAGCACGTAATCCCTTGTTAATCATTCGATGAGTAGCCTGAGTGCCACCGCATGGTGGACATAGTAATGACTCGGCTTTGGTCCCTACCCCACAATGCCGACAGGGGCGAGGCGAAACGGAACCTCTTCGCATCCATGCACGGTGATGTTTGCAATATTCATAAATACCGGTACGAAAACATCTCTCGTGACTACCTGTCTTCAACCACGCACACTTAACTAGAACCATTATGTTATTATATATACTGAGTATAACATAGGGATTCTTATCTCTAATAGGGTGTATCTTCTCATGTCATAAATATATGGTCTCGCGGTTGATGAAAATATGTTCTCATACATACCCACCGAACAGTAGGTGTGTTTTTAAAAATTATGCTTACTCCCCCTTTCCTTTGTGTTTTGAAAAATTAAAATTATGCCTACTCCCCCCTTCGTGTTTTGAAAAATTAAAATTACTCCCATTCTCATAAATATTCTCATAAAAATGGAGGAAAATCTGAGTAGTATATAAGAGTCAACAATGATACCACTACCTGATGGGGGGCACCGCGTGTAGCCGGTGGCTTCCAGATGGTGGTGGTATCATTTTGACTCTTATATACTACTGTGTGACTCCCCAACCCAGCATTATTTCCCACCCCCAGCTTCGTGATCCCCGCTGTGACTCCCCCACCCAGCATTATTCCCACCCCCAGCTTCGTGATCCCCGCTGTGTGACTCCCCCACCCATCATTAGTCCCAACCCCAGCTTCGTGATTCCCGCTGTGTGACTCCCCCACCCAACATTAGTCCAACCCAGCTTCGTGATTCCCGCGCTGTGTGACTTCCCCACCCAGCATTATTTCCCACCCCAGCTTCGTGATCCCCGCTGTGTGACTCCCCCACCCAGCATTATTCCCACCCCCACCAGCTTCGTGATCCCCGCTGTGTGACTCCCCCCACCCAGCATTATTTCCACCCCCAGCTTCGTGATCCCCGCTGTGTGACTCCCCCACCCAGCATTATTCCCACCCCCAGCTTCGTGATCCCGCTGTGTGACTCCCCCCACCCAGCATTATTTCCCACCCCCAGCTTTCGTGATCCCCGCTGTGTGACTCCCCCACCCAGCATTATTCCCACCCCCAGCTTCGTGATCCCCGCTGTGTGACTCCTCCACCCAGCATTTATTTCCCACCCCAGCTTCGTGATCCCCGCTGTTTGACTCCCCCACCCACCCGCATTATTCCCACCCCCAGCTTCGTGATCCCCGCTGTGTGACTCCCCCACCCAGCATTATTTCCCAACCCCAGCTTCGTGATTCCCCACCCTGACTTGGGTTTGCGTTAGTGTGATGTTCCGCCAGATTTTAGCATAAATCTAGTCCGTGTTTACATGTGCTAATATCCTTTCTTGAGTCTGCTTACTCTCACAGTCGCCTGTTGTGCTTTTGTATCTTGTCATGTGTACATCTCATATTAGTCATTATCTGTCCATAATCAGATCACCCTCATCGTTGTTATCATAGTTTGTCACCACTCTTTAATTGTACACGTTGAGTAATACTGCATGTTAGAACTATTATCAAAATATCAGATGTTACTAAAATCTCGTCACTGTCGTCTTTTCATTGCCAAGTAGATATAGTCGTTAAATTTCCCTACCCCGATTCACGAGGGCCCGCTACCATTCCCCTGCGTGAACAGGAAATATCTGATTTATACCGTATTCTTGAAGACGGATACGACATAGGGACGTTACAAATTTGGTGACAGCGGTGGCAGATATAACATAAACCAGTAGAGCCGAAACGTACCCTTATGTGGCTTCAAGAATTACCATTGCCGTCTCTGTCCACATAGCCACTTCGGAATTTCCAATAGGGCAATACACACAAAATCATTCTTGGTAATATGCACTGCGGCGAAATGGAGAGTGCGAGCGAGTGAATGGAATCGATTTTCTGTTCGTAATCGAGGTTTCCTACCCCCTGGCCCATTCCCCCGTACCCATATTACCCCAAACCAGACAGTTGCGATATATAGTTCATAAAATGCCGTCTCTTGAATGTATTGGCGACGAGGACCCCGGGAATGTGTACATCCCCACTCGTGGTCGAATGTCTCCCATTGACCCCCACGGATCCAAAACAATTGCCCCGACCTTCTCTCTCAATAACCATGTCACTGTACCTGTCACGACAGGTGATGAAGTTAATTGTATGGTAACCAGTGACAGTGGATACATAACCCATTGCCGCTTGAATAATACAGAGTCGTGCGAAAAGTCATGCGAATGTGAACTGCGTGCGGAGATTAAGTCTCTAAGAAATGAGGTAAAACAATTAAAATCTCAAATTAATTTGATTCTACAGAGGCTTGAATCGAATGACCGACATAACCTGGAACCCGGCAGAAAACGTAAAATTAATTACAGCGAGCCATTGCCGTTGAACTTAGATAATCGCAAGCCCGTGCGTGTACCAATTCATATGCCTGTCAGATCACACCACATAACAGGTAGGTCCATGTCCCCAAGAAGTTATCATACACATAGACATGACAGTGGTTCCCGCGTCCCCCAACCACGGGAAAGTGTGCAATTGGCCCAGTATATACCAAATCCAGGTCAGTTCGTGGAAATAGGTAATTTTGACGGAAATGGAAACTGGCATGAATATCTCCTGCAATTCGGTATCGCGGCACACGGAAATAACTGGGACAATGAAATGAAAGCAGTCAAGTTAGCGTGCAGCTTGCGCGGCGAGGCAATAGCTGTACTGAGTGAACTTGACCCAGATACCAGAACCGATTACAACTCGCTAGTAACGGCTCTGACCAACAGGTTTCAGACCGAAACACAAACGACAACATATAAAACTGAATTGAAACAACGTCTTCGAAAAGTAGACGAACCACTACCGGAATTGGCTCACGATATTAAACGGCTGACGCGTTTGGCATACCCGACAATCCCATATAACCATAGACAAGAAATTGCACGAGATTGCTTTGTTGAAGCATTGAACAATTGGGATATCGAACGCTGGATCCTAGTAAAAGAGCCAACGACGATAGAAGACGCTCTGA
Source organism: Conchocele bisecta (assembly GCA_029237695.1). Lineage (NCBI taxonomy): Eukaryota > Metazoa > Mollusca > Bivalvia > Lucinida > Thyasiridae > Conchocele > Conchocele bisecta. Next base: position 6,127,050 of record CM055268.1, on the reverse strand, counting down.
GAATTGCTATGAAATTAGAAACTGCCGCGAAAAATAATAAAGAGCGATGCTATATGAGGCAAGTTGAGAAAAGTGAAAACTACAGCGAACATAGAGAATATCTAGGTCAATAAATGCAAATAATGAAAAAAACAAGTTGCTACATGATGTAGCAGAAATCATGGCCAACATTAGACGGACGAGCGCAAAACAACCCCGGACAGTGGGGCCGATGTTAAGGCCGTGGGAACGACGCTCCTGTTACAATTGCAAGCAGCGAGGGCATCTCCGGTACGCGTGTCCTCAACGTAAAACAGCGATAGTGATATATAATTGCACGAAACCTGGCCATAAAACACGTGCCTGTCCGTTACCCGCTTCCTCACCCCATACGCAACCACATCCCAGTGTTCCACTTTATAAAACTCGTACCGAGTTCCCCGCTTCCCACCAAATACACAACTCCATCCCAGTTTTCCCACCCCATACATACCCCAATCGCAGTGTCCAACTGTATAAAAACTCGTGCCCGAGTTTCCCCGTTTAAATTAGTGCCCGAGTTTCCCCGCTTCCACACCAAAATACACACCCATCATCCCAGTTTTCCCACCCCATACATACCCCAATCGCAGTGTCCAACTGTATAAAAACTCGTGCCGAGTTTCCCCGCTTCCCCACCCCATATACCCACATTCCAGTTTCCCACTGTATACACACTCGTTCCCACGAGGTTACCCCATATCCCACACATACACCCCCTCATCCGAGTTTCCCCGCTTCCCCACCCCACCCCATCCCCCTCCCCTGCCCTCCCCATCACACCCATAACCTTCCCCTCCCACAAGGCGACTGTGCATGGCCAATGGTGATGTTGGTGGCAACCTAACTCTGCCCGAATTTAACGATGCTGACATACACCATATACACTGACCATTGCACGTCGACTCCCTTTCCTGGCCAACCCACCATGCACCCACCCCACATATATAATACACGTATTAACGAGTCTGCATTCGGTGCGAAGACTATATTCCATCTACGCCAGGAGGCGTACGTTTCCTATACGACATGACGACGAGACGTAATCCTTGGAGGAAACGGGCGATAATCGACGCGTTAGAGGATGATGACGAAACGATGCGTGATACCGCCCCACACGTATATCGGGCGTGAGACGAACCACCGATGCGATGTTCACAGACAACGCAAATGCTGACGAGCGATTACCCGATGAGGACCACCCGTGGAAACGCTACAACGCGATAGCTACTGACGACGATGACGACGGATCATTTGCCATACATGGGCCATCGGCGGAACCACCATACACGAGGATAGATTTTCCGCAAAATCAGACGTTAAATACGCGTGTGGTATAAGTTCGCGATAATAGCCGTAGTGCAGGACGTCACTATGGAACAGGCACATTTTACACAGGACAAATATGTGCGCTTATACCCAATATAAACTTGAATGTTTTCGCGTAAATATTAAATATCCGCGTACATATAGAGATATTTGATTCGCGTTTAAGAACATGGACAGCGTATACTTATAAGTCAGGAATAGTGAAATAGGAACAATAGATACAGAACACAATGTGTTGTATTTTTTTATTAGGATCTGAGTGATATTACGCTGACCCAGATATGACAGTACCATGTCGTTGGAACTATCATATCTAACCAATTTGACTTGTGTACACTATCATGGAGTATGGAGGTCACGTGTTTCCAGAAAATGACATAGTATGTACATTTTTTTTTGTATGTGAGGGATTGAATGTATGTGGTATGAATGCGCGTGGCCACGCAGAGTGTGATTCGCTATGTATATTTTTAGTGTGCGGATTTGTCATTCAATGGATACACTTGAACTGCGAGTCTACATGATATAAATAGTTTTACTAGATTGCTAATTAAGAGAAACATACAGAAACAAGTATTTCATGTTGAGTGAAGTAACAGAGCAGACATGCAAATGGTAAGATGCATGTCTGATATTTGTGTACGAGTAACACATATTATTGCTGAAGGTACAGCAAATGAGTTAAACTTTGCTAATTGTGCGTTTCCCGTGGTCATCCTGTTGGCATTCGGATTAGCATTCATATCTGGTCATTTGTTATTCGAAATGTTCATTTGCCACGAATATATGGTTGGCGGTCGAAATGGCAGCAGCGACACTATCAATTAACTTTCATATAGCAGTTTAATGAGGTACCTGGAAATAAATAGAATAGATATAATAGAGTAAGTATTGGTATCCGAGTGTTTTGCGTTGATGTTGACTCACTGATGTTCAAATTTTCATATTCTACGAAAGTAGATACATTTTAATATAGCTTTCCATAGTTTACGTGACCAAGGGAAATATTATATGAATTCTGAATAGCGATGCCAACACCCACAGTAAGCACTAGTGCCATACCGATACATGATTAGGAGTAGTTCACATGATAGTGTTGTTAGTAGATGTACTGATAGTGCAATTTGATTAGAAGTAGTAAGGAACGTATTATTGACCATGTCACATGTTCTGTAGTCTTGTCAGGGTCACATTTTATCGCCGCACATAGAATATGTTAATTGACTCAAGTAAAGTGTAGAGACCAGACTGCAAAGCATTCATACATGTTTGGAGCCAGTTAGAAATATTTGGTGATAAATCTCATTTACATGTAAATAGCCGTATGTTTTTATACAAATACGTGACATTCAGGTTGTGCAGCATATATTACGTTATCCTATTTTTTTTCATGAGTTCGAGGACGAACTCTGGTCGAACAGGCGGGGTAGTGAAGCGACCCAGCCAGCGAAGCATCGCTATACAAAGATGTGTATATTGCGTATTCCTCGCTTCGAATTTATCACACATTTTGGACAACAAAACACGTCTGTCATTTTATGCACACAACTTACCACGATCTCAGATGCATGCCTGAATGTTCACAAGTGTCAATAGTTTATGATTGTCGTCTTCACACACCAGGAAACTTGTTTAGTTCGTTATAATTCACAATAGTTTGTTGGCATTTCCTGTGTGTGTTGAATGCAGCCGCCATGTTTACTGGCTGTGCTTGTTTTGGCTCGTGTCTGATCGGAATATTCCGTCCATACAATCCAGCCAATCACTATGCGGGAGGTTGGACAAGTTCCGTAAGTCACGGAACTTGTCCAACTCGGCCTGACACCACCTATAAATAGGAATGAAATCTGTCAGGTGGCGACTTTGTCCCGAGCGACGCAACTCGAGACAACTCGCGTCTCAGAACTCCCAAGGCCCAAATATCCCCCCCCCCCTTAAACATTACTCACCGACGATGTTACCAATGGTCCGTTAGTCGTGAGATGTGATGATTTGAACGTCAGTCTGACATTATTGATTATTAATATTGGCTGGAACCATAATAATGCCAATATCCCATTACCCCACCCACTTTTTCCCCATTGCGATACGATTCCCAATTTGAGCTTCATGAACCCCCTGCTGTGTGACGCCACACCCTAACTTCGTGCCCCCCTCCCACCCCTGTTAGGTGATCCCAATTCCATTGTCATGCGTCCTTGCTGTTGTGTGCCCCCCCCCCCCCCATTCAGCTATGTGTCATGATTCCAACCCCAGCTTCGTGACCCCCGGCTGTGCGACTCCCCACCCCTGCCGTGTGCCCACCTGCTGTGTAATTCCCCACCCAGCTGTGTGACTCCCCACCCAACATTGGTCTCCACCAGCTTCCTGACCCCCCGCTGTGTGACTCCCCCACCCAGCATTATTTCCCACCCCCAGTTTCGTGATCCCTGCTGTGTGACTCCCCCACCCAGCATTACTCCCAACCCCAGCTTCGTGATTCCCGCTGTGTGACTACCCCACCCAACATTAGTCCCAACCCCAGCTTCGTGATTCCCGCGCTGTGTGACTTCCCCACCCAGCATTATTTCCCACCCCCAGCTTCGTGATCCCCGCTGTGTGACTCCCCCACCCAGCATTATTCCCACCCCCAGCTTCGTGATCCCCGCTGTGTGACTCCCCCACCCAGCATTATTTCCACCCCCAGCTTCGTGATCCCCGCTGTGTGACTCCCCAACCCAGCATTATTTCCCACCCCCAGCTTCGTGATCCCCGCTGTGACTCCCCCACCCAGCATTATTCCCACCCCCAGCTTCGTGATCCCCACTGTGTGACTCCCCCACCCATCATTAGTCCCAACCCCAGCTTCGTGATTCCCGCTGTGTGACTCCCCCACCCAAATTAGCCAACCCCATTCGTGTTCCCGGCTGGTGACTTCCCACCCAGCAATTATTTCCCACAGCTTCGTGATCCCGCTGTGTGACTTCCCCACCCAGCATTATTCCCACCCCCAGCTTCGTGATCCCTGCTGTGTGACTCCCCCACCCAGCATTATTCCACCCCCAGCTTCGTGATCCCTGCTGTGTGACTCCCCAACCCAGCATTATTTCCACCCCCAGCTTCGTGATCCCCGCTGTGTGATCACCCAGCATATTCCCACCCAGCTTCGTGATTCCCCTGTGACTCCTCCACCCAGCATTATTTCCCACCCCAGCTTCGTGATCCCCGCTGTTTGTGACACCCCCACATTATTCCCACCCCCACTTCGTGATCCCGCTGTGACTCCCCACCAGCATTATTTCAACCCCAGTGTGATTCCCCACCCTGACTTGGGTTTGCGTTAGTGTGATGTTCCGCCAGATTTTAGCATAAATCTAGTCCGTGTTTACATGTGCTAATATCCTTTCTTGAGTCTGCTTACTCTCACAGTCGCCTGTTGTGCTTTTGTATCTTGTCATGTGTACATCTCATATTAGTCATTATCTGTCCATAATCAGATCACCCTCATCGTTGTTATCATAGTTTGTCACCACTCTTTAATTGTACACGTTGAGTAATACTGCATGTTAGAACTATTATCAAAATATCAGATGTTACTAAAATCTCGTCACTGTCGTCTTTTCATTGCCAAGTAGATATAGTCGTTAAATTTCCCTACCCCGATTCACGAGGGCTCGCTACCATTCCCCTGCGTGAACAGGAAATATCTGATTTATACCGTATTCTTGAAGACGGATACGACATAGGGACGTTACACTGGGGACCTGCCAGGGTGTCCGATTTAGAGAGGTTTTACTGTACACTGGTGTAATAAATATTTGTGCAAATGAGATCCCTACAGAAAACATATTACGAGATCAGTACATGTTCAATTTATGTTTCTCTGCTTATACAAGATATAAAATCCTACATTCGATTTAATATGATATTTGTTGACTTATAAGTTGATTTATAAGAAACTCGGTAGCCGATTTCATGAAAAATGCTTATTGTACTAATGTAGCTTAGTGCAGTTTGAGAATAATAATTTATTTGTTATGCACCCCCACCTCCCACCCATACCCCCACACCCATCTATAAATATACATGTAAAACAAAAACTTTGTTATACTGGCAGTTGACGACAAATGCATGTGTCATTCTTCCCAATAAAAATATGAGACACGCCGTGTGATTTTGTACCTTCGGACATCTGCGTAATTTCATTAAATACGTTTTACAATATTTACAAATTTACAATATTTTCATAACTAAAGTCAAAAGTTGACAAAACTTTCAGAGTACATGCATGTAGTCTGAAAATTTGTCAAATACTGATGCCATTTACGAAGACTATTGCAAATTTTGTAAACTTATTTCATGAAATTACGCAGATGTTCGAAGGTACAAAATCACACGGCGATACCATATACATGTATATGTGTTTTCTGGATGCACATGCTGATCATGATTTACAATGTTCGCAAGACCCATACCCCCTATTTTTCCAGCCACAGCCACAAATCGTATATGTTAATGAAATTTATCCCGTTAACACAGTGCGTATGTGCCGTGAAACACGGTGCCGTGAAACGTTTTTGATATACTGTCAATACGACCTAATCACTGCATATGAATATGTGCATAACTGGGGTTATTTCATTTGCATTTTAAAGCCATTTGTATGTGTTGACGGGATAAAAAGAATAGTAGGTTAGTGCCGTGAATAGGAACATCCCGTTTCCGTGCCGCGCCAGATATGTTTTCCCATTCACGACACTAACCTACTATTCTCTATATCGGTCAATAGGGTATCTTACATGAGTGGTGATTTATTATGCTCGGTATTAACTTGTTAACTGATTTCATAAGAAACGAAGCTATGCATAGACCATGACCCAAAGGTTGTCACGTGCAAATATGACAACTCTCACCTTTTTAACATATTAGTTTTATCAGATACAGATATTTATTCACTCCGATCATTTTTGCAAATGATATCAGAGGTAAGTATGCATGCATAATGCAAGTACGTGGGATATGTCAACCAACACTGTAAATATGAATGTTTTACCGTGGCGAGATAATGTGTTAATACGTGAATACGTTTTTCAATAATGTCAACATAATTATGCATCATATATATCAGAAGCAGTATATACAATGTGTGGTGTTCTTATGGTGTTTTAAACTTATTGAGAATTTCCTTCAGGAATGTGCACAGTTTTGTTAACGGACCAATCTTTGATTTATTGAATAGTTTATCTAGTTTAAAAACATTCGGTCGATTACAGAAGTATTTTGAGAGAATTCGTCACCAATTGTTGAGGCGTCACACAAATTGCATGTTCTATTCTGTCGATCTGTACGACGCCATCTTCCAGTTTCAATCGGTAGATAATTCTTACACAATCTATAATTTATAAAGCATTGTGCTAAATGTTGTGGTAGTATAAGTAAGTATGTGGTGTTCATGTTTATATATTCTATAGTTTATAGAGTTGGAACTGTCTGACACACTTGACGACCACAATTGTTTATACTGATCTTTTAATACAAGTTCAGCTTTATGTTTTCCCATTGTATGCTGGGATATTGATGATCAGTCCATACGTGATTTATTCCCGTTTCTTACAGAATTGATTACACTTTATTTAACCATTTATAGGTATAATCATTTACGGCATGATCATTTAATATTACATTACATAGCATTTTTGTAAGTTTATTATTATGCTGTTGGGTAACGCATGCCCAATAGATAGAGACTCGCCCATCCCGTTTCCTAAGCCTTGACATATATTTGTTCCCTTTCACGGCACTAACCTACTATTCTATTTATCTGTCAATACCTACAAATGGCTTTAAAATGCCAAAAAAATAACCTTAGCCACCGCACATATTCATATGCAGTGATTATGTGGTATTGACAGGATATCAAAAATGTTTCACGGCCCCGTGTTTCACGGCACATCCGCACTGTGTTGACGGGATATTTTACCATTCTTGTCTTAATAAGAATATCAATTGGAAAACGGCCAAGTTCGTCATATGTCATAATATGAGGTGTAGATATTTTAACATGCAGACTATAATAAATTATTTAAAAAAAAATAAGTACGTACTTTCTCAAGTATGGACACATTCTTAAAACCCCACACTTCACATTCGTACTATAATATAGACATGACAGTTTGTTTAACATTTTTATCTGGCAATCAACTTGAAGGTCAACATTTCTAATATTTTTTATATAAGACATGTAATGCTTTTTCTAGCTTGTTCACATATAGTTTTCTGGTGTCAGCAAAATGACCATCTCTACTAAATGTTACACCAAAATATTTAAACTGCTTACGTATGTATACCACTGTGTCATTGTATGTAAAATTGAGGTTCATATAGGTTATACTTAACAAAAAATAATTGTTTTATTGACGTTAACCATGAGTTTCCAAGTTATACAGTAGACATGCAACGAGTGTAATAAATCATGTAAACCTGCAGCAGTATCTGCAAGAAGAATGATATCGTCAACATATTGAATTACAATACATTTAATGAATGCATCTATTTCGTCATAACACATTTCTACTCCAGTACTTGCTTGTGCGATGGTTGTCTCGATGTCGTTTACGTATAACGAAAACAAAATTGGGAACAGATTTTCGCCTTGCCGGACCCCAGTATTACAGACACAAAATGAGGATGTTTTACCGTTATCAGAAACGCACGATTTGATATCGTTATACATATTATACATGTATATTATATTCACAAATGTATCTTCTATGCCATAATTTATTAGTTTATGCCATGAAACAGGTCTCCAAACTTTATCGAAAGCCTTTTCAAAATCAACAAACGGGCAAAATAATTTATTTTGTCTGTGTTCGGGGTACTCAAATATTAATTGTAAAACAAATATATTATCAGTTGTCGAATATCCATGCCGAAAATCAGCTTGTGTTTCGGATATTATATTATTATGGTCGACACATTTTGTTAGACGATTATTGAGCATGGATGTAAACAATTTTCCAAAGCAGTTCAATATTGTAATTGGGCGGTAATTTTGCGGTAAACTAGCATCACCTTTATGTTTTTGTAAATTGGTCTTATTGTCCCTAGTAACCCTAAAGTTGTTGTTAACTGCGTGCAGGCAGGGAGTGTGGTGGTGGAAGTGGCATCAAGTTATAGTTGAATACAATGTAATACATGTACTTTTATCGCTCAACATGTATTTTCAAGCTGTCACATTTACATATTTTTTACACTAGTTAATACACTGCAAACACATATTTTATGCAATAACCGGTGTTATTAATGTAAGAACTAGATTCGGTAGTGTTTCGTTTTTTATTCTAAAGAAAGTGTGCGGTACAAACTTGCGATTTTGTAATTAAATGACACGTGCGCCACAATTGTAGAAGTAATAGTTAGATCATAAAATTGTAAGTGTATTTGATTTAAACGAGGCCATAAGGCCGATTTTATATCAAATGCACTTGCAATTTTATGATTTAACTGATTTGTATCATTTGCCAAATATGGAAAATTGGCACATGCGCAATTCTATGTGGGCGCGGCTCATTAATGACAGGAGCCGTTTTTGATCGCTCGACCTGCCACGGAATTGACAAGGTCCAATCAGAATTACAGTGCCAGGTGGGGGGAAGTACCTTCACCTGCCATGTTTACGTCGTGAAGGCCGTTGCTATCGTCATATACGCGTTGTCTGGCACATTTTCTGTTTACATCATTCGGTCATTTAACTTCATGGAACAAAGTTGTAGGCTATGTCTGTTATAATTATGTGAACTACAATGGAATCGGACGACGACATTTTATCGAAAATAGCGATAGGGTTGGAAAATGAATATTTGGAACTTACATCGTTAGATAACAGTGTCGAAAACATTAAAAGCACATTGGTTTAATTGAATAAAGTTTCTCAAATCTTCCTCATTTTGAGTCAATGCTGCCAGATGGGCCCGAATTCAGAGGAGGGTGCAAATGAGTGGTCATCTCCTGTACCTTCATTGAGAGGAACAGCCGTGCAATAATTGCCGTGCGTGTAAGTGCCCATACGTTTCAGATACACGCACGGCAATTATTGCACGGCATCTCATTAAATTAGGCTCCACCCCTTTAGTTACACCACATTCTAAGCTCCACCCCTTTATATACACAGCACAACAACTTGGTATTGGAAATTATAGCAGGTGCGTGTATAATACTGAAGGTCTTTGGGCTATGATACAATGCGCAATATAGCATGTTAGTCATGATTAGCCGCATCTTTATACAGACCTTTCCCGATGTCCAGACACAATTGCGACATTACATCAGGTCTCTTTGAAAAGGACGACAAGAAAATCATCGTTAACAGTAAGTGCGTGTCTGACCTGGTTGATTTCGAAGTGGTGACCGTAGCTATTGTGTGACGACAGGTACATATATACATGCCCGATAACATTGAATAGTTACATTATAATTATATAGTCGAGCTGCTCCGCCCCCAGGGCATAGTATTCACAAATTATATAAGATATAAGATAAATCGATGTACCATCAACACAAGTGACGCGTTGGCATAGGCCGTCCCGATGAAAGTTTGCGTCTCGATGTGTGCTGTTGCATCTGTGGTGGAATCCTTGGTAGAAGGTCAGATCTCAACTGTCATCAATTGTCTACTATATATCGGTCTATTACATAGCTCATGCTACTTTACAAACTGTCTACTACATATGTGTCTACTGAATATCGGTATGTTACATAGCTTATGCTTACTTCATCAACTGTCTACTATATATCGGTCTGTTCTATAGCTCATGCCTACTTTATCAACTGTCTACTATATATCGGCTTGGTCTTTGATATATCGGTATGTTTACATTGCTTCATGCCTACATTCATCAAACTGTCTACAATATATCGGTCCTATTTACATAGCTCATGGCCTGCACTTGCATTCGGGACTGTCTACAATATATCGGTTATGTTAATAAGCTCAATGCCTTCTTCATCAGACTTCCTACAATTTATATCGGGTTAATCTGTTACATAGGTCATGCCTGTTTCATCGATGTCCTATATTATCGGTCTTGTTAAATAGCTCATGCCTACTTCATCAACTGGCTACTATAAATCGGTCTACTGTATATCGGTATATTGCATAGCCCACACCTATTTCACCTTCTGTCTACTATATGTCGGTCTGTTCTTTAGCTCATCCCTACTTCATCAAATGTCTACTATATATTGGTCTGCTCCATAGCTCATCCCTACTTCATCAACTGTCTACAATATATCGCTATGTTACAGAGCTCATGCCTACTTCATCAACTGTCTACTATAAATCGGTCTACTGTATATCGGTCTATTACATAGCCCATGCCTATTTCACCTACTGTCTACTATATATCGGTCTGTTCCGTTGTTCATCCCTACTTCATCAACTGTCTACAATATATCGGCCTGTTGCACAGCCCATGCCTACTTCATCAACTGTCTACTGTATATCGGTCTGTTACATAGGTCATGCCTACTTCATCAACTGATTACACTATATCGGTCTGTTACACAGCCCATGCCTACTTCACCAACTGTCTACAATATATCGGTAGTTTACATAGCTCATGCCTACTTCATCAACTGTCTACTATATATCGGTCTGTTACATAGTTCATGCCTACATCATCAACTGTCTACAATATATCGGTCTGTTACATAGGTCATGCCTACTTCATCAAAAATCTATTGTATATCGGTCTATTACATAGCTCATGCCTACTTCATCAACTATCTACAATATATCTGTATGTTACATAGCTCATGCCTACTTCATCAATTGTCTACAATATGTCGGTCTATTACATAGCTCATGCCTACTTCATCAACTGTCTACTATATATCGGTATGTTACATAGCTCATGCCTACTTCATCAATTGCCTACTATATATCGGTATGTTATATTGGTCATGCCTACTTCAACGACTGTCTACAATATATCGGTCAGTTACATAGCTCATGTCAACTTCATCAACTGTCTGCAATATATCTGTATGTTACATAGCCTATGCCTACTTCATCAGCTGTCTACTATATATCGGTCTGTTACATAGCTCAGGCCTACTTCATTTACTGTCTACTATATGTCGTTATGTTACATAGCCAATGGCTAATTCAGTAACTGTCTACAATATATCGGTCTGTTACATAGGTCATGCCTACTTCATCAACTGTCTACTGTATATCGGTCTGTTACATAGCTCATGCCTACTTCATTTACTGTCTACTATATGTCGTTATGTTACATAGCCCATACCTACTTCAGTAACTGTCTACACTATATCGGTCTGTTACATAGGTCATGCCTACTTCATCAACTGTCTACTATATATCGGACTGTTACATAGCTCATGCCTACTTCATTTACTGTCTACTATATGTCGGTATGTTACATAGCCCATACCTACTTCAGTAACTGTCTACAATATATCGGTCTGTTACATAGGTCATGCCTACTTCATCAACTGTCTACAATATATCGGTATGTCACATAGCTCATGCCTACTTCATCAACTGTCTACTATAAATCGGTCTACTGTATATCGGTCTATTACATAGCCCATGCCTATTTCACCTACTGTCTACTATATATCGGTCTGTTCCGATGTTCATCCCTACTTCATCAATTGTCTACAATATATCGGCCTGTTGCACAGCCCATGCCTACTTCATCAACTGTCTACTGTATATCGGTCTGTTACATAGGTCATGCCTACTTCATCAACTGACTACACTATATCGGTCTGTTACACAGCCCATGCCTACTTCACCAACTGTCTACAATACATCGGTAGTTTACATAGCTCATGCCTACTTCATCAACTGTCTACTATATATCGGGATGTTACATAGCTCATGCCTACATCATCAACTGTCTACAATATATCGGTCTGTTACATAGGTCATGCCTACTTCATCAAAAATCTACAGTATATCGGTCTATTACATAGCTCATGCCTACTTCATCAACTATCTACTATATATCGGGATGTTACATAGCTCATGCCTACATCATCAACTGTCTACAATATATCGGTCTGTTACATAGCTCATGCCTACTTCATCAACTGTCTACTATATATCGATCTGTTACATAGGTCATGCCGACTTCATCGAGAATCTACAATATATCGGTCTGTTACATAGCTCATGCCGACTGCATCATCTGTCTACAATATATCGTTCTGTTACATAGACTATGCCTACTTCATCAACAGTCTACGGTATATCGGTCTGTTATATAGCTCATGCCTACTTTATCAACTGTCTACAATATATCGGTTGTTACATAGATCATGCCTACTTCATCAACTGTCTACAATATATCGGTATATTACATAGGTCATGCCTACTTCATCGACACTCTACAATATATCGGTCTGTTACGTAGCTCATGCCTACTTTATCAACTGTCTACAATATATCGGTCTGTTACATAGCCCATGCCTACTTCATCAAATGTCTACAATATATTGGTCTGTAACATAGGTCTTGCCTACTTCATCAACTGTCCACAATATATCGGTATGTTACATAGCTCATGCCTACTTCATCAACTGTCTACTATATATCGGTCTGTTACATAGTTCATGCCTACTTCATCGACTGACTACTATATATCGGTCTGTTACATAGCTGATGCCTACTTCATCAACTGTCTACAATATATCGGTCTATTACATAGCCCATGCCTCTTCATCAATTGTCTACAATATATCGGTCTATTACATAGCTCATGCCTACTTCATCAAATGTCTGCTATATATCGGTATGTTACATAGCACATGCCTACTTCATCAACTGTCTAATATATATCGGTATGTTACATAGCCCATGCCTACTTCATCAACTGTCTACAATGTTTCGGTCTATTACATAGCTCATGCCTACTTCATCAACTGTCTGCAATAAATCATTCTGTTACATAGCTCATGCCTACTTGATCAACAGTCTACTATATATCGGTCTGTTACATAGCTCATGCCTACTTCATCAACTGTCTACTATATATCGGTATGTTACATAGCTCATGCCTACTTCATCAACTGTCTACTATATATCGGTGTGTTACGTAGCTCATGCCTACTTCATCAACTGTCTACTATATATCGGTATGTTACATAGCTCATGCCTACTTTATCAACTGTCTACAATATATCGGTCTGTTACATAGCCCATGCCTACTTCATCAAATGTCTACAATATATTGGTCTGTAACATAGGTCATGCCTACTTCATCAACTGTCCACAATATATCGGTACGTTACATAGCTCATTCCTACTTCATCAACTGCCTACTATATATCGGTCTGTTACATAGCTCATGCCTACTTCATCAACTGTCTACTATATATCGGTCTGCTACATAGCTCATACCTACTTCATCGACTGTCTACCATATATCGGTCTGTTACCTAGCTCATGCCTACTTCATCCACTGTCTACTGCATATCAGTCTGTTACATAGCTCATGCCTGCTTCATCAACTGCCTACAATATGTAGGTCTGTTACATAGTTCATGCCTACTTCATCGACTGACTACTATATATCGGTCTGTTACATAGCTGATGCCTACTTCATCAACTGTCTACAATATATCGGTCTGTTACATAGCCCATGCCTCTTCATCAATTGTCTACAATATATCGGTCTATTACATAGCTCATGCCTACTTCATCAACTGTCTACTATATATCGGTATGTTACATAGCACATGCCTACTTCATCAACTGTCTAATATATATCGGTATGTTACATAGCCCATGCCTACTTCATCAACTGTCTACAATGTTTCGGTCTATTACATAGCTCATGCCTACTTAATCAACTGTCTGCAATAAATCGGTCTGTTACATAGCTCATGCCATACTTCATCAACAGTATACTGTATATCGGTCTGTTACATAGCTCACGCCTGCTTCATAAACTGTCTACTATATATCGGTTGTTGCATAGCTCATGCCTACTTCATCAACTGTCTAATATATATCGGTATGTTACATAGCTCATGCCTACTTCATCAACAGTCTACTATATATCTGTATGTTACATAGCCCATGCCTACTTCATCAACTGTCTACAATATTTCGGTCTATTACATAGCTCATGCCTACTTCATCAACTGTCTGCAATAAATCGGTCTGTTACATAGCTCATGCCTACTTGATCAACAGTCTACTATATATCGGTCTGTTACATAGCTCATGCCTACTTCATCAACAGTCTACTATATATCGGTATGTTACATAGCTCATGCCTACTTCATCAACTGTCTACTATATATCGGTATATTACATAGGTCATGCCTACTTCATCGACACTCTACAATATATCGGTCTGTTACATAGCTCATGCCTACTTCATCAACTGTCTACTATATATCGGTCTGTTACATAGACTATCGGCCTGGCCACAATCAGGGCTCATTAGATTATTTTTGGATGTTATAGTGTTCTATCTCTTTCCAAATATGACAAAGAGATGTATTTTAGCAATGGAAATACACTTTAGTATTCAATCTCGCAAACCCCAAAAAACTATAATATGCAGCATCTTCTACAAAAAAAATATTGCCAATTTTCGTGTGATTTTTAGCCCAATTTCAGCGTTATGACCTTTCGCTTGAAAAAAATTAATTTTCAGTTGTTTTTAATTAAACCATACTTAATAAGCTCATGTTGTTAGTATATACCACTTTGTAGCCGATTCAATTACCTATCAACTGTCGTTTATATTATCATAATACCTAAACAAATAAGATTATAGCTGGAAGTTAGCTGTAGGCATGGTTCGTTATAGATTTGAGATAATTTACCCCCTTTACTAATAAATATATAATAACAAAGAGACAAAGGACATATAGTATGGTGCAAATGACTCAAGATCAGCTACTTAACCACATTGAAGACAATTTATGTAAAATAATATATCCTATTCCCGAAAAATATTTTTACCGCTCTTTCAAACATCTAACTTTTTATTCAGTAAAAAATATGTAGAGTCTGTGACGCCCAAATAACTTTTTATGCTTAATATATAGTTCAAATATATTTGTACCATGTTAGAGAAACCACACTCTAGTATGGAAATAACAATTATTATAAATGGCAATCCCTTGAAACAGTCACCATCCTCCTGAATATATGTAAATGTAGAGTCTGTGACGGTGTAGAGTCTGTGACTCAATTACTTGAATTATAAAAAAATCGTTCAAACTACTTGGCAAGACATTTTGACATAATATTGAATCTAGTGATTGTATACCATACTGCATACTCATAATACTGTCAAAATTCAATACAATAATGAAATTTCTCATATTGTATAGCTTTTTATGCACATGTCAGTTGTTCATGTGTAATATAAATTGACTCTTGATACATGCATTTGACATACGCAAACACTTTTCAAATCTATTATAGTTGCCAAACTAGCACACAATGAACTGAAGCTTAATTGCAGTCATATATACTAAGAATTAATTATTACTGGCAATATATTTCAATTCAATGCCTGGCGTCACAGACTCTACCAAAAATATCAACCATTACAAATATAAACATATAACAAGTCTGACGAGTCATGGGAGCCTAAAAGCTCCATTATAAGCATTTTGCCTCAGCCAACAATTATGACCAAGCAGAGACAAACTGTGCTGCATTTTGCAGCGGGACCATCAGCAGTGCTACTTTTTCCGGACGGACAGCTACATGTAGTAAATGATAGCGGTGTTGTCAAGACGTTTTGAATTTCGTGTTTCGTTTCTTCATTAAAGTTAGTTCGTATAAACACTGATTTTTGGTAGAGTCTGTGACATTGGATTAAATGAGTTTAATTGTGAGCACGGCAACTTATTTGTCTATATTAATAAATGTGTTCATGTTTGAACCAGTAGATATGTGTGTTGGGACGCATTTCACTATCTTTTTTACATACTCTGATCATGGATACATGTGATTTCAAGCGCTTTTATGAAAAAAAATAACCATATTTTTTAAGTTATTTTGCGTATCCAGCAGTTTTGTAAATTGTAATGTTACTGTTTATCACTATCTATAGCTACACACACACTATTATGCATCGCTAGCATGGAAAAAGCGCACAGTAACTAGGATGTTTCTGTTATTTACAGCATAATTAATGTCTTGTCCCGTTTGTAGAGTCTGTGACACTTTTTCATACACGTATTCGATACTCAATAACTATTAAACTACGTGACTACACCTGCACAATACAATACATATATTACTGTATTACAGATTACCACGAAACTATCCATTTATTAATGTCTTTCTTAAGATAGGGGTTATTGATTTCAAAGAACAGAGAGAACAGTAATTATTTTTCTTTGAAAATGATGCAAATTTCAATTGTCGAGGAATAACTATTTTTGATGGAAATTTTGTAAAACAGTTATTGGGATACAATCACATTAGCATATACTTAATTGTAAATAGCACATTTGCCACATAAATCATGTTTTTGCAAAAGCAATTATTAATTAAAAAATACATTTCACCAACTGTGTAGAGTCTGTGACGACCTTTACCAACCAACTTCCAGCCCGTATTGCGAAAAAACTGTGATAGCTATGTAACTGATAT
The DNA here is from genome assembly GCA_029237695.1 of Conchocele bisecta. Classification (NCBI taxonomy): domain Eukaryota; kingdom Metazoa; phylum Mollusca; class Bivalvia; order Lucinida; family Thyasiridae; genus Conchocele; species Conchocele bisecta. The sequence continues at coordinate 6,110,066 of CM055268.1, read as the reverse complement.
TTCGGGTAAATAAGCATGATATATATTTTAGTTTGGTAATGACTTTGGAGCTGGAAAAAGAAGTTGATTTTTGTCTAAAAGTGAAAGGTTCTACTGAGCCCTGATTGTGGCCAAGCCGTATGCCTACTTCATCAACAGTCTACTGTATATCGGTATGTTACATAGCTCACGCCTGCTTCATTAACTGTCTACTATATATCGGTTGTTACATAGCATATGCCTACTTCATCAACTGTCTACAATATATCGGTATATTACATAGGTCATGCCTACTTCATCGACACTCTATACTATATCGGTATGTTACATAGCTCATGCCTACTTCATCAACTGTCCTATATATTTCGGTCTGTTACATAGACTATGCCTACTTCATCAACAGTCTACGTTATATCGGTCTGTTGCATAGCTCACGCCTGCTTCATCAACTGTCTACAATATATCGGTCTATTCCATAGCTCATACCAACTGCATCAACTGTCTACAATATATCGGTACATTACATAGGTCATGCCTACTTCATCGACACTCTACAATATATCGGTATGTTACATAGCTCACGCCTACTTCATCTACTGTCTACTGTATATCGGTCTGTTACATAGACTATGCCTACTTCATCAACAGTCTACTGTATATCGGTATGTTACATAGCTCAAGCCTGCTTCATCAACTGTCTACTATATATCGGTTGTTACATAGCTCATGCCTACTTCATCAACTGTCTACTATATATCGGTCTGTTACATAGCTCATGCCTACTTCATCGACTGTCTTCTATATATCGGTATGTTACATAGGTCATGCTTACTTCATCAACTGTCTACTATATATCGGTATGTTACATAGCTCATGCCTACTTCATTTACTGTCTACTATATATCGGTCTGGTACCTAGCTCATGCCTACTGCATCAACTGCCCACTGTATATCGGTATGTTACATAGCTCATGCCTGCTTCATCAACTGTCTACAATATATCGGTCTGTTACATAGCTCATGCTGACTTCATAGACTGACTACTATATATCGGTATTTTACATATCTCATGCCTATTGACTTCATCGACTGACTACTATATATCGGTCTTTTACATAGCTCATGCCTAATTCATCAACTGTCTACAATATATCGGTCTGTTACATAGCTCATGCCTACTTCATCGACTGACTACTGTATATCGGTATGTTACATGCCTACTTCATCAACTGTCTACACTATATCGGTCTGTAATATAGCTGATGCCTACTTCATCAACTGTCTACAATATATCGGTCTGTTACATAGCCCATGCCTCTTTATCAATTGTCTACAATATATCGGTCTATTACATAGCTCATGCCTACTTCATCAACTGTCTACTATATATCGGTATGTTACATAGCCCATGCCTACTTCAGTAACTGTCTACTGTATATCGTTAAGTTACATAGCCCTTGCCTACTTCTTCCGCTGTATAAATATATATGTATATTGTATAGCTACAAGCCTACTTCATCAACATTATACAATTCATCAGTCTATCATATCGCTACATCATTATATACTCCATCACCTGCCTACGTTATACATGTCTATTGCATAGCTCTATCCATACGTCATCGACTTTCTACAATATATCGGTCTATGGTATATCTACATACCTACTTCATCAATTTTCTACAATATATATGTATATTGTATAGCTGCATGCCTACTTGATTAGCTGTCTACAATATATCGGTATATTGTACAGCTACATGCCTATTGCATCAACTATCTACCAGATATCGGTATATTGAAAATACCTACGTCATCATATATCTACTATCAATCGGTCTATTGTATAGCTGCATACCTACTCGGTCGATTGTAAATGTCTACTGAATCAAATATCTACAATATATCAGTATATTATATACTAGTATTAGTCACATTCCTATTGTACAGCTACATGCCTACTTCATTAGCTGTCTGCAATATATCGGTATATTGTGTAGCTACGTGCCTACTTCATTAGCTGTCTACAATATATCTGTCTAGTACAGCTACATCCCTATTGCATTAGCTCTCTGCGATATATCGGTCTAGTGTACAGCTACATGCCTACTTCATCAGCTGTCTACAATATATCGGTATAGTGTACAGCTACATGACTACTTCATCAGCTGTCTACAATATATCGGTCTATTGTACAGCTACATGCCTACTTCATTAGCTGTCTACAATATATCGGTCTAGTGTACAGCTACATGCCTACTTCAGTAGCTGTCTACAATATATCGGTATATTGTACAGCTACATGCCTACTTCATCATCTGTCTACAATATATCGGTATATTGTACAGCTACATGCCTACTTCATTAGCTGTCTACAATATATCGGTCTAGTGTACAGCTACATGCCTACTTCATAAGCTGTCTACAATATATCGGGCTATTGTGTAACTACGTGCCAACTTCATCAGCTGTCTAAAATATATTGGTCTATTGTACAGCTAGATGCCTACTTCATTAGATGTCTACAATATATCGGTCTATTTTGCAGCTACATGCCTACTTCATTAGCTGTCTACAATATATCGGTATATTGTACAGCTACATGCCTACGTCATCAGCTGTCTACAATATATCGGTCTATTGTACAGCAACATGCCTACTTCATTAGCTGTCTACAATATATCGGTATATTGTACAGCTACATGCCTACGTCATCAGCTGTCTACAATATATCTGTATATTGTACAGCTACATGTCTACTTCATCTTCTGTCTACCATCTGCTGGTCTACTGCATAGATACATGCCAGATTCATCACATCTCTACAATATATCCGCCGATTGTATCGGTACATGCCTACGTCACTAGCTATATACAGACATGGTGTTATTTACATTTGGTGTTTGCTCTAGTTTCCCGACCAATGTAAGCATAGCTCTTCGTCTGAATTAATCCCGTGTTGCGACTCGGTTCGCCAATGTATATTAAATGTATTTATTAAATGTTCCAATATGAAAAACGTTATATTTATAACCATGTACCTCGCATTGTTGTCATGAAGTCACGTGATGCGATTCAGACGAGTTTCAAGTGTGTTTCGCTATCAAGCCGCCAATAACTCAGCAGTATCGCAATTCGAAAGCACGCTTAAGACGGGGCTACATCCAAACAGACATGTGTCTGTAGCAAACGCGATCCACAGAATAATCATGATAAGTTAATTTGTCAAGTGTCAAGACCAATTTAACACGACTAAGGAAAGTTTAATCAGCAGTGTCCAAAATAGTAATGTCCGCTTTTATTATTGTTTATACAAACGTGTTTATTAACGTCCCATCAACTGTACGTCATAACAGACATGTACAGAACGGCTCACTAAAACGTTGAGCAAACAGTAATGAATTTCAACATATACATGAACAACACTACGAGTTGCATATTATAGAGCTACATGCAAACTGCCGCGCCCCAATCGACACATTTCACAGGAGCGGTATTAACTTTGTCACGGTACGGATCTAGTAACTCGGGAGAGAAGATATGTATCTGTGCCCGGTTAGCTAAGTCGGTAGAGCGACCGCCTTATAAGCGGGAGGTGCCTGGTTCGAGTCACGGGTCGGGTGCATATTTTTCTCTTCCTGTTACATTTGGCGCCCAGCGAGGGACCGTGACTGAGACCGTGACTGACATATACTCCGAGATTTTCCCACAAAATATGTAATTCGAGGACGAATTGCAATTTGGCGGCGAAGTTTGTCACGGTACGGATCTAGTAACTCGGGAGAGAAGATATGTATCTGTGCCCGGTTAGCTCAGTCGGTAGAGCGACAGCCTTGTAAGCGGGGAGGTGCCGGGTTTGAGTCCCGGGTCGGGTGCATATTTTTCTCTTCCTGTTACATTTGGCGCCCAACGAGGGACCGTGACTGACATATACTTAGAGATTGTCCCACAGATAATCACTGTACCCAAACAATATGTAATTCGAGAACGAATTGCAAATTGGCGCCCAACACACTACGGATCTAGTAACTCGGGAGAGAAAATATGTATCTGTGCCCGTTTAGCTCTGTCGGTAGAGCGACAGCCTTGTAAGCGGGGAGGTGCTGGGTTTGAGTCCCGGGTCGGTTGCACATTTTTCTCTTCCTGTTACATTTGGCGCCCAACGATGGACTTTGACTGACATATACTCAGAGATTGTCCCACAGATAATAACTGTGCCCAAAAAAACTACTACTACTACTACTACCTCTACTACTACTACTACTACTACTACTACTAACACTACTACCACTACTACATTACCACTACTACTACTAATACTACTACCTCTACTACTACTACTACTACTACTACCACTACTACTACTAACACTACTACCACTACTACATTACTACTACTAATACTACTACCACTACCTACTACTACTACTACTAGTACTTATTTATTTCTAGCGTTCCGCATTGTATATCTACCGATAATCGTGACAATGCAAATAAATCATTATATGTTTTATTCACCTATCTAAAAAATAGTTAAAACATAGTGAAATAAACCACAAACGAGAGTCTATATACAACAAACTTTATTAGCAGTTGCCCACGCTTTATTTTGTAATATATAAATTAATATGAATTACTGCTTAACGATCTAAAACGGGACATGAAACGAATAATACAATTGGAAAACGTATAATTTTACAAATAAAACAGTTTGCAATCAAAGGTAGTAAAGTAATAATATCATTTTTTTTCAATAATATTCTACTGCATCGTATAGATAATAAATAATGACGCTACTGTCCACAAACGTTCCATAATACATGCAAAGGTACCTATATATATATATTTGTATTGGACCAAATAGTATACATTTGTAAATGGGACCTACCTCTAATTTATATATACAAGAACATGCCGAGTCAATCAACAAAACACAATAGTTACATGTACCGTAATTATCGGCAAATTGATCACTCATTCATTCATACAACAATTCGCTCTCAGTTTGGTCAATTTGTTCTCAATTTTAAAACATGTGATCGAATTGACTTGCCATGAGAGCGAATTGAACCAACATGAGCACGAATTGAACAAAATGAGAGCGACTTCCTTACCAACGGATACCCACCACATACCACTATCCAACATGTGACCTTTTTTTACCTTGATCTATTTTTTTCTGCATAATCGACTTAGTCATTTTCAATGTTAAGTTTTCGTGTTTAAATCTGTTTCTCACTTACTATACCACATAGCTATAGAACCACTATACTTGCACAACTTGATGACCAATGACTGCCCACCACATACCACTGTTCAACAAATGACCTTTTTTGACATTGACATATTTGTTCCACGTAATTGACTTAGCAATGTTCAACGTTAAGTTTTCGCGTTTAGATCAGTTTCTCACTTACAGTACCATATAGTGCCCACATACTTGTATATCTTCATAACCAACGGGTGCCCACAACATACCACTATCAATCATGTCACCTTTATAGTTAAATTGTTCCATATTGAATTACTTAGTCATTTTCAATGTTATGTTTTTGTGTTTAAATATTTTGTGTTTAAAACCCAACCTTCGTGGCTTTACGAATTCCTTGTCTAATTAATGAAACAAAAACGATGTGAAAATGATGTCGTATTCATGCATTGAAGAATACGACAGGCTTTTAAATAGTTGGGAGTTGGGTATTTACTAGCAAACGATGTTGGTTTATATACATATCGTTGTACAAAGTGGTCTTTGTTCACTGCGTTTCCCATTCGTTCTCGTTTGTTTTGTTTGGGAATCTTCAACATATCTTCGCTGTACTCCAGTGTTGATCAGACAATCGCCAGCTATGTTGTCTTCCTGCAGGTTAATGTATGGCGATGACAGTTATGTTTGATGTAGCCGAGTTAATAAGTTGCCATTTTAACCCTTTCACCCCTAATTAACTGGAATGGATTTTGATATGTTAACCATTTTGCAACCACTCCAGTCGTCACAAAATGATTTTCAGACTAGTCCATTTATGAAAAGGTGGTGTTTTAAGTTTTCAAAAATTTTAAATTTGCTTGCAAAAAGTGCAGATCGTGATGAAACGGCTCGTCACGAACCGACTCATCTGGATCTGCACCAATACCACTATACAGGCCTGTGGTGTTGAAAGGGTTAATTGTAATTGTAGCAATTTACCAGAGTTATCTTAAATTTGGGAAATATGACAATTTTCATACCGTGTCCTCTGGTCCGTTGAGTGGTTATATGCGGGATGGATTGCACCCATGTATGAACTATGATTAAAATGTTGTGATATTCGAATAAACGGGTATAATGGCGTGAACTCGCGATTCAAACGCGCCATTAACTGCAGTTGGCTGTTGCCAATGAAGGGGAACGATGTTATATGTGGCTGTAACCTGGGGCTCATGACAGGTGTGTCCAGTGTAGCTCCTCATCAAATATCACACTCAGGTAGCCTTATAAACGATATATAGTGCTTGTTACATGCATGACGTGTGTTTGCTGGAATGTCGAACAGTGCACATCCTGATCAGACTGCACAGTCTGATCTGGATCTGCACTGGCCACAACACTAATTGGTCCCATTTATCCAGTTACATCCACATAGTATGAGGATTGCTGAGAGATATAGTTGTACACACCCGGCAGCGCTCCATTTAATCTTTGAAGGCTATCCATAATTTAATATATATTATATATATCCGGCTCGTCAATATACAGTGATGAATGGTTCTCTGTGTGTGTAAGAGAACACACTTCACATCCACATACGAACACACACTAACACACGTACAAAACAATCCCCAAACACATGCTTGCAAATGATGTAAAAACTACAATAGCATACCAGTCAAGTAGATAAGTACATCAATTGACCGGTTTCCGCAGGCAAACAGTGTTTATGGCATATTATTTATGGATTATTTTATTTAACGCACTACTTTTGACACCGCGCATGAATATCTGATGGTTTTGTGTGGTTAAACTTTCAGGTTAGAGAATACTTAATGGTGCGAAATCGCCAAGGGGTATGCAAAAGTAGTCCGGTCTAAAAACAAGAGTGCGGGTGTTTTGAGGCCAGTTGTCAGCATATTTGTAGCATTTAAATGAAAACACTGAACATGTTGGTCACGTGGTGTAAATAGAGTTTCAGTAACCAAAACAAATGTAAACAATATTGGGGGGCATAACGAGGTTGGATTATTTTCTTATGAATAAGTGAACCTATTGTTTAATTCATCCAGAACCAGTACATACCGGTTGCAGGTCATGTACAAGTAGGTCCCACAGCATCCATAGTGTAGTGAAAGTAGAAGAGACTGACCTCATTGGATGGGGTTCGGTTAAATTATATTGTAAAACTATTTGGGGTTTTCTAACCGTCAGTCGTGTTAGTGCTCTAACCGGATTGTGCTGGTAAGTGCAATGAATTGGATAAAGGCCGTCTGTTGGGGCTGGCTAGTCCATGTACATATTGCTCGCTTAGCTATATCCACTGAAATCGGCTGGTTGGTATGTAGGACTCACGCTGGGTCGCCTTGGGGCGCCTCTGAGCTGTATGTGAACTCCACTATATGATCGATTGTGTGCCATTAATGTACGATTGAAAAACTACTACGTTGTTCGTCCATACAAGGTGCAACTCAGGTGGTGATCACAAGAACGTTATACCAATATTTAAACCTATATTTTAATTAGTGAATATCCAGAGCAGAATGTGTGCAGGTTATGGGAAAATAGGCCCCACAAAATCGATTAGAAAAGTGAACGTAACGGATAATAGCAAAATGTGTGGGAAATTGTTAGATTATAGGACAACCAATGGCGATGGCCCCTCTGAATACAAATACATGTATGTGATTGTTTCTGGATAGATGAGGCTTATGCAGTTTGTGATCCGTGTAGGCCCAGATCAGCCTGCGCGTCCGCGCAGTTTGATCAGGATCTGCAGTGATCGCTATTAAGTTAACGAAACACCTGTCATGTTGATAATAACGCCCATTAAATATCCAATCAAGGTACAAGACCAAGATCACATGAATCACATCTCTCCAGTAACTACCATACATTGTATACTATGACGATGAAAGTAGCATTGGGTTCAAAGATATGTCGTCCTAGTGGTGAATGGATATATGTATAAACTATATTTGTACATGGTGCATGGGGTTGAAATCTTGGACATCTTGGTATCATCGTCCAGATTCACACCTTGACGATTTTGACACAGAGAGCATACATGTGTCAGTGAACGAACTAACATTTGTAATATCGTGTTCGAAATATAATTATTTACATGGTGCTATCACTTATATCTTGACAAGCATACACCATGTTTGATATATAAGCAGTTAATTCGACATTTACAAAGTATACAATGGCCATGCTATAATGTGTACAGTTATGTGCTAAATTAGAGTTTAGAAGATGCAATTTTGCCCTGAAAAATGTTTCAGCAAGCCAGTTATTATTTCTATAATTATATCATAGTCTGTGTATTCATATGTGTGATATTGTATTCTAATGTCCTCTATAAATATCACGCAATCTGATTGGCTGATGGTCACACATTACATGTATATCATTGTTGATGAACGGTCGCAAATTATTTTAATATGTATTCCTACGCCAATACTAAGTTTCACGTCGGTCAATTTACTCTGCCACATAATGACCGACCAAAACATGGGGTAACTCACATAAAATGTCCCAAGTGGTATTCTGGTATTATTGTCAAAGACACAGCTGGCTTGCATCTGAAACGTCCTGGTCTGAAATGTCCTGGTGACCTGGTCTGAAAGTTGGATGGTCCGAAGCGTGCAGCGAAAAAATATGGCAAATATCTCCCCGTTGATCACGTTTCATATGTTTTGGCAGTAATAGATCGTTCACACAAACAGAAAGAAAGTATGTATTCTGTGTACTCTTGCATCTCAAATGGTTGTATATCACGAATGACTTAAACGAGTTATCGCAATATTTATCAACATCAGGGAAGTTTGACAGGTGGCCGCCATTGAAACATTGTTTGCTAAGATATCGCACTGGAGTGACATTAAAAGCGCAAAGTATTAAATAAGGCAAATATAATTCTAACGACGAATTTATTTCTTTTATTATTGAAAAATAATGAAATCAGCAACATAAACGTATATATATTCATGCAAAAATCGCTAATATCTTGTAATTGTGTTGGAACTACTTTCTTGTGTGATCCGTCCGGTATGACCTGCTCAACCAGTTTGCAATCCGGTACGATTTTCCAACGAGACTCGATAAAGTTTGCAAAACAGTAAAGGAGTGCATTAGAAATAGGTTAACCACATTGTAATTTTGAAATTTGCGGCGTATATCAGAACATGAAAGGTCGGAAAACATGTTTAATGGCTCCACTAGCTCGTCGCCATTAAACAGATTTTCCTACCCATCATTTTCTGATATACGCCGCAAATTTCAAAATTACAATACAGTTAACGCTATAATATACCAAATTTAAGTATTATCTAACACATAGGTATAACGGTTGTTTCAATCTCTTTGTGTTGCTTAGCAACAATAATAAATACAATAAACATATCAAACCATGTCATGTTACGTGGTTGCCATGATTACTACCAATGTTATGTCACATACATGTTTTCACTCTCATGAATGTATGGAGCATATTTGTGAACTAAGTTGACTTTTTATGGTGCTTAATTGAATCCTTAAGCATTGTTCATAACTACATAAGTGTTTTTCCTTTGGAAACAATTGGATCTGTTAACACACTTCCTTTTACCAAACGGGAGCACATTCGAACAAGTTCAGTAATGTTAACGAGTCACTGACGCTTCTAATGACGTTTCAAAAATGATGACGTTTACGTCAAGTCATCATTGTATTGTCGCGCTATTACGGACGTCATTTGAAACGTCTCCATTTTATTCATTGACATAACTTTGGCGCAAACTACAAATACATAATTAGGTTGATGCGGCCAGCCAACACAAATCGCTACAGGTGTTATTACACAGGTGTCATATTACATATCTGAAATGGGTTGCAGCACGGAATAACAATGTTTTCATGTGATAAATAGAGGATCTGAAACGAGTTCCCATTTGATGTTAGATTTATGAAACGAGTCACGAACAATAAATATCATAGAAACGATGTCAAACTTTGAGATTCTGCTGTTTATCACATGACGTCACACTCAAAAGAACAGAAAACCTGGGAAATATTTGTGATAGGCTGACAAATTGCTAATTTGTTATTCAGAAAGTGGGTTGCTTCCCCTTAACTATCAGATGAATTGTACTGCTGGTCAGCAGGTGGACAGTTATATAATCCCCTTTTTAATATATATTGGATGGCTGTGTTGAGTGAATTGTGTTCACTCTTAGGTGAGCTTTGTTAAAGTTTTGGTCAAATGTACTCACTCTGGTCAGTTAATATTGTGTTTCCAACCAGAACAGATGGCATTTACCTGCAGTTGAATAGGTTTTACAGTTGAATATGATATTTTCACATATTTCCGGAATTAGATTGATGTGAAGCATGGTGGAATCTAAACATTGAGGACACGAGTGATAAAAGACGAGAGTCAAGTCCCACATGCACCATAGACGTGGTGAGTAATTGCGGTACTACTCAATTGCGGTACTACTCCTGAATATACTTGGTTGAACTTGGAACTGTAAATAAAGAGAACCCACTGTTACTGGGGAAAATGTGGACAATGTGTCGAGTATTTTAATATACCCGTGTGAACCCCGGTAACAAAATATGGCGCCCAACGTGTTGGTATTTGGATTAATTTAATTCTAGTTTGAGCACTGCTCTGTGATAGTGTGTTTCACCTTCGAGTTGGCAATATTGGACAGTGGCGCGCAGAGACGTCGACTATTCAGTGGATCGTACATCATTCAGTGGAAGAGAGGACTCCGGACCCTGGAACATTGACGGCAACCTAGTGACGTTGGCAGCAAAGTGTTTAGTGACTTGGTGTAGAGACATGAAGTACTGGAAACTGTGAACAGAGTGTTGTAGCATGTGGTATATGAGCAGTGTATTGTTTATCATGAGAATTATCACTTTATACAATTACACATACTTTCGGCCAGTCTAAGGTGACAATTCTACTGATATTTACATGTATTATTATAGGTATTCTCCTATTCATGCCATATCCCCGGTGTCATGATCGTACATGTGTTTATTTCATCTGAGATTTGTAAGTTGTGTCAATTTGACTTTAAATTCCAATCCCATCCTTGTACAGTTACTCTCATTGAAAGTTGCTGCTTTTGAAATTAATTTCAAGAGATAGCTTTGTTGGCGTCAGACATATTGGTGTGATACTGTATTACAGATTGAGTGAAAGCCGTCACTACTTAACTTTCAGCATTTCTGCATAATCTTAATGTGTGCATGGCTAACATTCACTATACTTATCTGGACCTTACTAAAATACCTAACAATTTGTTTCTTATCGGGATCATTTATTTTAAATGTATGTCGCTTATCTGGATCATACCTAGACAATTGCTTTCTGATGGTATTCTCTCCCCAGGTGATATTTACCGTTACAAATCCCCACTGACCACTGACCATTGATTACTTTAATCTGTCCGTGAGGAACACAGGCTACACAAATATTATGATTTTTTTTGGATTTTCCGTAATAAAATAAAATAGATAACTGACATTGAAGCTAGTAAAACAATATTATTTATAATTTTGAATTTACGCTTTAAAATAAATGGTACTCTCAAACAACATATTTCATATATTATAGGAAAATAAATAAAATGATCATAGACTGTTCAAGATAATCTGCAAGCATGACGCGTATTACGTTAAGAACAATAATTGAATGTTAGTTGACGGCAGTGAAACTCCAATTTAATATACAATTATTGCAACAATTCGAACTGAAACAGTGATAGATACAATTTTATGGTGCTTAGTGCATAAATCATAAATGTGAGACTGATAGGTCGAATGTGAAAAAAAGTGTACGTATTGGTTAACAACTTGGAACCATTTGAAAAATGTGTACTGTTTAATCATTTTTTTTATAAACGTTACGGTGATGACAAATTAAAAGAAAACTTGTGGTTAAGACACATTTGGAAAAAATGTACGGTCAAGACAGTTGAAAAGGTGCACGGATACTACACTATTGGAAAGTGTACGGCAGAGGCATAGTTCAAATGAGAAAAAAGTGTGAACTGAAATATGACTGAAATCATTAAATGACTAACAATAGGCGAACAGTTAGTTTGGAAGTAAATTGACTATAACTTGAATAGATGCACACTAGAGTAGGGATTGCCCTGCCTTGATGCTCTATGCACTTGAACGACAGTGGGTTACTTTGCTTCCAAATTTGTTTTCTACAATCAGACAGTGAAACAGTTAGACAGTACTTGTAAAGTGAAACAGAAAGTGTGGAGGTGAAACATATTGATCATTGTGGTGAATGAGTGAATTTAATACAAACATAGATTTGTGAGCAGGTTACAAACATATTGGTTCGTGAACATATTAAATGGAGAATTAATTAACCAGAAGGCAGTTGAACTTTATGCTTTTCATACAGTGAAGTGTTGAAAACGGAACTGATTCGTCTGTGAATGCGAAAGGATAGTTGAGCATTGATTGAAATAACTGAAATACAGACACTGGTAGTAAGATATTAGGATAGTGACATTTGTGATACACGGTAGTGACATAAAGTGTAGAGACACTCGACAGTGCAACATAAGTGGTAACATAGTGACAATTTAGTGACAGAAGCACTAGTTATTGTGATAGTGGTACAACTGTTGGTGACAAGTGACATACACACACACACTCACACTGAATATATAACAATTAACAATTAGTGAACTTAGAAATACAGCAACCATGGCGACAAACGACGTATCAGACGAAGATCTACACATGCTAGAAGTGATAAAACACTTGAAAATCAAGCCTCCCAAAGTAGATAACCCAGAAGATTTTGAAAAGTACATGAAATGTTATTGCACAGAAATGGAAAAGGATCCAAGATCAAAAGGTGATATGTCTGGATATCCAAAAATATCGGTGTTCTAATTTCAGGACTTAATATATATTTTGATTGTAAATATTGAGTTCTGAAGTTGGGATTTACCCCCCTTGGACAGGTGAATATGGGACTCGACCCCGTTGACCCGTCTGCGTGTAGACTCCCTGAGGCTTGTACCTCTATGTCAGAAAAGCGGACGTTAAACCCTATTCACTCACTCACTCACTCACTCTATGGCGAAACCGGTAAAGGTGAAGTTAGCTACACTACTTGGCATTATGAAATAGGTTCTTTTTTAGCGGAAGGTAATTTCAATGAAAATCAAATACTAACAGGAATTAGGAGATCTTGCAAAGGTGAAGCCGCAAATGTTTTGAGAAGAATGGGAACAAAGGCAAGTTTAGCAGAAATAATGAATACATTTGAGTCATGCTACGCAATGTTAGAAACGGAAGAATCGATTTTGAGGAAATTCTATGCATGTCAACAAGAACCAAAAGAAAGCATTACAACATACACAGCCAAAGTTGAAGAAATATTTGCACAAGCTGTTGAACTAGACGCGTTAAAACAGACACAAGAATACCTGTTAAAACGAGTAATGTACCAAGGACTAATGCAGCCATTACAACAGTTAGCATCATATAAATTTGACACCACTAACGACAAATTTAAAATAGAAGTTCGGAAAATAGACAGGAACTTGAATGAAAACACAGTAGATCCAAAACAAACAACGTGTAATGCAGCAAATAAGATAAACAATGATAAATCAGAATTGAAATAAATTAAAGGATTGCTACACCAATTGAATGATAGAATAGACATGTTAGAAAAAGAAAGGAGACGTCAAGACAATACACACCATAGTATCGAGGTTATCGAGATAGAGGGACAAACAGAGGATTCGCACGGAATTACAGAGGACAACCCAGAGGGAGAGGTTACACTCCAGTGAGACCACTGGGCACACATACATTAACACCAAAGTGCTACAACTGTGAGGAATTAGGTCACCTGCAGAGAGACTGTCCATTTAGATATGGCCCTAAATGTTACAATTGTCCGTAGGTTGGACATCTACAAAGAGACTGCCCAAATAACACAGGCTAAAAGTGTTATAAATGTCAGCATGTACAGAAGAACTGCACAAACGCGTAAGTGTCTCAGTTACGGGACACAACGGAGGCACGGAAACAGGTGAGAGTCCCAACACATGGTAGGAAGTTCGACAGAAACAAATGTACATATAAACGGAGTTGAAACGAGAGCACTAACTGATACTGGAAGTAGTGTTAGCACAATATCAAACACATTTTGTAAAACACATTTAGGTGGCACTGAAATAAAACCACTGGACAACATATTGAATATTGAATGTGCAGACGGAAATTCGTTACCATACATGGGCTACATTGAAACAACACTAAGCTGAGATGGAACACCAGAATTAGATCAAAAGGCAAGCATATTTCTCGTGACACCAGAAACAAAATTTAACGAAAGAACACCAATTTTAATAGGAACAAATATTTTGACAGAATTAATTGCAGATTGTAAAGACAAGTTTGGCACGACGTATCTACAGAAAGCAAAGTTATTCACACCGTGGTTTTTAGCATTTAGATGTATAGCTATAAAAGAAAGAGAACTGAAAAGAAACAAGGACAAAATAGCAGTGATCAGATCGGCAGAACAGACACAAGTGATAATAGGTCCAAACAGTTGAGTGGACATTAAAGGTTACATAAATTTTGGAATGAAATTCACATTGAATCAAATTTAAAGGATGAACATAATGTTAAAATTGCTGAAGTGTTGACATAACATTCGGACATATTCTCAACAAGTGAAGCAGACATTGGCTTCTGTGACAAAATAAAACACAGAATATATCTAACAGAGGAAACCCCGTTTAAACAGCCACATCGAAGAATAGCTCCGGGAATGATTGATGAATTCAGAAATCACATATAACAACTTTTGACAAGTGGGGTCATCAGAAAGTCAAAGTCGCCATGGGCTTCAAATGTTGTGTTGGTTAGAAAACGAAACGGAAAATTAAGAATGTGTGTGGACTTTAGAATGTTGAACAAGAGGTCACTGAAAGACGCGTATGCTTTACCAAGAATTGAAGAAGTGTTTATTGTATTGAACGGAGCAAAATGGTTCAGTACAATTGATATTAAATCAGGATATCACCAATTTTAAGTTGAAGAAAATCATAAAGAAAGAACAGCTTTCACAGTAGGACCCCTTGGATTTTTTGAATATGTTAAAATGCCATTTTGATTAAGTAATTCACCAGCACCATATCAGAGGTTAATGGAAGAATGTTTAGGCGAATACAATATGAAAATTTGTGTGATATATTTGGATGATTTGATAATATTTAGCAACAGTTTCGAAGAACATATTGAAAGATTAGATCTGGTATTAACGCGATTGACAGAGTACAATCTGAAATTATCCGGAGATAAATGTTATTTCATGAAAAAGAGAGTTAAATTTCTTGGACATATTGTGAGTGAGTTTGGAATTGAAACTGATCCTGACAAAATAGTCAAAGTGAGAAATTGGCCGAAACCATCGAACGCCGACGATTTAAGATCATTTATACTGTAGGAGATTTGTGAAATACTTTTCTAAGATAACCAAACCATTGAAAGAATTACTACCACCAACCACTAGGAAGAAGGGCAGAGCAGGGAAACAAAACAAATCATGGAAATGGGACATAGAACAAGAGGAAACATTTCGGAAATTAAAGGAAATTATAATTTCACCACCAATGTTGGCATACCCGGATTTCGAACAACCATTTGAATTACACATAGACGCGTCAAGAAAAGAATTAGGAGCAGTTTTATATCAGGAACAAAATGGACAGAAGAAAGTAATTTGTTATGCAAGCAGGAGCTTATCAAAATCAGAAAATAACTATTCCGCATTTAAATTAGAATATTAAGCGTTAAAGTGGGCAGTGACAGAAAAGTTTTCGGATTAATTGATTGTAAATAAATTTACTGTCTATACAGACAACAATCCTTTGACTCATAAATTACATTTTATCATTTTAGAAAATGACATTTTAATATACAGATATTATATTTACATAGTATCTGGCATGCTTCTCGGACGCTGCTGCTGGGAATACTGCTGCGGGAACTGGAAATGGCAGAGGTTTTCAGGGTTGAATGTAGGGTCCCAACCCCCAGCACCACTGGAACTCATCATGCTGCCATAGCTGGCTTGCTGGGACATATGAGCACTGGACACAGGCTGGAATGTGGCTTGCTGTCTATGTGCTGATGTGGAGGTCTGTGACTGGGTCTGTGACTGAGTCTGTGGTTGAGTCTGTTGCTGAGTCTGCGGCTGGGTAGTTGGTGTTGACAATGTGGAGGACATCTGCAAGTTGTCGTTTTGTTCGTCAAACGACACAAGAATCTGGGTAATCTTCTTCTTAAAACTGAAAAGACAGAAACATAAAACAATATAAGTTATAATGCAATAAATAATAAACAATATAAATCAAATGGTTATTTGGTCAATAATTTGTGTAATAAATTTAATTAATAAATTCATTGCAAAAATTTGGAATATCATATTTACCTAGGCCACAGGGATGGTTGCAGACTCTCGGGCCACAGACTCGAACCAATTGCAAAAGCCAGATCTAGCCGAGTCTAACTTCTTGGCGGATGATATAATAGGGGCGACAGCAGCAGCCAGGATCTCAGCTCGGAACTGGGCTGTTGCGTCGGCTCTCTCCTTCATATGGCTGAAGAAGGCAGCATCCTGCTCCTTCATTTTCTGCGCATGTGTCTTCTTCTTGCCGCCCGTGGAGGAAGGAGGAAGGAGGCGCCTGCTCTGGGGAAATAGTCGTGGGAGTTACTACAGGCGCTACAGGTGCTACAGGTGCTACAGGTGCTACAGGTGCTACAGGTGCTACAGGTGCTACAGGTGCTACAGGTGCTACAGGTGCTACAGGTGCTACAGGTGCTACAGGTGCTACAGGTGCTACAGGTGCTACAGGTGCTACAGGTGCTACAGGTGCTACAGGTGCTACAGGTGCTACAGGTGCTACATGTGCTACAGGTGCTACAGGTGCTACACGTGCTACACGTGCTACAGGTGCTACAGGTGCTACAGGTGCTACAGGTGATACAGGTGCTACAGGTGCTACAGGTGCTACAGGTGCGACAGGTGCGACAGGGTGAGGACAGGTGCTACAGGTGCTACAGGTGCAAGGTTGATACAGGTTGATACAGGTGAAAGGTGCACAGGTGCTACAGGTGCTTACAGGTGCTACAGGTTGTACGGTGGATACAAAGGTGATTACAGGTGCTACAGGTGCAAAGGTGCTACAGGTGCTAGGTGGCTAGGTGTTACAGGTGTTACGGGTGATTACAGGTGATACAGGTGATACAGGTTGATACAGGTGTACAGGTATTACAAGGTGCTAGGTGCTACGGTGATACAGGTACTACAGGTGCTAAAGGGTACAGGTGCTACAGGTGATAACAGGTGATACAGGTGTTACTAGGTGCTAGGTGATACAGGTGTACATGGTGCTTACATGTGCAAAAAGGTGTACAGGTGCTACAAGTGGCTACAGGTGCTACAGGTGCTACAGGTGCTACAGGTGCTATGTGCTTAGGTGCTATGGCTAAAGGTGATACAGGTGTTAGGTGATACAGGTGCCTACAGGTGATGCAGGCTACAGGTTTGGCTCCATGTGATACAGGTGCTACAGGGTGCTACAGTGCGGACAGGTGCTAATGTGCTACAGGTGCTAACAAGGTGTTACAGGTGCTTAAAGGTGTTACAGTGCTACAGGTGCGACCGGTGAACAGGTGATACGGTGCTAAGGTGCTACAGGTTGTACAGGTTGCTACAGGTGTACAGGTGCTACAGGTTGTAAGGTGCTTCAGGTGCTACAGGTGTAACAGGTGCTAAGTTGCTTCCAGGTTGACAGGTGCTACAGGTGCTAAGGTGTACAGGTGCTACAGGTGGCTACAGGTGCTTCAGGATCTCAGGTACAGGTGCTACAGGTGCTACAGGTGCTACAGGTGCTACAGGTGCTACAGGTGCTACAGGTGCTACAGGTGCTACAGGTGCTACAGGTGCTACAGGATCTTCACGTCCATCAAGTACCATATTGATGTCGGCAATGTCTTCGTCATGCCTCTGCTGCATGTCCTGCGTTGATTCATCATCTGCAATGGAGGAAGCAGCGTCGTCTCCAGTCTCAGCAGCAGCAGCATCCACCGTGTGAGGAAGAAGACGCCTGTTAATGTAAGTATTATGCAAATAACTGAATGTATTTATTCAATGTTTATCCAAGCTGAAAATGTAAAAATATTTTAAGTTTGGATAAATTTTCAGCTTGGATCAATTTTAAATACTATTTGATATTTAAAATATTACATATACACATGTATGTGTAATACAATTTCATTATTTTCAGATTTATTGTGTTCAATAATTCAATTATTTATTATGTTTGTTTCTGTATTTTCAGCTTAAGGGGGAAATTACTGTTGCTGCTGCTGAGACTGGAGACGACGCTGCTTCCTCCATTGCAGATGAGGAATCAACGCAGGACATGCAGCAGAGGCATGACGAGGACATTGCCGACATCAATATGGTACTTGATGGACGTGAAGATCGTGTAGCACCTGTAGCACCTGTAGCACCTGTAGCACCTGTAGCACCGAGTACACCGTACTACTGTAGCACCATGTAGCCCCTGTAGCACCGGCACCTGTGCACCTGTAGCACCTTGTAGCACCTTGTAGCACCTTTGTTTGTAGCAACTGTAGCACCTGTAGCACCTGTTATCACCTGTAGCACCTGTAGACCGTAGACCAGTCAGCACCTGGATACCTGTGCACCTGTAGCACCCTGTAGCAACTGTAAGACCTGTTGCACCTGTTAGCACCTGTAGCACTGTAGCACCTGTAGCACCTGTAGCACCTGTAGCACCTGTAGCACCTGTAGCACCTGTAGCACCTGTAGCACCTGTAGCACCTGTAGCACCTGTAGCACCTGTAGCACCTGTAGCACCTGTAGCACCTGTAGCAACTGTACATTTCCTAGCAGCACCGCGCTACCAGTCCTTCCTCCACGGGCGGCAAGAAGAAGACACATGCGCAGAAAATGAAGGAGTGGATGCTGCCTTCTTCAGCCATATGAAGGAGAAAGCCGACGCAACAGCCCAGTTCCGAGCTGAGATCCTGGCTGCTGCTGTCGCCCCTATTATATCATTCCCCAAGAAGTTAGACTCGGCTAGATCTGGCTTTTGCAATTGGTTCGAGTCTGTGGCCGAGAGTCTGCAACCATTCATGTGGCCTAGGTAAATATGATATTCCAAATTTTTGCAATGAATTTATTAATTAAATTTATTACACAAATTATTGACCAAATAACCATTTTATTTATATTGTTTATTATTTATTGCATTATAACTTATATTGTTTTATGTTTCTGTCTTTTCAGTCTTAAGAAGAAGATTACCCAGATTCTTGTGTCGTTTGACGAACAAAACGACAACTTGCAGATGTCCTCCACATTGTCAACACCAACTACCCAGCCGCAGACTCAGCCGCAATCTCAACCACAGACTCAGTCACAGACCCAGTCATAGACCTCCACATCAGCACATAGACAGCAAGCCACATTCCAGCCTGTGTCCAGTGCTCATATGTCCCAGCAAGCCAGCTATGGCAGCATGATAAGTTCCAGTGGTGCCGGGGATTGGGACCCTATACTCAACCCTGAAAACCTCTGCCAGTTCCAGTTCCCGCAACAGTATTCCCAGCAGCAGCGTCCGAGAAGCATGCCAGAAACTAGGTAAATATAATATCTGTATATTAAAATGTAATTTTCTAATATGATAACATGTCATTTTCTAAAATGATAAAATGTGACATGTATTAAACATTATTTATATATTTACATTATTTATGTCATTTTTACATAATGTTATGTTATTCTTCTGTCATTTTAGCAGCGTGCAATCGCAGCAGTTTGCTGGTTATTGTCAAGCGTTCTCTGGATCTCACACTGGATCTCACACTGGCTCCTGTGCCACGGAGGGACCAAGTCCACCTGCGCTTCACGTACACCAGGGCTCCTCATCTGCTCAGAGTCGGCCAAAACCTGTCACGACCTCAACTGGATGATGGTTTGCTGGATATCACATTCTCCGACCCTGTGAACCTTCCTCCAATCACATCACCTAGTGACTTAGCCAACATTGGCGCCATTGTGTAACATGTGTCGCAGTGCCCTTCTGTTCAAATAATAATTGGCTAATTGGCAAACAGAAGGTCTTCTTCTTCTTCTTCCATTTCCATGAGAGCAACCTGCTGCAGAAGTCTCAGCCTACGAGCAGCATTCATAATGGACCGGTCAAAGTACTGTCACTGAATGACACACAGCTCAGCCGAATCTGGAAATCCACGCATCTGGAATCCTACAACTGTCGCCATATTGAGGATGATCGGGACACTGTCGCAACGCAATCCTATCACAGTCTGCTGTACCGCATTGCAAACGGCTTTGTCTGCACTCAGTCGTATCGTGTTCTGTAATTGTCGGGACTCCGACGTGTATTATTGCCGAATTTCGTATTAACTACGGGACTGTTCCGGAACAGATTCGGCAAATACGGTTCGCATTCGGCAAGATCCGGACGCAATGTGGACTCAATCGGCAAGAAACGGCAATGAAAAGTTTCTCCAGATCATGCCCGTTCATCACGACAGCGTCCCGATCCACAGTACACCGTCCAGACACCATCCAGACAACACAGGATATGGTCACGATTTTGATCCGATACAGCAGAATCTGTCACGACATAGTCACGATTATAATCCGACTAGACACAATCGGCTGAGTTTCCCGAATGTTACGGGACACACCTAACTGTCGGGAGTGCTTGGCCGATCTCTCCGGACCATTCCCGATCCGTAGAACTCTGTTGCGAACGTATAGGACTGCGTTCAGACAATGATAGAACATTCCAGATCATTGAGGATAGTAATCCGACTTTTTCACTTTTTGTTGTAGCGCTGTCTGAACTCAAACGGGAGCCATAATCGGCACTGTGTGAACGCCGCATTAAACACATTAAATCCAAAACATATTTAAAAGTAAGACTTTTTGATCAATATGAAAAAAGTCACCCTCCCCAAAAAAAATTTTTTGGATGAAATTCCATCAAATACTGATTTTATTTCGAAAAAAACGATTTCCCTATGGGAATTTAACATGGGGCTAAAAACAGATTTTTTCTAAATGTTTTTTTATTTGTTGACCGATTTTCTAAATCTAACTTTTGTTTTCTTAATTACATCATTTAGTCTAGGAGAGAATACGACAATGGATACGACAATGGATATACTCAGGAAGCTGGAGTGTTTGGTCATGATGAGGTAGACATCACCATGTTCTCGTATGTTCTTCATCCTGTTGGTATGCTGTGAGTATCGATAGGAGATAATTAGCAAGGTACAGATGGAGCGCTGGAATAGTACAGTGGTAAGTTATCAACGCCAGCTGCGTTGACCTAGAACCAAAGTGTATTGAGCTGCTGAGCATGCATACGCTCAGTAGATGTGATACAACCTCATATCCGTATGCAAAAGGCAAGATCAGTAGCCCATTTCATCAACATTGCAAAGTATACTTTAGTAGCAAAGTATACTTTGAGGGAGAAATTTTCAATTTTTTTTAAAATTTATTAATTTTTATTATACTGAATTTATTACATTATCACAGCCATTTAATGGCTGTGATAATGTAATAAATTCAGTATAATAATTCTGCATACTTTAATCATGAAATATATGCATTTGTTAGTTCTATATGAAATAATGCATTTCAGGAAAAATAAATGATTACTCCCTCAAAGTATACTTTGCTAGTAAAGTATACTTTGCAATGTTGATGAAATAGGCTACAGTGCGAGGAAATCCATGGATTCGCACTCTTTACAAAGTAGAAGAAATGTCCTAAAACCACGGCTCTTCCAACATCCACAAACAAAACCACACGGCTCTTCCTCCAACATCCACCAACCTGTCATTGCATGTGCAGGAACAAATTGGTAACCCGATATTCATCCACCGACAGGTCGTACATACATAGATAATGCACTTGTGGCAATTTATTCAAAACATTAATGCAACATCTTGAACGTATCCATATCGTTGGATATACATTCCATAGATTATCAGTTACTGCACTTGTTATCTTTATATGTGGTTTCACATACATATTCCTTCTGCAATATAATATATATATTATATATATATATCGGAAATCATTTACTTCTATAATATGTTGTGGCCATCTTGGTCTTGTGCCAATTGGGTCAACTTACAGTTGATGGATGTACATTAATTACTAGTAAAATATCAGTTACTACATCTATCACCTTTCCATGCACTTTCACATATATATTGATTCTACAATACGGTACATAATTATGGGATATCATGTATTCCTACCTTTGGCGGCCATCTAGGATTTATGCAAATTACGGAAGTTGGTCACAGTTGCCGTTTTGGCAACCCATCTTAATTTATTATTGGACCCCATGTCTTCGAAAGTGAACATGCATTGTAAAATAAGTTGATGTTACATAAGACTGGTGCAAGTTAACCCAATTACGAATACTCACTGCATGTCTTCATTCACGTATGACCTTATTCCAGTATGCATGTACGAGAGTCTAGAAAGTGAATCTGCCGTTAAGTTAAACAAGCATGGATTATTAAACTGTTAATTAATCAAGTATTTTCATCGTTTAACAATATGTCGTTGCAAAACTTATCGGCATGGCTAGGATTATTATGAATAGCTAATACAATGTTATTACAAGAAACGAGGCAAAGCCACGAAGGCCAGGTTTTTTCCAAGCATAGACACTTGGATAACATAATTATACCCACTTTTTGTAGACTAGATGGCCGTGGCCTGCATGTCGCGCCTTGGGGCGAGGCATGGACACTAAAAACATAGTTATAGTAGATGGAAAAACTTTAACCAAAATACTTTAACCGGACACACGGACGAACGGACGGACGTATGCCAAAATGCCGACGATATCGCGCTTTCCGCAAGCGCAGGTGTGACAATGATGATAAACACCCTGTGAAGTCAAGGTATTGTGAAGCAGTGCAGATATAGTACGAAAAAACTTTAACAAAAAAATTCAAATAATTTGAACTTGACATAGGGCACAGGATCGCGCTTTTCCGCAAGCAGGTGCGACAATGATGATAAACACCCATGTGAAGTATCAAGGTATTGGGTGAAGCATTTGCAGAGATATAGTACACAAAAAAAACTTTAACAAAAAAAATTCAAAGTAATTTGACCTTGACATTGGGCACAGGATCGCGCTTTCCGCAAGCAGGTGCGACAATGATGATAAACACCCATGTGAAGTATCAAGGTATTGGGTGAAGCAGTTGCAGAGATATAGTACACGAAAAAACTTTAACAAAATAATTCAAAGTAATTTGACCTTGAACATTGGGCACAGGATTGCGCTTTCCGCAAGCAGGTGGCGACAATGATGATAAACACCCATGAGAAGTATCAAGGTATTGGTGAAGCAGTTGCAGAGATATTAGTACACGAAAAAACTTTAACAAAAAAATCAAAGTAATTTGAACCTTGACATTGGGCACAGGATCGCGCTTCCGCAAGCAGGTGCAACAATGGATGATAAAAAACCCATGTGAAGCTATCAAGGTATTGGTGAAGCAGTTGCAGAGACATAGTACACACGAAAAAACTTTAACAAAAATAATTCAAAGTAATTTGACCTTGACATTGGGCACAGGGGCCGCACGGTTGGGGGTTAGAATGAAAATATGGATGATGATAAACACCCATGTGAAGTTTCAAGGTAATGGGCGAAGCAGTTGAAGAGATATAGTATAACAAAAAATTTTAACCAAAAAACTCTAACCAGACGTACGTTAAAAAGTTAACGTTGAAAATGCTAAGTCAAATAATAGGTGAAGGTAAAAAAATGGTCACATGTTGGATAGTTGTATGTGGTAGGCACCCCTTGGTTATGAAGCTGTGACAGTTTGGTGGTCCTAGGTGGTACAGTACCAAAGAAATGGACTTAAACACGAAAACTTAACATTGTAAACGCGAAAACTTAACATTGAAAATGGCTAAGTCGACAGCGCGGAAAAAATGGATGAAGTTAAAAAAAAAAGTAACATGTTGGATAGTGATATGTGGTGGGTACCCCTTGATTATGAAGCTGTGAAAGATTGGTGGTCCTATGTGGTACAGTACGAAAGAAATGGACTTAAACACGAAAACTTAACATTGAAAATGGCTAAGTCGATTACGCGGAAAAAATGGGTGAAGTTAAAAAAAAAAAGTAACATGTTGGATAGTGATATGTGGTGGGCACCCCTTGATTATGAAGCTGTGAAAGTTTGGTGGTCCTAGGTGGTACAGTAACAAAGAAATGGACTCAAACACGAAAACTTAACATTGATTGTGGACGCCGCCCGCCGCCCGCCGCCCGCCGCCCGCCGCCCGCCCGCCCGCCCGCCCGCCCGCCCGCCCGCCCGCCCGGCTTTCGCCAATCCAATAGCCTGGATTTTTTTTCAAAAAACCTGGCTAAAAATGATATTTGTGTTTATAACTGAAGGAGCCAGTGGAAAATGGTGGCTCAGTCCATGATGTACTTAGCCCCCCACCCCCTCCCCCACCAACACACACTCACCCTTTTCCACCGCTCACACATTCCATTGTAGGACACTACTCGCAGAGGAATGCTGTTCGGCAGAACACAGGCATGTCGGGGCGGGCAGATCTATACAGCATTCTACAGCAGTTCGCGCCAATGGCCGACGGCGTGTCCCATATGGTGATCTGCCGCCGATGGAGCGAGAGATATGGCTCAATCAGCTGGCGGCCCGGGAATACGCCAGACTATTGGACAGTCTTGACCATCAACCATGCACTGACAGCGAGTAATTACCCTTGTTATAATTCGTCCTACGTTCTAAACCAATCGTTGACACCGATTAAATCTTGCAATATGTGAAATCAGTGGTGCTCGAGCACCACTGATTTGCACATATTTGCAAGATGCACGAGCACCACTGATTCATATTGCAAGATGCCGAGCACCCACTGATTTTCACATATTGCAAAGCTCGAGCACCACTGATTTCACATATTGCAAGATGCTCGACACCACTGATTTAATAGCAGATGCCTCGAGCACCATGATTTCACTATCAGATGTCGAGACCATGCTCGATGCACCACTGATTTCATATTGCAAGATGCTCGAGCACCACTGATTTCACATATTGCAAGACGCTCGAGCACCACTGATTTCACATATTGCAAGACGCTCGAGCACCACTGATTTCACATATTGCAAGATGCTCGACCACCACTGATTTCAGATATTGCAAGATTTAACCCCAATAAGTTACATATTGCATTTAATTCCTTAACAAACCAATATGTGAACAATTATAGCCTACACATAGACCAATACAAGTACAAATACCAATAAAAAAATCATAATATCGCACATATTCCGGTAAAAAATCACATGGCGTGTCTCATATTGATTTGACGGAAGTTGAGTAGA
Organism: Conchocele bisecta; assembly: GCA_029237695.1. Lineage (NCBI taxonomy): Eukaryota > Metazoa > Mollusca > Bivalvia > Lucinida > Thyasiridae > Conchocele > Conchocele bisecta. The sequence continues at coordinate 6,084,375 of CM055268.1, read as the reverse complement.
CACTGGAAACAGTTAATATATGGTCTACAATGGAGCATCAGCAACGTTAGACATAATCAAGGTGCATGATCACGTGGTTAGAACAACAACAACAATGGCTGAAAGTGTTGAAAGCGAGTCCACTCCAAAGTAAGTATTGTTTGATAGTTTTCTTAATATGCAACGGATGTTGATGAAATATGGCGCAGCAAACGCGTTTTCATGGGCTGCACTTGGTGGTCTCGGAACTTCGGCACATACTTATGTTATTTTTGAGAATAACCTATTTCCGTACCTTCAATCGGAGGCGCTTCTTGAAGTTCAGTAATTTGTGTTGTTGTTGTAACCGCATGATCATGCACCTTGATAATTGTATTATATCACAGATTGACAATAATATACGAACCCGACTCTGGAATTACCACCCTTGACACATCGTCGTTCTTTCGCCGATATTGATTTCGAAAATAAGTAATGTTTTCAACCAATGTCTCCGAAAATTGACAAAACATGCCATACAATATAATACAATTTAGTCTGGCTTGTATATTTTTGTTTCATACAAATGTTATTCATATCAATACAGTACAGTGAGATATAACATAGTTTACACATATTAATTGAGGAGGTAAGAAGATGAAACCTGGAGGAAAAAATCTAGTGATAATATGAATTGCAATAGTTTGAAGTAGTGATAAGCGTTAGTGCTTGCGGAGATCGCAGATAGAAACCACAGTGACATCCGTGTTTGGATGTCTCTGCGTTTACCGTCTGAGACCGGTCAACCACAATTCATCCGATGCTGAGTCTATGAGTTTATTTAATTTACAGTGAAACCTCGCTAAACCGGACACCCTGGGAGATCCCCAGGGTGTCCGGTTTAGAGAGGTTTCACTGTAAATCAGGTATTTTATCATTCTGGGCCATAGCTGTGTGCTATTCGATCATGAACATACATTATCATCTTAGATAAATGACCAAGAAACTCATAACAAATAAGATCACATATGTTTGCTTGGTGTCCGGTTTAGAGAGGTTCCACTGTACGTGTTCAGTTGCACCCAGCTCCATTGAATGGAAACCACAGACACTACAAGTCAGGAGTCTCTTTTTATCATTCCATGTCTAACATACATCAAGTGCATTAATACATATACAACAACATTTTATAGCAGACGTAAATTTCCACACTGATATCAGGGGCGATAACTGTGTTTCCTTAAAATATTAATGGACATTACTATTTATTCTCAGTATTTATTTGTTGATGTGCACTGACCATTATTTATAATCTGTCCAAAATATTATTTGTTCAAGTGACGGATATAATTAGTATAAATAATATAAAAATGTCATGCGTCATTTGCATATGACACTAGCCTGATACCACCGCGAGTCACTATCAGTAATATAAAGCTTAATAAATGATTATATCTGTATACCGAGCACTCGTAATTTTTAGAACTGGAATAGTGACACAATTATGCACTTATTTAATTCCCATAAAGAACATGTTGTGCTTACTGAGTGGGCATGTACCTTTAAGGGCAATCTGAAAAATATAGCCGTGGCTTGAGCTAGGGCTTATTTGTTTTGCGACTAGTGTAAATTCAGATCAGTGTGTGCATCCGCAGTCTGATCAGGAACTTTACTGTTTGCCATTCCATCAATGAAACAGCCGACATGCTTCTAACAAGCAATATATATTGTTTTTGATCAGGAGCTAAACTGGTATCAAACCGCATAAGACCCATTGCTCCAGTTAGCCACATATAATGCTGAACATTGATTAATTGGTTTACACAGGGTCCAGTGAACGCCAATGTGGCTATGACTGGAGAATGTTGCTTATGGGATTTGTGACCAGTGTAGCTCCTGATCAAATTGTACATCCATGTAGCCTGATAATGAGCTATATTACTTATTTAGAAGCACGACAGGTGTTTAATTGAGGAAGTTACTGACCGTTCAGATCCTGATCAGACTGTGCGGATGCTTAGCTGATCTGGATCTACACTGGTCTGAAAACCCATAAGCCCCATTTCTCCAGTGATAGCTACAATTAGTGGTACCAAATGTTTGTCCGTTCAATTACAGAAAACAGCGTAGTTACGAGGATGCGTGGAACAAGGCCGTGCTTCCCACCATCACCACCACCAAGTCGCCAAGCGGTCGCTGATTGGCCTTCACAGACTCAAATAGCTACAATAATTCGCCTCCGATATGTTATCTACGGCTACAATTTGACTACGACGTCAATTGGTCTGGGAATGTACGACGTAGATCATTGGAATACTTCACAAGTCGGATTAAGGGATATAATTCCAGTAGAAAAATATTTACACAATTCCGTAACATTTGATTGGTCCGTAGCAAGTCTCTTTCCAGAATTTACATCCCAGTAAACTCCATGCCGAACTACTTTCCGTAACCGTCAGGCGCAGTTAAAATAATTCTTAACCAAACGGAAAATAAACACATTTTCTTGATGAATTTATTTCAAATGCTGGAATTATAAGGAATGAATGGCCTTTTTGTTGAATTTATCGGAGATATAAACTTGGAAAAGTCGCGGGAATACTGAACGAGGCCTTCCGGCCTTCGTCCAGTATTCCCGCGACTTTTCCAAGTTTATACCCCGATAAATTCCACAAAAAGGCCATTCATTCATATAATAAACCCGCAAAATATTCAAGACGATGCTGTATACGATTGAATACAGGAACACTATATACCTCATCACGTGGTGCATCACGTGTGCTTAGCCATGATCATTTAATCAATTGACCGCCGAATGATAAAACTGCCACGTGTAGCTAGTGTAGCCCCATATCAGACAGTGCATACGCCCTTCCTCATCCAGTCACTGAAGTAGACATATTTCCGTCAGCAAAACACTTATAACATACTCGAATTTAAGATGGTAATGATATAGAACTGGGGGCCGTTTCACTAAACTTCGTACGACTAAAATGTTCTAAAGCGCAAAATTATGATAGTATGTGAAGTTCACATTAACACTGTGTTCTTGTAAACAAGTATTGGATTTACATGTATTGAGCATAGGCTGCATATGCAGCCTATGCTCAATAAATGTAAATCCATCAATTGAAATTTATAGACTATTATAATCTACACTTACGAACAGTTTAGTCATACGAAGTTTAGTGAAACGGTCTCAAGTTCTAAATGCCATTAGGCCGGTGCTGGTGGTATACATGTTAGTTGTCTGCATGTTTCACCACGCTATGAGAGGCAGACATGCATGCGCGTCAAAAGTAATCATTTAACAGCAAGACAGTGATATATCTTCAATTAAACCACTTTACAAAGGGCCATGATGAAAACACGTTTTTATTTTTTATAGTATTTTTTCAAAACATCCAGATTTTCTCCTTTAATGTTACTCCCCGTTTCACCCTACATAGTATCACGAGAATTTTCAGAATAATTAAATAATCATATTGTTTTAAAGGTACATGCCCGCTCAATAGGCACAAACTGTTCTTTATAGGAATTAAATAAATGTATAATTGTGTCACTATTCCACCAGTTCTAAATATTACGAGTGTCCGCTATACATATGATCTTTTTTAATTATTTATACTAATTAAATGAATATTTTCGTAAAGTCTGATCATTGCACATCAGTTTGTGCCTACTGAGTGGGCATGTACCTTTACAATTTTGAAAAATACTAGCACATCCTGAGGATCTCGATGAGATCTTGATATGCAGCGTGTGGAAGTGCTGGCGCTATGGTCTGTTGTGTTGAAATGGTTAAGTGAGGTTTGAAAGACCGCCGGTTTTAAAACTAGAGCAAAATATTTAATGTAATATATAAAACCCAGATTCACATTGTATGCTCGACTGGACGTATGTGACAAAACAACTCTTACCACATACTCAGTATCCAATGTTGATGAAAGTTGACGAAATTTAAGTGTGTTTTTTATGTCGAAATTTGATACACATTTCAGAGTACACACTTAGATATTATGTGCCATGTTTTCACCAATATTCAACGTCAATTGCGGGGACTGTGTTAATGATGATTTACTCAGATTCAGGGTGATAGTTATTACTGTCGGGCATTGTATCGGTATGTGTACAGTCGTCAGCAATTAATACACCAGCTGTGGAACACCGGGCTAATGGACTGGAACTAACAGTCAAACATGTCTTCTATTGCTTGGATGTTGGGCGTGTCATTGCTAATGGTACAAGTTTCCGCAATAACAGGTACGTGCTTTTGCTTCATAACGTAGATAATGTGCCACATTCTGCAACCATAATCCCGCCTCCAGCCTTCATATCCCCTTCCCGAGTCATTTGGTTTATATGTTGTGTATTACTTGTTAATTAATTAAATGACACGCGCTCAGTGGTAGTCAAGGAGCCTTCAACACGGCACAAACATGCACTCAACGACCGGTGATGTGTGGCAACAGTACGTCAAATATATAGAAAATAGTAGGTTAGCAGAGCCTCGCCCATCCCGTTTCCTAAGCATTGCCAGATAGTTTTCCCATTCAAGGCACTAACCTACTATTCTATTTATCCCGTCAACACCTACACATGGCTTTTAAATGTAAAAATATAACCCCAGTCACCGCACATATTCATACGCAGTGATTAGGTAGTATTGACAGGATATCAGAAATGTTTAACGGAACCGTGTTTCACGGCACATACATGTACGCACTGTGTTGACGGGATAACTATAAAAAGTAAATAAAATGCAACGAAAGCCCCACAACAACTGTTCCCCATTGAACTACCAGGCAAATAGGAAAACAAACAAATCATAAGTAAGTACACGAAGACATAACAGCAAGGGAGTCGCCTTAGAACGTCCAGCAGAGCTCCAGATAAGTTGCGTATTTACTTAAATGCCCAATTAAAAGTGCAAAATACCCAATTGAAATCAGAAGTAGTGAGTATCAAACAGCAATAAAAATGTTGTGGTACCTTTCTCATGCTGCAGTAAGCAATAAACAGACCACAGATATAGAATATCTTTTCTTCTTTTCCATGAAAACATTTTTTTTGTTTTTCATTAGAATTGTCTCCAAGACAATTCCAATGAAATGCCAAGACATGTTTTCATTTCGAAGCAAAATATTCAATAATTGCTGTCTGTTGATGTGTAAACAGTAGTGTGATTTTAATTTACACCATTAAAAGTTTGAAATACCCCAATTGCTTCAGAAATGATGGAGTCACAATACCCAATTACTAATTCATTATCTGGAGCCCTGGGCCAGTGAACAAAACAGTCCACATGGGAGCTTGAACCAGATTAGCTTGGCGCGTAAACCTTCCACTTACCTCGCCATCAGGCCGGAAAGGGACAGAACCATAAAAGGCAATACAAAACAAGATTCATATAATGGACGAAACGACAAAACAATTGCAACGAAACATAACCGCCGTATACATGAAATGAGACATTGTATTGTACATATGACTATAACCTGTTCTACAGGACAACACGTAATAACAAATAGCAAATACGACAGTAACTTCCTAACATATAAGCACTTCAAAGTAATAGAAAATGAAAAAAGAAAAGAGCCAATATATGATGCAAAATACCCCGAAGAAACAAAGCTACCCTCAACAAAAACCTCAAATCATTAGTTGGAGCAAAGTGAAGTAATAGCGAATGACAGGTAATACAATGGCACAACCATCCAAGAGAACATCACGACCGGGTTTCTGAAACACACATCATTGAGTGGCATGGTTACCAGCCACCTAGTTCCGAAGGTAACTCTTGCAATCTACTCCTGTACCGTTCGCATCTACCAGCCACAGTGAAACGAAAAAGGTAGGTTGTAGGTTGCAACATTGAGCGGTCGTATCTTCTGCTTATTTCCTAATACGTGTATGGAGTTGGACAGTAAACACCCGGTAACCGTACATTGACGAAGTTTGTAAATCACGTCACCGTAAATTTGTGACTGGGTGATTATTTACTGCCTCAGTGCCTTCATATTGCTATTATATTTATAGCTATTACTAAAACAAATGGGGTCTTATGGGATTTGTGATCAGTGTGGCTCTTGAACAAATATAATGAATAATATACGTTGGTGGTCACCTTCATTTGTGCCAACTAGAACGTGTTAGTTGTTCATGTATCAGTTTCTAATCGGTGATTTTAGAAAATTTTGACAAATACAGTGGAACCTCTCTAAACCGAGATTCCACTGTAATTAAGCAGTCATGGCAAATGTAGCCTGGTAATGATCTCATTGCTTGTTAGAACCATAACGCGTTACATTGATATAATGGGTGTAGTGTAGATCCTGATCAGGCTGTGCGGATTCACAGGCTGATCTGGATCAACACTGGTCGCAAAACCATAAGCCCCATTTCTCCAGTCACAGCCAGTATTCACGACAAGATCACCATTACGGTGGTAAAACGCTTAAAACAATTACAGAGCTTGTGAAAACGGTAGCTCTGGCGCAGGAGATTCGACGCAAAACCCGTATGAACCCGCTTGTTTCTGCAATGTAAATATGCATACACTACACAACAACATAGCGGATTTATTGCAGATTTGTCAAATGTATTGCCACCGAGAATTTGGTGCAAACGCGACATTAATTTACGAAATACCGCAATGTCTCAAAACATAACACTTATACACGTATTTTACTTATTTGAAATGTATACAATTTATTGCACATAAACACGTGTGGACTTTGTTAAATATAAGAACTGATAGGGGAAACTGCAGCATCAGAATGACATGTTCAGGCGTCGCACAAAAGCTGTGCTACGATTCGTATATTTTGTCAGCTGCTGTTCCACGGGTTGCCCGGTTTGTAAGATGGATTTACTTGTTTGCAGGAACATACCAACACAATCAAGTTCGGCCTCTCGTCGGAAAGTCAATTCTGACGGATCTGTATAAAATTGTACAGCGGGATGTGGGCAGGAGCCGCCGGCGGCGTGTCGGGGATGAACAACCGCGAACGGAGCGGGAGCGACGGTGGAATCAGCGGGCAGCCAGAAAGTACGCGCTACTACTGGCCGGCTTGGACCACCAACCAGACACGGACAACGGGTAATTACGCTCTTATATCAATTCGATAAAAAACGGGCTCTATAAAAACAACGGGAATTACGCTCTATAAAAACAACGGGTAATTACGCTCCATAAAAGTGGGTATTTATTAGCTATTCGACTTTTATTATTTATTTGACTTGTACAGTGGAACCTCTCCAAACCAGACACCAAAAACACACCCGTGATCTTATTTTTGATGAGTTTCTTGGTCATTTATCTCAGGAGATAATGTATGTTCGTGATCGCAAAGCATACGACTATGGCTCAGAATGATCAAGTGCCTCATTTACAGTGAAACCTCCCAGGGTGTCCGGTTTAGATAGGTTTCACTGTATGTGAATATATACACGTTCCGTGGCCTACGATATTGCGGAGCGAGAGGCATATATCCACATACAAATCAAATAACATTTGTAATATATACGTACATTACTCACAAATTATATGCGCCTCGAAACATATACAAACTATACATGAAGTAATCAAATTAGTGATTATTTAGAAGGAACTATTTGCGAGGTGAAACGTAGTTTCGGCACTGTCCAATACGAACTCACGAAACGTCAATATGGAAAAATATGATGTTTCAATGGGAATTGAACGTACGTATATAATATAGGGTGACATATTTATATTATCTACTTCACACTATAACGTGATAAGCAAGTCATCTTAATACACATTATATGTCCTCTTAACTACTTAATTATTGCTTCCAAATTGGTCAGGACGAGACAATCACATGAGACAAATACATGTGCGAAATCTCGTCAATAATGTGATACTGACCACTAGTGACTGGTTAAATAAACGGTATTTTGTTACCTTGTATTGTGTTACTTTCCAGGGTCAGGCGAACAGTGTACTAGGGCTCGTGGAATAAGGCGGTCTTGCCCACCGCCAAACCCCCCACCACCAAGTGGCCCTGGGGTCGGTGATCGACCCTGGGTCAGTCAACACCACACCACATGCCCGGCGGTCCATAATACTGTTTGAATATCTACTCCGTTCTCGTGCGCGAAACCATGCAGTTTGATTGGTCGAGGCTGTGCTCATTCCCGACCAATCACATTACATGGTTTCGATGACGAATTCGGAGAACGGGTTCAAAAAGTGTTAAAAGAACGGGCTAGGATGGGCGGGCTTTCACTGACTGAACGACGACCGCAGGCTGATAATGATCCACAGTGGAACCTGTACATTACACATGTGCATATGTCAATGCATGCGGATGTGCTTTGCGAACACGGACAGATAGTATCATCAAAGATAGATGACAATAATACACATACAATTAAGGACGCAGAGACTGCCTGCGTGTCAGGTTTAGAGATGTTCTACTGTACTACAACGTGTATTCTTATTTCTGGCTGTGACTGGAGACATGGGGTTTATGGGCTTAGTTATTGTGGAGCTTCTCTAAACCGGTTTAGAGAGGTTCCACTGCAACAAAATACATACGTCGTTATCAGGCCACATGGCTGTTCTATTTGATCTGGATCTAATCTGGTGACAACTCCCATAAGCCCAATTTCTCCAGTTACAGCCACATGAAGGGTTGTTTTCTGTGGTTGGACGGTCACTGCGGGCTGATAAACTAGTCGCGATTGTAGATATTTTCACCCAAAAAAATGCAATTTCTCCAGACACATACCAATGTCGTCAATATTATAATAAAATAATCTTCCACGGTGCGAAGTCTTTGATTCGTTTATTTGCTGTTCCATATGTCCAGATCATTACGTCACTCAACAACTTATAATTAGGCGTGGCTGTGACTGGAGAAACAGGGCGTATTGGATGTATGATGCTTCTGGTCAAATATCACACTCCCGTAACGGGATATCGATCTATATTGCTTGTTAGATGCACGGTGGGTGTTTCTTTGATTTAATTGCGAATAGTGCAGAACATGATAAAACTGTGGGAATGCATAGGCTGATCTGGATCTACATTGTCTCAAAACCCATAAACCCCAATTATCCAGTCTTAACGACAGTTGTAAGGAGAAGAATTATCCTTATTCACAATATCTGTCCATGAATGTTGACGTATACATGTATTCAATCTGAAATAAACTATTGTTTAAACTAACGACAGTTGTATTATGACATATGAATATGATCTAACATTTGTATAGGCATACATATAGCGTGTGCTACATACGTATTAAATGGTACCGTGTGTATAGCCAATCAACTTTACTTGATTTTTGGCTGCAGCTATTTCTAGTGAAACGTCAAGTTTACGGTACTAAGGTACAGTGGGGTCAGCGTGTAAGTTGGTTCCAACCTGTCGTGTTCGTTCGTGTGTGTACTTACACGCTAACGCCACTGTATTTGCTGTACTCGTATTTGCTATTCTCTGATACCTTCATTTTTTCGTATGGATGTTGTCAGACCTATTTTCCCATAACCAGCAGCCATTCTGCTCTGGATATTCACTAATTAAAATATACGTTTAATTATTGTTAAAAAAGACAAATTCAATCTCATGTGAAGTAGATTAATGCATTAATTGACTGATTTCTGCAAGCAAAGAGTGTATATGGCACAACAAATAGGCTTATTTGTTAACGTACTACGTCCGACTACACCGCGCATGAATATCTGATGATTTAGTGTGGTTAAACCTGTACCAAACGACTAGCGAGCGGTGTTGCCATGGTGTTTCTGGAGGCGATAAGGCGTGTCGGTGATAGCTTTCGATCCGGACAAACCCACCGTTGATTTCACATCTAAATACCCCAGTTTTGTCGCGATCAACCACTGGTATCGTAACCGAAGTAAAACAAAATACAACAACAACAACAACGCCAATCGTTAAGTGAAGATTATACATTTATTTCGACAATGAGTGTTGCTACTAGCTATCCACCGTATGTATAAACAAGTATGTATTTAGAAATTCGGATAACAGTTTGGGCGTATCACTCACATCCGGGTTCACATTTTCCGCTGGGAAAATGACCATTACAGCATTAACAATTGGAATACATTCGTTACGTGTTTATAATAGAATCGTGTTGCTGATGTCAAAAATGCTACTTTAGTGTCTGAATCGCGAACAGCATAATCGTTGATCAGACTGCGCGGATGCGCAGGCTGATTCGCGCCAACGATGATCGCAAAGTCATAATGTCCATTTTCACCGCAGGCGGCCTTTAATTGTCATATTTATATTAACTAAGTACTTTAATCCAAAGATCAAACACGACACCAGTGGACATTTGCTCTGCTTCGATTGTGTGGCATACTCGGTGGCTATACCGCGTGCTGCACCATGAATTCTGTGGTTTGGATATGGGCGGTGGCAGGCTGTATGCTGCATCTACATGCACCGGTGGTTATTGGTAAGTTGTAGTTATCTGTTTATGTTCTATAATTCTCTTTCTGTCTCGTCTGTTCCACGATTTCTTTAATGACGATCTGTAGCTCAATCGCCTCCAAGAAAATTGGGGATATAGAACACTAAACCTATTAAATGATAAGTCCACACTACTTATCTCGTTGTGGAGACACATGTGTACGCAACATCTGCAACAGACAGTAATTATTATTATTCATATTAGTATTATTATTTCATATTTGCCATATGCTATGTGGATGAGTTATTCCAGCAGGCTAAATAACAAGTTAACCCAATTAGGAATAATCACTGCATGTCTTCATTCACGTATGACCTTATTCCAGTATGCATGTACGAGAGTCTAGAAAGTGAATCTGCCGTTCAGTTAAACAAGCATGGTTTATTAAACTGCTAATTAATCAAGTATTTTCATCGTTTAACAATATGTCATTGCAAAACTTATCGGCATGGCTAGGATTATTATGAATAGCTAATACAATGTTATTAAAATGATATTTGTGTTTATAACTGAAGGGGCCAGTGGAAAATTGCGGCTCAGTCCATGACGGACTTAGCCCCCCACGCCCCTCCCCCACCAACACACACTCACCCTTTTCCAGCACTCACACATTCCATTGTAGGACACTACTCGCAGAGGAATGCTGTTCGGCAGAACACAGGCATGTCGGGGCGGGCAGATCTATACACCATTCTACAGAAGTTTGTTCGCGCCAATGGCCGACGGCGTGTCCCATATGGTGATCCGCCGCCGATGGAGCGAGAGATATGGCTCAATCAGCTGGCGGCCCGGGAATACGCCAGACTATTGGACAGTCTTGACCATCAACCAAGCACTGACAGCGAGTAATTACCCTTGTTATAATTCGTCCTACTTTCTCAGCCAATCGTTGACACCGATTAAATCTTGCAATATGTGAAATCAGTGGTGCTCGAATACCACTGATTTCACATATTGCAAGATGCTCGAGCACCACTGATTTCACATATTGCAAGATGCTCGAGCACCACTGATTTCACATATTGCAAGATGCTCGAGCACCACTGATTTCACATATTGCAAGATGTTCGAGCACCACTGATTTCACATATTGCAAGATGCTCGAGCACCACTGATTTCACATATTGCAAGATGCTCGAGCACCACTGATATTGCAAGATTTAACTCCAATAAGTTACATATTATATCACATTTAATGACTACCTGTAACGACAGGAAATGGAAAATCAATACTCGGATGGAGGACTGCATTATAAACCTGGCTAATTATAAGTATGATATTTCATTGATTTGATTTTTCAGAAACTAACTTTGCGGTCTCTAGAGCTCCCTTGCATTTAATTCCTTAACAAACCAATATGTGAACAATTATAACCTACACATAGACCAATACAAGTACAAATACCAATGGAATTAACATATCCAGTATAAGTACTGTCACTTAGTGTATGTATGATGTAAATGGTGCGGGAAATGTCCGTTTTATACCTATATTTTCAACGTATATAAGCAAATAGTTCTAAACAATATGCGAGACATAGCCATGTGATTTTGTATCTATAGTACATTTACTGAAACTGTGATATTTCGTCAACATTTGACGTCATTTACGAAAAATATCGCAAGTTTTGTAAAAAAAAAAAGTATGATATCGCACGTATTCCGGTACAAAATCAAAAGGCGTGTCTCATATTTATTTGACGGAAGCTGAGTACACGGGAAACAGTTACTATATGGTTTACAATGGAGCATAATTAACGTTAGACATAATCAAGGTGCATGATCACGTGGTTAGAACAACAACAACAATGGCTGAAAGTGTTGAAAGCGAGTCCACTCCAAAGTAAGTATTATTTGATAGTTTTCTTAATATGCAACGGATTTTGATGAAATATGGCGCAGCAAACGCGTATTCATGGGCTGCACTTGGTGGTCTCGGGACTTCGGCACATACTTATGTTATTTTTGCGAAGAACCTATTTCCGTACCTTCAATCGGAGGCGCTTCTTGAAGTTCATTAATTTTTGTTGTTGTTGTAACCACATGATCATGCACCTTGCTAATTGTATTATATCGCGTCAGAAGACAACAAAGCTCGCCTGTTGGCAGCCTTCACTCAAACTTGGCACAGTTGCATAAAAACATGAATATTATATAACTTGACCTTGAGTTAAGGGGCGTGCGGCGGTGGACCTTGACATAGGGGCCAGTGGTGCAAGGTGGGTCGTTGGTTTGATATAGCATAATTTAGCATATTAAGATGAATGCATGTATGAAATATCAATGCGCTCCCTGAAAAGAGAAGCACACCAAAATTTAACTCAACGTTAAGTTTATGAACGCACTAAGTTGGTGATTTTCTACAGCATGATAGCAAGTTAAAGGAGGAATGCATGTATGAATGTGCTAAGTTTGTGACCTTGACCTTAGGGAAAGGGGTGGGGGTGCGTCATGGATTTGCTGTAGCACAATAGAGGATCATCAGATGAATACATGTATGAAATATCAAAGCGTTCCCTGTAAATAAACAGAAGTTACACAACATTTACCCCAACATTAAGTTTACGAACATGCTAAGTTTGTGACCTTGATCTTGGGGTAAGGGTTGGGTGGTGGGTTGTGGATTTGCTACAGCATGATAGAGGGTCATCTGAGGAATGCATGTATGAAATATCAAGGCGTTCTATTAAAGGAAACAGATGTTATAAGACTTTTACCCCAACGTTAAGTTTATGAATGTGCTAAGTTTGTGACCTTGACCTTGGGGTAAGGGATCGGCGTTGGGTCATGGGTTTGCTATAGCACGATATAGCATCATCAGATGAATCCATGTATGAAATATGAAGGCGTTCCCTGTAAATAAACAGACGTTACACAACAATTACCCCAACGTTAAGTTTATGAATGTGCTAGGTTTCTGACCTTGACCCTGGGGTAAGGGTTGGGTGGTGAGTCGTGGATTTGCTACATTATGCTAGAGGGTCATCTGAGAAATGCATTTATGGAATATCAAGGCATTCTATGAAAGAAAACAGAGTTATAAGACATTTACTCCAACGTTAAGTTTATGAATGTGCTAAGTGCGTGACCTTTACCTTGTGGTAAGGGATATGCGGTCGGTCATGGATTTGCTATAGCACGACAGAGTATCATCAGATGAATCCATGTATGAAATATGAAGGCGTTCCCTGAAAACAAACAGAAGTTACACAACATTTACCCCAACGTTAAAGTTATGAACATGCTAAGTTTGTGACCTTCACCTTGGGGTAAGTGTTGGGTGGTGGGTCGTGGATTTGCTACAGCATGATAGAGGGTCATCTGAGGAATGCATGTATGAAATATCAAGGCGTTCCATGAAAGGAAACAGATGTTATAAGAAATTTACCCCAACGTTAAGTTTATAAATGTGCTAAGTTTGTGACCTTGACCTTGGGGTAAGGATTGGGAGGTGGGTCATGAATTTGATACAGCCTGATAGAGGATCATCTGAGGAATGCATGTATGAAATAAGAAGGTGTTCCATGAAAGGAAAGAGAAGTTATAAGATATTTACCCAACGTTAAGTTTGTGGACGCCGACGCCGACGCCGACGACGCCGGGGGTATGCCATAAGCTCTTCTGCACTTCGTGCAGGCGAGCTAATAATATACGAACGCGAATCTGAAATGACCACCCTTGTCACATCGTCGTTCTTTCGCCGATATTGATTTCGAAAATAAGTAATGTTTTCAGCCAATGTCTCCGAAACAATACAATTCACACACGAACGAACACGACAGGTTGGAACCAACCTGTGGTGTTCGTTCGTGTGTGCACTTACACGCTGACTTACACGCTGACCCCACTGTAACAAGCAATATATATTGTTTCTGATCAGGAGCTAAACTGGTACCAAACCGCATAAGACCCATTGCTCCAGTTAGCCACATATAATGCTGAACATTGATTAATTGGTTTACGCAGGGTCCAGTGAACGCCAAAGTGGCTATGACTGGAGCATGTGGCTTATGGGATTTGTGACCAGTGTAGCTCCTGATCAAATTGTACACCCATGTAGCCTGATAATGAGCTATATTATTTATTTAGAAGCACGACAGGTGTTTAATTGAGGAAGTTACTGACATCTCAGATCCTGATCAGACTGTGCGGATGCATAGGCTGATCTGGATCTACACTGGTATGAAACCCCATAAGCCCCATTTCTCCAGTGATAGCTACAATTAGTGGTATCAAATATTTGTCCGTTCAATTACAGAAAACAACGTAGTTACGAGGATGCGTGGAACAAGGCCGTGCTTCCCACCACCACCACCACCAAGTCGCCAAGCGGTCGTTAATTGGCCCTCACAGACTCCAATAGCTACAATAATTCGCCTCCGATATGTTATCTACGGCTACAATTTGACCCATTCACAAAATGTTAGCAACCGAAGTGCATACCCAAACCTGTTGCATGTAGGTCAAAATTTAGTAAACAGCATAGTGTATACCTTTAAACAAATTATCTTTGATGTAGAATTAGTAAACTGCCAAACATAATAGAACAAGGCAATAATTTTCCCATGGAAGCCATCTTTTTTCTTGTTGTTGTTCAACATTCAACATAACGAGATGAAGCTTTCAAATTTACAAGATATACATGAAAATGTTAGATACACACCTTGACACGGTAAAATAACCAATTGCTGCATGTGTATGTTCTTTATTAATAATTTATTGATACAGTTTTAGATTTCTAACATATCAAACACGCCGGACAACCGATTGCAAAAATCACTCTTCCATGTGTTACATTAAAGAGATGGGGTAAAATTGCTACCCTCGCGAGAGGTATGGAGCTGGGTAGCAATTTTGTTTCTAAAACATTTTCGCTCACATTTTGCATGGCTATTCATGAAGATGGGTTTATTAGAGAACAAGGGGTAGCAGGCATTTTATTATATTATTTTCTCAAAGTTGTACAATATTCATCAACGTAAGCTAGATATACAGTAACCTTACGAACCAGGGGCCGTTTCACTAAATTTCGTAAGTGCTAATATAGGATTGTCTGGAAATTTCTATTGATGGATTTACATTTATTGAGCATAGGCTGCATATGCAGCCTATGCTCAATAAATGTAAATCCAATAATTGATTACAAGAAAACATGGATAATGATAAATTTATCATAATTTTGCACTTACGAACATTTTAGTGGTACGAAGTTTAGTGAAACGGGCCCCTGGATGTACGGACAGCTGATACCTATATATATAATGAAAAATACAACAAAATACCTGTTTCACATTTAATCGACTTCTTTATGTAGGCATGGACCACCCATACACCGTTATCTGATATAATATATATAAATGCATTCGCGCTTTATTTAGTTGTAATAAATAAATAATTTATGTATTTATAGCAAATTATCATGTACCCATTGAATCATGAATATCACTCTTTGTGCTATATGTTACATGCAATTATTTATCAATTATTACAACAAATATAGCGCAAAAACATTTCCATAAAACGTATATCAGATAAGGTCTTTATTACACGTACATGTACATTGCTTATTCTGTTCGGTTCATACATACATTTTTATTTAACATTCGTCACACTTATTTAATGGTTTGTGCAGATATTTACGGAGCCCCGCAGGGGATGTAGAATTCTTTTTTTATTAATTCGTTCGCACGAAATAACAATTCTTTCAATTTTTTCCCTCAATTTAACAATTCGTTCCCACGAAATAACAATTGTTATATCGTGGGAACAAACTGTTAATTTGTGAACGTATTGTTAAATTGAGGGAAAGAATTGTCATTTCGTGGGAACGAATTGTCATTTTGTGGGAACTAATTGTTAATTCGAGGGAACGAATTGTTATATCGTGAGAACGAATTGTTAATTCGTGGGAACGAATTAATAACAAAAAACTCCATGACCCCTGCGGGGCTCCGTAGATATTGACCTTGTTCCAGTACATGCATATAGATTTAATGCAGGGGCCCGTTTCACTAAACTGTGTACGACTAAAATGTTCGTAAGTGCAAATTTAGGATCGTCTGGAAATTTCAATTGATGGATTTACATTTATTGAGCATAGGCTGCATATGCAGCCTATGCTCAATACATGTACATCCAATATTGGTTTACAAGAAAACAGTGTTAATGTGACATTTACAGACTATCATACTGTTTCACTTACGAACATTTCAGTCTTACGAAGTTTAGTGAAACGGCCCCCTGGTGTGTAACGTTGGTGAACAGCACACACATATGAAAGCTCTCTTTAGTGCATAGCACGGGCTTTCTCGGTGTTTGATATCATAATGTACTAGAGTCATAAACATGTAAACCAGCGTAGAAAACACGCTATGCAGAATATTCATGATGTGCTTATGCAACAAATATAATCCAACATTTGGCATGATTTAATATGATATGTATTAAACTAATACTAATGTTGACGGATTACATAAGATGCGAGGCATATGCCTCGTTACTCATGAACTCAGTAAACTCGTTTAAGAAATACCATGGTATGATTACTCATGTCAGATCTTCGAAACCCGCCGCATGCCACATTGTCACTCTTGAGGGGTTTTCAAACTTTCGATAGCATTTTTTATTATTGTCGAAAAAACATGCTGATTTAGCTCACCTGAGACAAAGGCTCAAGTGGGCTATTGTTACCGCTTTTCGTCCGTCATCCGTCCGTCCGTCCGCAATTTCAAACGTCTTCTACTCCTGGGGCCCGTTTCACTAAGCTTCGTACGACTAAAATGTTCGTAAGTGCAAATTTAGAATCGTCTGGAAATTTCAATTAATTAATTTACATTTACTGAGCATAATTATGCTGCATCTGCAGCATATGCTCAATAAATGTAAATCCAATAATTGTGTACAAGAAAACATTGTTAATATGAAATTTACAGACTATCGTAATTTTGCAATTACGAACATTTCAGTCGTACGAAATTTAGTGAAACGGGCCCCTGATGAATTCCCATTATGCTACATGCAGAAGATTATGCATAAACGTATTTCGTCTAGTAACCAATACAAGAAATTTGTGTTGGTTACTAGATGAAAAACACGCTTATTTGATAGTGCTAAGTAGAGCTGAATGGCATCTCCTCAGGAAACGGGTGCATTTTTGACATGAAACATTTTAGTTTGGTGCTTCACCAGTGCTGATACTGATTTAGAAAACATTAAATATTGTCCATAATGCTGCTCAAACTTAACAGGGATGACCTATGGGAGTAATATTTTCAGATTTGTCAAACTATAGGTCGTAGCATAATCCCAATGATCAATAGTCTATGCTCTTTCAGATTGTTAAAATGATGACCCCGAAATCCAAAATGGGCCCGAAGATGAAATAAGGGTCGAATATATTCATGTCATATATAACATTGAAGGTATCGACGAGACGATTAGTCTAGTCTAATTTTAGACGACATCGGATGATTACGTCGTCCAACGATTTCAAACGTCTTCATCTCACGAACGTATGGTCCTTGCGTGAAGCATTTACACATTTTTTAAAATCGACTTGCCAAACTTCACAATTATAGAACTTATGTGAAGCATTTTCAGATATTGTTATATTGAGGTTAACGCATAACCCAAGATGACCGCCGTCTAAAATAGCTTAAATTATTATCGCCAGACCGATTTTTCATATAAACTTGGCAAGAATGATCGATGGTCGATGCTCTTTCAGATGTGTGACAATGGCGTCCACAGGATCATAGTTGGGGGGTGGGGGGTGGGGGGGGGGGGGGGGGGGTCATGTTATATATGAAATCGAAGGTATCGACGAAGCGATCGCTCTGGTGCACTATTTTTCCAGGAGAGCGACTCAGGCCCTGAACAGACGCTGAACAGTTTGAACAAAAAATTGGCGTCCAAAGATGGCGGGAATCTGTGGGACAAATTTATAATTAAGAAGTGCCATTTATTTTTAGGAATCTTTACACTAGTGTTTTCAGAAATATACAAAAAATGTGTAGAAAATTATTAATTATATTTATTATATTATATCAAATATATGTCATCCAAGACGGCGGATAAATTTAGTTAAGTATATTATGTCGAAACAAGAGCTGTTTAATAGCTATCATTTACAACTTATGATTTCCAAACATATACAGGTACATGTATGTGTAGTAGCGTAGTTACAAACTTCATGTAGAATGTAAGACGCTATGCCGTCCATTAGGCAGAAGAAAACGTTCCAATATCGACACAAAACGTAAATTGGACTAAATCATTGAGTGTATTATTCTGGACGACTATCGTCACATAAACCTTCCGTGTCTGTTTTATCTGGCGTTGTGTATGTGTTGTTACAGCTTCCAAGTGGCGTCTTATCCGGCATTATGTTATACAGCTGAAGAATTAGACGTTTATGTTTCATTATTATCTGACCTTTGACCTTGGATAGATCCTAAGCGTTAATGCTACGTCAACACACATGCAAAGTATATGTAATCGAAGATCACGTTATATCGGAAGGTGTACATATTCTACATTTAATCACATCAGAATGCTATGACAGTGCTTGGTTTAATTGTTTATGTCATAATTTGACATTGACCTGAAAAAGACCCTGATATTGACATATAACTTCTAAATATAAATAAATTCAACCTTTAGCATGGCCTATCCCGATTCGTTTTAACATTTTACAACATTTAATATGACATTTGATCGTCAGTAAACTACATTATAAGCACGTTCAATACTTATTTGACCATTGACGTTTGTTCTAGTGTGACCTTGGCATGGGCACAAAAGCTCAGCGTAGGTAAGCCTAATTGCTTACTATTATAATGGATTTCAGCATTTTATGTCTTCAAATCTACACTTTTTAAACTTTGACCTGTTCGTGACATTGACCTTGACATTAAAATGTATCATGATATATTCTAGTACTTTTCAACATTCAAAAATATGATGTTAGTGTCCATATAATTAATAAGTACATGTAATACATATTATTCCTTGACCTTGGCCTCAATTTGACCTTTTAAATCGGGTAGCCCCCTCCAGAATAAAATGTATTCAGCTAAGGTATAACTTTGCTAAATTTGGTAATTTCTTCCAGCGTGACACAATCATTTCCCTAAGCCACTACAGTCACTGACTACCTGTGTATACTCCGACGGCGCACTGCAATCTGTGACTACATACTATAGCCGATGTATTGATATAACAAAATATCAAACTGTCACATTCTGACCAGCAGCTGAAACATGAATATGTTTATATTGGCGTGGATATGGTATGCATGGGCAATCCCAGTTTTATTAACAGGTAAGTCAGATAACATGCATTTTCGTTATTTCTATGCAGTTTGTATTAATCTGTAGCCGTCTGGAATTGTCTACGCTCTTTTTTACTGCTGTTTCTAAATCAAGAATCATTACATTTATTCGTACCGTTGTTAAATCATGTATTTACAGGCCACATTGATAGTCCAAGCGATGATCAGTCCATGAAGATATTTAAGGCAGCGAGACAGCAGTACTCGCTACGCTCCAGAATGCGCGAGCAGATATTTCAGGAGATCGTGCAGCTGAAACAACGAATGATCAGTGATGACACGGACATCGGAAAACGACGTGACTCGAACACCGCGAGACTCGTTAGAGCTATTGCAGACGCAATGAAAAACCGGTGAGAACAGGTGACCCGCATGAACATGTCATTAACTGTAAATGCATACGTTTGGTAATACGACAGACCAGAGAGCATAAACGGAATTGGTTTATAATAAAAACAGGCTCGAGCATAGGTGATGATATAATACAGTGGAATATCTCTAAACCGGACACCCTGGGGACCAGGGTGTCCGGTTTAGAGAGATTCCAATGTAAATCAGGCATATATGACCGTTCTGAAATGTTTTGGCGTGCTTTGCAATCATGAACATATATCGCAATCTGAAAAAAATGACCAAGAAACCTCTGAACATAAGATCACAGAGGTTGCCTTGGTGTTATTGCAGACGCAATGAGAAACCGGTGAGAACTTGCCATAATTGAGCCAATGCCAATGTGACCTGTAGTCCTTGGCAGCAAGTGCTGACAAAACCACCTGATCAGAAGGTTGGTAACGGTTTCAGTGACATAGAGAAAACAACATATACATGTACACTATTTACTCAAATTACAAAGATACATACTTGTAATTTACACGATAATTTACAAAGTATAGAACAAAAATTATCTTTCAAACACCAACACTGTCTATAATAGATGAAACTAGAAATGTGGCCTATCGGCACACGAATACACCCACTGGCAGCCAAAGAAAACGAGGCATTTTTTATTATAAGCCACTTAGCCGAGCGTTAAGGTTTCAAACGCATCAAGTGTGTGACCTTGACCCTGGGCATAGTGTGATAATCCATGCATCGGTGTAGAAGATATAGAGCGGAAGGGAATTTCAATAGGTTTGACCTTTGACCTTCAACTGTGACCTTGACCTTGGATGTAGGTGCGTGGTTATTGATCGCGACGCACCTTCTCATCATGAGAAACAATTGTGCCAAGCCATTTGATAATCCATGCATCGGTACAGAAGATATAGAGCGAAAGGGAATTTCGATAGGTTTGACCTTTGACCTTCATCTGTGAATTTGACCTTGGACGTAGGTGCGTGGTTATTGATCGTGACACACCTTCTCATCATGAGAAACATTTGTGCCAAGCCATTTGATAATCCATGCATGGGTGTAGAAGATATAGAGCGGAAGGGAATTTCCAACAGAACGACAGACCGACAGACCGACAAGCTGACTCCTATATACCCCCTCAAACTTTGTTTGTGGGGGTATAATAAAATCCGTATACTAATACAATGTCCAATTTCTGAGAATTCACTAGTTACGAATGTACAGTACATATTAATGCATATGCAAGTTTAACACGTAATAATTCCAGCACAAAAATATTTACACAATTCCCTAACATTTGATTGACCCGTAGCAAGTCTCTATCCAAAATTTATATCCCAGTAAACTCCCACGCCGAACTACTTTCTACAGGTGCGCTGTCAGGGCTGTCAATGTAAACAAATGGCTGCCGTCTGTCAAAATAAACACCATTTTCTTGATTAATTTATTTCAAATGCTGGAATTATAAGGAATGAATGGCCTTTTTGTGGAATTTATCGGGGATATAAACTTGGAAAAGTCGCGGGAATACTGGACGAGGCCTTCCGGCCTTCGTCCAGTATTCCCGCGACTTTTGCAAGTTTATACCCCGATAAATTCCACAAAAAGGCCATTAATTCCTATATTATCCACTGTAGAATACACTTTGGTACTTAATTTGGTTTATTTAAAGTGTGCGAAGGACGCCTCCAATATTTTAAACACACCAAATTTTTTTCCATATCACAGTAATCACAGCAGTCCATGGTGTTATTACATATGAAGTTAATAATCACATTGTTTTAGGTCAATTTTGCGCTATTCACGGAACACCGACGTTGCCTGTCAATAGCGTGCAGTTATTGACAAATCGTGGAGATTACTGACGTCAAACGAACTTCAGCTGAGCAACAACGTCGTGCGACGTCACGTGTGGCTAATGTAAAGTACTGGGATATAAATGCAATGCGTTTCCATTCTGCATTTATGGACACTGAATGAAAGCATTTTATAATATCATAGCATCAACCGTACACGCACACTACTCTTGTAGCAATCTAGAAGTTCTAGTTCAATATTAATCTATGATATTCTTGATTGTTCTCAATTGTTATTTTTACTAACTATTAAAGAAAACTTTCGCATGTTTTCGTGTTCGGCTTACGAGAATGTAGAACTGACATGTACAATTATTGTATTTTGTTTTTTCCATTTGTTCATTAACATAGATCTACCTCATATAATAAATGCATAACCATAATGTTAAATTGAATTTAGAACATTCTGGAATATGAATATGTGAGGGAAATATTTGAGAACAATTCAGAACAATCAAGAACATCATAGATTAGTATTTAACTTCTAGATTTCTGAAAGCTTATTGTGCATGACTTGTGTTGTTGATGCTATGGTGGAGCTGAACCAAACGTATTAGGAAATACTGCCAGTGTCCATAAATGCATAATGAAAACGCCCATTCAACGTATTGTGTTTATATCCCAGTACATTACATTAGCCCCACGTGAGGTCATGTGACGTTGTTGCTTTGCTAAAGTTTGTTTGTCGTCAGTAATCTCCACGCCGTTGTCAATAACTGTACGCTATTGACCGGCAACGTCGCTGTTACATGAATTGTGACAAAATGACGTAAAACAATACGGTAATAACACCATGGGCTGCTGTGCTTACTTTGGTTTTCAAAAAAACATCTGATATGTTTAAACTATGCTAAAAGTACTGTATACAATGGAGACTGGAGGTAAATGCATCGAAAACATAAACATGTGGTCTTCAAAAAGAGGAAGTCACTGAAACATTTAACTTTCAGATATAAAGGAGAAATAATTGAAATTGAAGACCATTTGACATTTGTCATAAATGGGAGAAACATCTAATTGACCAAGCTTCTAAAGCGATGTTCGGTTTATTTAGAAAGATTAATACGTTATCTACGCCAGTAGACTATCAACTAAAACTATTTGATCAATGTATATCGCCAATTATTTACTTCGGCTGAAACATTTGGGGCCGAATGTCATAGTATATGGCGAATTAGGTACGTGTCCAATGAGTACGTCAATTAAATGTATGATTATTTCATTTTGGGCAAACTTTAGGCCAAATTGAAATAATCCTACATTTAATTGACGTATTCATTAGAAATGTACCTAATTCGCCATATACTATGACATTTGGTGTAGTTTTTAAAGCCCCAAATTTTCAGGAAAAGCAAATAAACTACCTCATGTACAAACTATTACACTCACAATATTAAGCAACATGATTAATTTCAGATGGATTCAAAATGTCAAGTCATTTTCTTATCTGAAATGGGAGCTCCTGGCATATGACATAGCCAGAATGACGTCAATTCCATATGACATAGCCAGAATGACGTCAATTCCATATGGCTGAGTCATCATGTCAGAACCCAACTTTAGAATCAGTTTATTCAGTCCTGGTATTGATTTATACTCTCGTGTAATTGTCTATAGAATATATAAGACGGTTTTTGAAATCGAAACAGAGCTCAGTTGATGGCATGCCATCGCAATATACCCACCACTTTTCCCAAATGCTAAGTCGAAAAGAGGGAGATAATCCATGATTGGGGATGGAATGAAAAGTCGAAATTCACTTTGCACCATAAGGAAGGCACACACCATATTTCAAGAAACGTGACGGACGGACGTATGGACGTAAGGACGGACGTGGACAGACGAACGAACACCGCGACGAAAACAATTAATCGCGTCAACACATTTTTGATATCCTTTCAATACGACCTAATCACTGAGTATGAATATGTGCGATGGCTGGGGTTATTATTTTGCATTTTAAAGCCATTTGTAGGTGTTGAAGGGATAAATAGAATAGTAGGTTAGTGCAGTTAATGGGAAAACATATCTGGCGCGGCACGGAAACGGGATATTACCCATTTCAAAATGGGGCTATAACAAACTTTCCGGAAAGATTATGAAAACTATTGACCCGGTTTCGGACTTCGAATCATAAACTGGCAGTCGAAACGGGAAGGTGGATTGGGACGCCGAGACACACATAACCTGCTCCAAATGTGACACCGGTGCTGTCGGTGACGAGTTTCACTTCCTCTTCGAGTGTCCGTACTATAAGGGAGGACGCAACCATTCAAGTTCAAACCATTCTACAGCTTTTTCAAACGAATTCTAGAAGCAGTAAAGAAATATAGCATTTTTATTATAACAAAACATTGTTATCATTATAATAGTTCAAAGAATATGTTAATTGTACCCATCTTACATAATGTACTCCCATGTATACCTCGCGTGTAATTTTATATTACTTTGAGCGAAGAAAACATGTTGTATTTAATTGTATTGTATAACACGCATAGCGATTCTCGAAGGCGTTTTATGCTTGCGGGTCACATTCCCTTGGCTACGTTCGGCCAACAGAGTTTCCCCAATACTAGCTCCACTAACACAATTTGTCACGCAAAACATTTGGCGTTTAGCGCGATCTTGCTATGCCATTACTTGTTGACTATGTGTCGTCAAAGAAGGCTATCCTGGTTTCTGGTTATTTTACAGAGAAACCCGCCGTCATTGTCTTCCAGAACACACAGCACTTTGCACATGGCATCAGTGATAATCCTTGGCCCATTCTGCTGGATGGTTCCTTGAATATTTATCCATAATGAATACTTTCACCGAAAACTAATGAAGCTTTTCTGATATTTCTTGACGCTGACGGACTACCAGAGTGATATAATTTTAAAGAAGGGAGACAATCCCTACTGCTCCACTCAAATTGAGCTGTATGCTCTTGCGTATCGTACATCGTTCTATGTATGGTTTGGATGTTGCAGACTCGAATTCACCTACCTTCATATCTGTTTTCTCACTTAAAATTCATCACCTTTCTTCTCTTTAATCTCATTCACTATATTTATATTTTCTCCTCATTCTATTTCTCTTCATCATACATGTATATTAATTCGTTCCCACGAAATAACAATTCGTTCCAACGAAATAACACTTCGTTCCCACGAAATAAATAAAAAATTCTTTCCCACGAGATAACAATTCGTTCCCACGATATAACAGTTGTTATTTCGTGGGAACATAATTGTTATATCGTGGGAACGAATTGTTAATTGTTAATTCGAGGTAACGAATTGTTAAATTGATGGAATTAATTATTATTTCGAGGGAACGAATTTTCAATTCGAGGGAACTAATTGTTATTTCGTGGGAACGAATTATTATATCGTGGGAATGAATTGTTAATTCGAGGGAACGAATTGTTAAATTGAGGCACGAATTGTTATTTTGTGGGAACGAATTAATAAAACAAAATCAATAACACTGGCGGGGCTCCGTACAAATGTAAATGCATTTTGAGAATAAAAAAGTATGCCAAAAAAAGAATGAACGTTGAATGCACAGTTCGTCGGGCAATCGGTCTGATGGTGAACACTGCATGAAACAACATACTATTTATTTTGCAGTAAATGAGAATCAAACATGTAACTATAAAGCTGAGTGAGATAGTTCCTATCCTGTCTGCTGTCTTGTTAAACACACTTGTATACTGTATTTTGTCTTGCTTCATGGGCCATATGGCTTAAAGCTATTGTTAATGAACATAATTTCTAATTTCTGTAATAAGCATATACAGTATCTTAAGGTGCGGTCACATAGCCGTTAGTGGACGTAGTGATCCGTAGGGTAGATTACCGTGGGTCAGACGTGGTGTAAGTACATTAAACAAGGTTAAACTACGTTGAACTACGTTAAGGTACTGCATAATTTGGGTGATGAGCCACAGAAGGGTACGGATAAGTAAGCTAAAGTAAGGTAAACCGCGTTAATGTACGATAAACTACGCTAGATTAAGCTAATTCGGGTGGTGCTCGCCCACGGACAGGTACGCAGTGGTACGTCTCACTACGCTTGAGTACGGTAGACTACGGTAGCCTCTACGTTTGACTACATTAGACAACGCTAAAGAACACCAACTACGGTATATTCATTATTTATTTTTATTCTTTATATATTTTTATCTTTATTTTTTAATTATTTTGTTTATGTTTATTCATTTGTTTTGGCAAACAAACAAACGAACAATAACAAACAATTAACATACAGGGTTACAAGGATCCTTATAAGGACCGTTCCCCTAGACTCCCTCTCCTCTCAGTACTGGCGCAGATTGGCATCCTGCCATGCCACTGATCCCGCCGGTGACACAAAGTAGTGCTTCATGTATATGCGCTGGAGCTTGGCATCCGCGGTGTCCCGGTTACCACCCTGAGGTTGGTGGAGGTCCAGCAGGTTGGCATTGTCGCGCCAGGCACCA
Source organism: Conchocele bisecta (assembly GCA_029237695.1). Classification (NCBI taxonomy): domain Eukaryota; kingdom Metazoa; phylum Mollusca; class Bivalvia; order Lucinida; family Thyasiridae; genus Conchocele; species Conchocele bisecta. The sequence goes on along the minus strand of CM055268.1, from coordinate 6,057,939 downwards.
GGGACAACGTTGTGGTTGGCATCCTCCTGGTCCAACACATGGGCATCAGCAATTCTCTCCCGCAAGAAGTTGTGAAGGACTACGCAGTTTCAGACTATGAGGTTCACTGTATCTATGTCCACCTGCAGGGTGCACAGCAGACAACGGAACCGGTTTGCAAGGAGGCCAAACGCATTCTCCACCACACGACGAGCTCTAGAGAGGCGGGAGAACCCTGCGGCCGAATGGCTTCAACACCCAGGTCCTCATGACAAAGGCATCATCAGCGACGAGGTAGAATGGGGTGTCCACATCATCGTGCGGTAGTGGCTCTGCGTCTGGGATGCCGATGACACCTTCCTCTATGGCTTGGCGCAGCTCGCAGTGGTTACATATCTGCCCATCGGAACTGGAGCCAACATCACCAACCTGTATCCACCGGAACGTGTAGTCCGTATCAACCAAGGCCATAAACACAATGGAGTAGAACACCTTGTAGTTGTGGTAGGTGGAGCCCGATCTGGGGGGGAGGGGGTTCTTGATAGCAATATGCCATCTCTGTTGGAATCGGTCTGCCACCTGCAGCCACTCTTGGGGTTCTGTTGGTGTCTGAATAACCTCAGCTTCCAATACATCGAGAAGAGCCTGGCAAACGGAGGCGACACTCCCTGAGATGGTGTTGTGACCAATACGAAAACTGTACATCAGGGACCGGTAGCACTCTCCAGTTGACAGGAACCTCAACGTCAAGGCGAGCTTAAGTCCAGGAGACACAGGTTGGTGCCAGTTGCTCGGAGTCGGGTTGAGATGGTCTTCAACCCTGATGAGAAGGTAATTGAAGCACGCCATGTCCATCCGCAGGAAGTGGGTGAAGGCCTCAAGATTCTCTATCATCAGCTCTTGTATGAGTCCATTGTACTGGCCATGGATGGGTCTTCTCAGCAACCAGTCTCTGGTCCACCACCTTCTCTGGCGCCTCTCTGGTCGGTCTTCCTCCTCCACCAACTGTCTGAGGTCGCGGGCAAGACCCAAAAGCTCAGCATTCTGCAGGGCAAAGAGGTTCATAAGCTGTCTTCTGTCACCCATGTTGACTTCTAGGAAATTCTAGGCTCGACTGACCATGAGATGGTGGACCCTCATGATTTATACCCCCTGGCTGGGCCGTATGTCGGCCCTAGCAATCTGTACTTTACTGTACTTATCTGTACTTCAACCTATTTATCTGTAGTTGAACGTACTGTAACGTAACAATACCGTAACAATAGCGGACTGTTATGTACTGTAGCGTACTGTTACGTACCGTACCGTATCTATTAACGTTGTTGGACGTACTGTGACTTAGTCTACCGTGATGGGGACCCGTATTGACACCCGCAGTACAGCGTACTTTAACGTATCATGACGTAGCATGACGTAGCACAGACCGTACTTGAACGTACTTACCTCTTCCCGGCCGTGAAGCTGGTCAGATATTGGTTTTATGCGGGGTAAAGTACGTTAGAGTACGCTAGAGTACGTTTGAGTACGCTAAGAGGTACGTTAGACTACGTTAGCCTTCGCTTCAGTACGTTAGCATCACGGATGCAAATATTGCCTCTAACGTACCGCTCTCTTGAACATATCCAAAAATTAAATTGAAAATCACGGCTCCCCCAAGTTAATAATAAGTTAGCATCACGGAAAACTACGGTACGGTACGGATGCCGGTACGTTCAGATACCTTCAACTACGTTGAACTACGTTCAATTACGTTAGCCCGCACTACGTGCAACTACGTCCACTAACGGCTATGTGACCACACCTTTACTACGGGTGACTAAATAGCCCGCTTTGTGTTACGCGTATATGAAAACTTACCATTCAGTGAAACTAGGTTGAACATATGATTGAAAGTGTAAATTTTGTTTTACCGTAAACCAAGCAGGAGGTTTATACGACAGTTGGTATTTTACTAATACTGGCGACGAATAATTTGGCCAGACGGGTGTATAACGTAGGAAAGCATACTGAATACACCTTACGAATTTATGTCGTCGTGCTATAGACTAAATAATATTTTATCTCAACGCATGATTGAGTCACCAAGGGCGTTAATATACAAATAAACAGCTTCGGAATGATCCGTACTTCCATACACAGATAAATCATAAGTTTTTATTATTATAAACAATGTATATTAAAAAGTATATATTAACTAGCCGACATCGGTTTTCAAATACATATATTTTTGAGGGGTTATTTAATAATAATAATAATAAAGTACCACATTCTGCCTTAAATTGAGCTGCTACATTACTATCGAGAATTTTAATAGATAATGAATCAAAAGCACAAAAGTCCATAAAATCACATAACATTACCCTAAATAGTGGTAAGCTAACCATTCTACATATAAAGACTCATCATGCAAACAATACCAATATGTATGCCACTCTGGAATGATCGACAGACAAAAGGGTACTGGCTTGGAACGGTCGGTACATAAATTTGCTTTATGACACAGGAGGAAAGGAACAGCGTCGCGATGTCACGCCACTTTCCCGAACTATTTAATTGTCCATCAGGAAGCCAATATCAATGAAAAAAAAATAAAAACACACTATAATGACTGTTTTGTGTGTATATTACTGTCACATTACAAGCGCAATCACCTACATGTACTTTACATACACTGGGTTATTATATTTGACAAATAAAGCTGTGAAATCAAGATCTTACAAGATTTTGAAGCCGATAACTGTCCGTCTGCGATACGAAAAGAACAAATGTGTTGCATCGCGGAGTTCACTCGATTACTCTTGTCGCAGTAACTTTAAATTATGTTCCCAGAGACATAGCTACAAGAAACATACACTTCCAACTTCAAATTCTACAAAAAAAATTATCTCACATAGGGCCTAGGCCCACCTTATAGGTTAGCCACCTCCAAATAGGTTTACTATATAATTTAACCGATTGCCATTCAATAAGGCCAGTCTCCTACTTTCACTATTCGCATGGATGCTGTGGGACCCACTTGTACATGACCTGCTGCCAGTCTGTACTTGTTCTGCATGAACGAAACAATAGGTTCACTTACTCCTAAGAAAGAAAAATCCAACCTTGTCATATCCTCCAATATTGTTTACATTTTTTGGCCACAGAAACTCTGTTTACATCACGTGACCAACAGGTTCTTTTAAAGGCTACAAATATGCTGAAAACTGGTGTTAAAAGCACCCCAAAATGTTCTTCAAGTGAAACTGGGTAGCAATGGATCAAGATCTGCAAGCAAACGGTGTCTGTGACCTCAGAACACCCACACTATTTATTTATACCGGACTATTTTTGCATACACCCTGAGCGATTTCGCACCATTTGGTATCCTCTAACCTTAACAATAATATTCAAACCAATTTTAATTTGTGAATATCCAGAGCTGAATGGGTACATGCTATGGGAAAATAGGCCCCACTACATCCATGCGACAAATGAAAGTAGCAGAGAATAACAAAATGTGATAAATGGTTAGGTTAAATAGGGAAAATCAATGGTGGTGGCCCACCTCCGAGATGGTGTACATGTAGATCAACACACACTATCTATCTTTCGCTTGAAAGGTGATTCGATATATATGAAATACATTCATCCTATCTCACATGAGGTGTGTGATGGGGATGCGGTGGGGCTCAATACATCGTAGTTATTTATGTTGCATACATGTGGCCCGTTTCACTAAACTTCGTACGACTAAAATGTTCGTAAGTGTAAGGTTATGATCGTCTGGAAATTTCAATTGATGGATTTACATCGATTGAGCATAGGCTGCATATGCTCAATAAATTTGAATCCAATAATTATTTACAAGAAAACACTGTTAATGTGAAATTTACAGACTATCATAATTTTGCACTGACGAACATTTTAGTCGTAAGCAGTTTAGTGAAACGGCCCCCTGGAATGTTTAACGCTTCAACCATGTAGACCATTAATCCAAACGTTACAAACACCGTAGATCCAGATGAGACGCTCATCAAGATCTACACTATTCGTCAGATTTTGTAATCGCATATACCTATGTGATTAATGCAATTAGTCCAATACTCGTGAATTAGTCTATGCTATTGAATATATGTGGCTGTGAATGGAGAAATGGGGCTTATGGGATTTGCGACCAATGTTGCTCCTGAACAAATAACACACTCGTGTATCCTGATAATGATCCACATTACTTGCTAGAAGCATAACGAGTCATTCATTGATGGAATGGCGACCAGTGCGGATCCTGATCGCTGATCTGGATCTACACTGGTCGTAAAAAATATATGCCATTTTTCTCCAGTCACAGCCACATATGAGACACGCCATCCGATTTTGTACCTTCGGCCATCTGGGTAATTTCATTAAATATGTTTACAATATTTTCAATATTTTTCATAAAGAAAGTCAAAATTATCTGCTATTTACGGAAAATATTTTAAATTCTGTAAAAGTATTTCATGAAATTACGTAGATGTCCGAATGTACAAAATTGCATGCCGTGTCTCAATTGCATGTATGTGGAATGTTTAATGATGACTGCTTGCTACAGTAACATCCATTGTCCACTCCAGCAAACAGAGACAGATGTATGCGTATAACTGGAACAAGGCGGCGGACACTGTAGCACGAACGTGGCCCCGGATCCGTTCGCCCCGCCGACGACGACGCCGCCGCCTTGTAATTTTCTATGCCAACTCTCCAGCTGGTTTGGACGGCGTAAGCGGTAGAGCCAAACATATACAATATATGTGATAAGTAGTTGGTTATGCAGATACTCTCATACAAATACAACTTCTACTGTAGTGTGTAAAAATACAACGATTTTGATGTGACACATGTATACTCTGGGGACCGTTTCACTAAACTTGGTACGACTAAAATGTTCGTAAGTGCAAAATTATGATAGTCTGTAAATTGCACATCAACACTGTTTTCTTGTAAATGTCACAGGGTGAGAAACATGTGCACCGGCCCGGGGCTCGAACCGGGGACCTCTGGTTTACCGTACCATCGCTCTAACCGACTGAGCTAGCCGGGCACGAATACACACTTCCTCCCCTGAGTGAGTTACGTACCGTGACATACTTCCCCACTAAATTGGAATTCGTCCCCGAATTCTATATTTAATTCGTCTCTGAATTCCACATATTTGGTACATTTTGGGTAGTATATATATCAGTCACGGTCCCTCGTTGGGCGCCAAATGTAACAGGGTGAGAAAAATGTGCTCCGACCCGGGGCTCCAACCCGGGACCTCTGGTTTACCGTACCATCGCTCTAACCGACTGATCTAGCCGGGCACGAATACACACTTCTTCCCATCAGTCAGTTACGTACCGCGACATACTTCCCCGCCAAATTGGAATTCGTCCCCGAATTCTATATTTAATTCGTCTAACACGCACTGCGCATTCTAGATCGCTATCAGGCTACCGGAGTGTGCTATTTGATCGGGAGCTACGCTGGTCACAAATCAAATAAGCCCCATTCATTCCGTTACAGCTACATATTAGTTTGTATCAGATGATAGCCTAGTAACATGATGTTAAATAAGGGAGACAACCCCTATTGTTCTCGGCTGGAGATGTCATTCGCTCTTACTGTATCGATGATTGTCGCTGAAATACGGACCCCCGCAGCGGACATGGATTTTTTTTCTTAATTCGTTCCTAGAAAATAACAATTCGTTCCGCCCTGAATTTAACAATTCGTTCCTCGAATTAACAATTCGTTACTCAATTCTTTCCCTGAATTAACCAATTCTTCCCTGTTACCAAAATTCGTTCCCACAATATAACAATTCGTTCCCTCGAATTAACAATTCGTTCCCACGATATAACAATTCTTTCCCTCGAATTAAGAATTCCTTCCCACGATATAACAATTCGTTACCTAAATTTAACAATTCGTTCCCTTGAATTAACAATTCGTTCCCACGATATTACAATTCGTTCCCACGAATTAACAATTCGTTCCCGTGGGAACGAATTGTTATTTCGTGGGAAAGAATTGTTAAATTGAGGGAACGAATTGTTAATTCGAGGGAACGCGGTATTGTTAATTCGTGGGAACTGAGGCAACGAATTGTTATTTCGTGGGAACGAATTAATAAAAAAAGACCAAACTTCAAACACCCCCCCTTTTTGGCCCCCAGTTTCAAAGCTAAAACGTGAACGGTGAACACATTTTATTGCACAAGATTTCTTTCGTGAGTACATGTTGTGGCTCTGAAAAAGGCCGTTGTCTTCTTGACGCCTTCATGGTGTTGGCTGGCGATGTTTACTGCTTCGGTGTTGATTGTCGTCGTAGTCAGCAACACGCTGCAGGTATTCGACATGTTCTGGGCAGTCTCTCGATTGGCAGCTGCGGCACGTGAGTAGGAACCTGTGACTAGTCCGCAGCGTAGGTCTACCCCGCATCGCAAATGCAGGTGTCGGGTCTCGTCACATCTCTTCATCCCAGTCTTCGGTTCTCGTAGCCATTGACGTGCTGCTGTTGGACGATGTGTTCATGTTGCTGGTCAAGCTTGAACTGATTTAGGACTGGCACAGGAATAGAGATCTTGTAGTAGTGGGATGAATAATAATCAGCGAGCTCGTTACGAAAAATAAGTAATTGACCAATCAGATGACGTGTCTCACACAGAAGCTGTATTTTTACTGTCACATCAGAGCAGTTCTTGTTCGACCAGCAACGTGTCAACGGCATGTCAGGAATTTAGTCTCGCCTGAAAGTCTGCATCTCAAGTACCTCTAACCCGAAGACCTGAACGAATTCTGACTACCGAATCGACAGTGACGTGGAGTTGTTTGAAGTTTTACATGTTAAATCGACTGGGTGGGGTAACGGTCCAATATATTTGGTGAGATGCGAAAATTTTAACATGTCGGGAATGTAGTCTCGTCTGAAAGTCTGCATCTCAAGTACCTCAAACCCGAAGACCTGAACGAATTATGACTACCTCATCGACAGTGACATGGAGTTGATTGAAGTTGTACATGTTAAATCGAGTGGGTTGGGTAACGGTCCAACATTTTTGGTGAGATGCGAAAAATTTACATGTCGGGAATGTAGTCTCGCCTGAAAGCCTGCATCTCTAGTACCTCAAACCCGAAGACCTGAACGAATTCTGACCACCGCATCGACAGTGACATGGAGTTGCAGCATTGCGCTGAGCGATTCAACAACGCCGTGCCGAAAAATCGAGAACGTCGCGACCGACGTTACGATACACGGGATGACGTCACAGATACATTTGTTTGGAATGTTCTAGAACAAGAATTCTGAGCTAGCTAGCGAGTGAGCGAGACACACAACCAACCAACCAATTCAGAATGTTCGAGAACAATACCGATGTCGGCGGCGGCGGCGCTAAGACACACAACCAACCAACCAACTCAGAATGTTCGAGAACCCCCAGGTTTAAAATACGAATGAGAATAACGGTAGGCGGTAGGCGGTCGCGGTAGGCGGTAGTATATACTATAGTAGACCCCCCATTGAACAAAATCTCCGCCATTTACTTTTTTATTACAAATGCTCTAACTGTGCATTGCGTCGACGGATCTTGATGAAATTTTCACCGTTGTGCTCAGCGAGACATCCGCCATCTGCCATGCAACCGTCTCGCACGCTAACGCATTTCGCCACTCGGCACTCAAGTTGTTGCGTTGGGCCATCAAACGTGACGTCACGGAATTAAAAAAAATCAATCTTGATTCGGTCGTCTTGTTGAACGGCATGTCGCCGCGGGACTAAACATACATAGAGCCTATATTGCTTAGTAAAAGATTTATACGTCCCCTACGGGGCTCCGTACTGAAACAGTATTGCTAGTACATGTATCATTAGAAACCCCGAGCACATAGATGTTCGATACTTGACATAAAGAGTGAAGATAGAGAAAATGCACTGGTTTTACGACCTAAAACCAGTGCAACTTTTCTATCTTCACTCTATATACATAGACTCTATATATAGATCGGCACATTTCCATAAATACATGTTATTCCATTCTGTGTATGTGTTGCATCTTATTCATGGGGTCAGTGATTATGCAATGTAAATAGCGGCTATCAGCTATCGGCTATCTGCTTTGTATTTGCACGTCACTTGACTAACCTGCATGTTGCATGTCGCTCGCAGTGAAACCCATAAGCCCTAGTTTCTGTCACAACCACTATCACTGACCCCAGGAATAAGATGCAGTACCTAAGAAGATGTGCGATATCTCATATATATAATATGAGACAAGACATGTGAATCAAGTGAAAACGTACGACTTTTCATAAAAAGTATTTACTGAAACTTTGATATCTTCTGTAAAAGACGTAGAGAGTTGATGAAAATTACGTAGCAAATATGGAAATCTATTGCACATTTAATATTTATTTTGAACATTTCGTAAATTTTTGACTTCATTTACGGAAAGTATCGTAAAGTATTCATGAGATATCGCACATCTTCTTAGGTAATGTACTAAATCACATGTCGAGTCTCATAATTACATATCTAAAAGGAAAACAAATGTGTTGCTGTGTAAATGGTTCAATAGTTTGTGAACCAGTTACTTTAAACACCCGATGTAAAATGCTACCAAGCTGACGTTCGTGTTTTTCACCTTCTAATTTGCAGATCCAACTGACCGCCATGTCGAATTCATAATTTCGTTATGTTGTTTTCCAGCGTACATCAATTTACCCGTTTCTGCAAGCAAATAGTGTATATAGCAAAGACCATCTGGATTATTTTCTTTATACCTCAGTCACAAATACATCGTTAGCGGATACGGCGCCCGTACGATGTGTGTTTTTGAAGATGTCTTACGGCAATCGGCGACATCCTACCGACATCGGTGACTTTATCGCCGATTCTTGGGCATCGTAGGTTATCGTCGGCAGCTTTTAAAGCGGAGTACGGTTTTGGAAATCGGGAACTCACCGCAGGCGTATCGTAAAGGCACCTTGCGATTACCTTGCGGCGGCTCTGAGATGACCTTGCAGTATCGTGAGACACCGTATGGCCTTTATGAGATTGTTCAGAATTTGTGAATTTTCTTTAACTGCGCGTTAATAGGACGTCGTACGGGAACCGTAGGGTAAACTTGCGATAACCGTATGGTTGCCGTAAGATCTCAAAACTCTTGCGGGTCCCATACGGGCGCCTCATGACATATACCTACCTGCGATGTCTTGCGGCGAACCTGCGGCGCCCTCCCGGTATAAAAGTCCGTCGGTCATCCGCAAGGCATCCGTACGATGTCAGGACATCGTGAGGATCGCCGTACGTTAACCCCCCACCCGCCGTCCACACCGCATGGCGACCGATGTGTTTGTGACTGACGAATAACAGAACTACTTTACACCGTGGATGAATATCTAAAGCTTTAGTGTGGTTAAACCATCATTCCATAGACACTCTTTGCTTGCAGAAACTGGTCAATCGATGTACTAAATATAATCTACTTCACAGACATGTTCATGTACCATTCTCAAACACGTGAATGTTTTGGGATTATTTATTTTTTTAGTGGGAACATGTTTGCCATGTCAGGCAGTTTCAATTCCAGCTGCTGACCTTGTTGGCCACCATGATGGTGGTCACAGGAGATTGAATTTATCTTTCTTAATACTAATTAAATCTATATTTTAATTAGTGAATATCCAGAGCAGAAATGGTGCAAATTATTGGAAAATAGGTCCAACAATATCCATACGAAATATGAAAGTGGCAAAGAATAGCAAACGGTGTTGTGAATGGTTAGGTTATATAGGGAACAATGGTGGTGATCCGCCTGTAGCTACATGTACTTTCATTGCTGTCTGCTGGTGAAATTCGTGTTCATAACCGGAGAGAAGCATTAAGGTTTAACCACACTAAATGATCAGATATTCATGCGCGGTGTAGTCAAAAGAAGAACATTAAAAATATAATCCGGATGTGTTATGCCATAGACACTCTTTGCTTGCATAAACCGGTCAATTGATGTACTAATCTACTTCACATGCATGTGAGTGTATCATTTACATCATGCTCAAACATATTATTTTGGGATTATTCACAGGCGATCGGCATGTTACGGTGGCACAGAGGGGACATGGAAATATGTTTTACTATTGCTTGCCCACGCGATAGCTATTACCCTATTCCGTGCGCATGCGATAGGGTAATAGCTATCGCGTGCGCTCGCAATAGTAAAACATATTTCCATGTCCCCTCTGTGCCACCGTAGCATGTTGATCGGGTAGTGTATTATACGTTTTAGACATGTGGAAAAAAATAAAATGTAGTCATTCTATAGGCACTGTATTATAATAAAGCCTTGGAACTCCGTTTGCCTCAATTTCACCATCACCAGTTTCAAGAAGTAATATATTGTCTTTGTCTCATAAAATGCCATTATTGCTAGTGCCTACACAGAGCTAAGGCCCACCTGTGCCTAATATAACCGACACATAAGCAGCATTTTACACGCAGAAGCCGTACCAGCCCGAAACCTGACACAAGTCACCCGACTACGCTAGGTCGGACACGACTTTGTATCGCGCATTCACTTAGTTGCGAACGGTAACTCTTTCAATCTGCTCCCGTACCGTCCGTAAGCAGACTACGGACGGTACGGGGGCAGATTGCAAGAGTTACCGTTCGCAACTAGCTTTCATTAACATTCTCAAGACTAAACTGAACAAACCAGATCGGGATTTCAAGAATCCTCGAAATTTGTCAGTAAAGTAATACTAGTTATCAATGTCAAGTGCGGAAATACAATCAAACACTACTTACAAGAGCTAACGCTTCTCCGTAAAACTGATTATCAGACCACAAAACCTCCCACATATCGCTCCAAATCGAAAAACAAAGCATGGTTATCCCCTAATTTAACCAGGTGAACTGATGATCTTGAAATAATGTCCTCCTGTTTGGGCCCAACAGCTAAACAAATTTTATTCGGTACGCTTTTTCGTTTGTTTAGCGTGAGGAACCAGTCACTCGTACATTATTTCATAATAACCAGTTTACCTGGTTCAATACAGTTACATAAAGGGTAAACATCACTAGTAGAGTGGAAGTAAGAGTTGCGAATACAGCTGTCCCGCGATCGATGTATTTCAATCTACTAATTAGATTCTTCATCAACCAGCATTTAATATAACAGTTATAATCCAGAATTACTATTGGAATGTAATCCGTCAGTTATATTCCAATAGTAATTCCTAGCCATTGGTGTGTAGTGCTGCAAATGGAGTATTTGTTTGCAGACATCGCCCGTGCACATCTGCAGTTGGCTTATCACACATATCACACATTTATCCCGTCAACACAGTGCGTATGTGCCGTGAAACACGGTGCCGTGAAACATTTTTGATATCCAGTCAATACTAGTTTTGCATTTTACAGCCATTTGTAGGTGTTGACGGGATAAATAGAATAGTAAGTTAGTGCCGTGAATGGGAAAAAATATCTGGCGCGGCACGGAAACGGGATGTGCTCGGCAGAGCCTCGCACATCCCGTTTCCTGAGCCTTGCCAGATATTTTTTCCCATTCACGGCACTAACCTACTATTCTCTATATATCTAACTCATGATTATAGAATGCAAATGTCTGAATGTTGATAATGCTTGTAACAAAACATGACAGTTAATTTACACATTCTGTATGATGTCCATACACGTACATGTGTATCTTTTCGCGCAATTCTTGTATCGTTGTTCATAATGTCGAAGGACGCAAATGAAGATAGTTCATGTTCTAGCATACTTTGTATGACATTGGCAACTGTATTCAGTAAGTTTACTATCTGTTGTTTATGGAAGGTGAATGATAAGAAACAACTATTCGAAACTGGTAAAATAAATCCGAATCGGATAGAATAATGTAATGTAGCTACGTAGGCGGTACCCGGTGCGTCGCCATGGTCACAAGACGTCAATCACGTCGAATGCTGTATCCAGTCAAATAATTCCCCTCTGTGCAATCATACAATTATTTGTTTAATTATGTGAGGAAATGCAACGAGCAAAATGGATATTTGAGCGCTTGACCAGTTTAGCTCCTGATTAACTAGCACACTCGCAACCGATGGATCTCACATTTTCTGTAGGTACAGTACAAATACATCCCAACATAACAGCGCAGCGTCTAGGCCCAGTTCAGACTGCGCGGATGCACAGGCTGAACTGGGCCTACACTGATCACAGACGCAATACGACCATTATGTAGTACCGTGTCACATATAGTATGACGTCCATGGGGGATGGAAATAATCGGTCATCACATTATGGTACTTTAGTAATTGTTTACTGTCTACATCTGTAGTTAATGATCGTAGCTGTATAAATGGGACGCCCTTGGCACGCACTGTGCATTCATTCACGATCAGAACTGCAGCAGAACATCACAACCATCATTATCTCTGTGATGCACTATTAACGGCGATGTGTTTTGTTGTACTATCACTGACAAACTATCATTATTCAATTAATGTTACTACATTAATATGAAGACTGCGTTACACTTCATAATACAATTTCTAAATTAATACCATGTTAATTGTTAGTGACGCATATGCTATAAATCATACTGTGTTGTAATAAAATGGCGGGAAACACCACAAACGGGAGCGCTATATTTGATACTACGACGCAGGTGCCCAATTCCGGTGGAGGACCGCTTGAGGACGGATACTACAAGATACAGTCGGAGAACATGTGGCGAATTATCCCGCCGATTATCATTTTATGGGGGACACTGGGCAACTCGCTGACCATATTCGTGTTTCTGCGACAGTTTAGCAGGCTTTCATCGACGGCCACCTACATTCTCACGATGGGCGTCGTGGACATAATGACCTTGTGGCTGGGGCCGCTCCGCCAGTGGATACTGCAGCTGTGGGAGAAAGACGTTCGGAAACTGACGACGGCCGGCTGCCGGATTCAGACACTGCTCACATACGCCACCGTTCAAATATCCGCCTGGTTGCTCGTTGCCGTGACGATAGAACGGTTGCTGAGCGTCGTGCGGCCTCACACAGTGAAGCTGAGTTGCACGCCGCGTAGGGCGGGCCTTGTGTGTGGGGGCATCGTGGCGGCCGTATTCGCCCTGAACTGCCACTACCTGTGGGATGTCGATATGGCCGTCTACCACCCGGACCACGGCAAGCGGTACGACTGTATCGGAACCACCCGCAATAACCGTCGCTTCATCGAGGAAATCTGGCCCTGGATCGACTTCGTAGTCGCTTTCCTAGCGCCCTTTCTCTGCCTGCTGGCCGGCAACGTCGGCATCATCATCAAACTCGAGAGCAAGAGGCGCTGGCGCCGGCGCACCAGTGGTGCAAGTCACCTGACGGCCACGGAAACCGAGAGCCGGAAGATAACGATCATGCTGATTATGCTGAACGTCATGTTCTTTGTTTGCATGAGCCCCGTTTCCATATTTTACATATACATACCGGAACTGGAGAAAACTGTATTCGCGGTTCTCGACCCACAGGAAAGGTGGGACGATATTCAATATTATTTCTACTTTTTACCGGCCGTCGTGAACAATATTGCTTACATCAACGCCTCATTCAACTTCGTATTTTATGTGTTGAGCGGCAGTAAATTCCGTGGCGAGCTACTATCGTTGGTCACGTGCCGCAAATCACGTGCACAGGGCGTGTTTGGGAGCAACACGGCGGCAACGAAATACACGACGACGACGCACGTCAGCACCGCCACGCCGACAGACGGCGTGGATCAGGGGAGAACTGACATTGAGCCCGCGGCGGATGGAACAGTGGCGACATGTGTTCCGGATGGCCCCGGGAACATTGTGACTAATGACGCGACATACAATGTTGCCATCAATCCTGCTGGTGTTGGCGACCTCGGGAACGGCCAGACAATGTACGGTGGCGAAAACACCTCAAACGTATACCCCTAGGTTGTGTTTACTTATCTCACGTACAAATGCGATAGAAACTCGTGAACGAACGGCGAGGCAATACATCGTGACCGAACACTTCAATCTAGTTTCCTTAGGTTTTGATTATATGTCTACTGAATGAATTTGGGAGTACATGCGAGATAATTGTATTGTATTGTAGTGACTTGAGAAGGTACTCGCCGGATTTACTGTAGAAAGTTTCGTATGTTTTTGCAGCGCCGCAGGCGGAGCTATACATCTGTTTTTCCTGCAGTTTATACACCGAGTACCCACCCATATTGCCAGATCCAATGCGGCTATCTCTATACATACATGTATTTAAAATGATCATCATTAGATCATTAGATTAGTCAATCTGTAAATATATTGGCTGCACCCACCACCACCACTAATTGCAACAGAATGTATCTCAGTGTTATTCCGTTATATTTCTTTTTCTATAAGCCGTATGGTCACCATAATGAAATTCAAAATGGCCGCCATTAACATTTATATTTTCACCCCAAAGTCAGTATGTGTGGTTTTTTTGCAGCCAAAATACATTATTATGGACAAGTAGTAATCATGACAGAGTGAGTTGAATATATTTTGAGATGGCGGCCATTTTGGTTTTAGAAATGGCTGCCATTACTAACTTGGATATCCAGTATATATTGTGCATTTTTGATCGTCATGGTGACATTTTGTATGTTCCTGCTGGTTATGCTCATATTTCTTTGAAGATAGACTGATGGGAGTATTTCTAACAAGTACAGTGGTACCAGCACTTTGTATCTTCAAAATGATAAGTGTGTCATGTACACTGCCACTTCCAAGCATTGTTGTGGCTTTAGTTATGTTCTTTCTTTATGATATTGTATCGGCCCATGTTTTGTTGCTTGAAGACATATAATGAACTATAGACATGACACAAAACTGGAGTCGGTTCCATTTTTTTATGAGCCGTTTGGCCGACATTTTGAAATACAAGAAGACCACGATTTCAATTTATATTCACGTCAAAGTCATGATAGGTGGTGTTTTCCTTTTCACCCAAAAACATTATTATGGATAAGACATATTTGCAGAATGATTTCAATATATTTTGACATGGCGGCCATTTATGCTTTCAAAATGGCTGCCACTTTAAATGCGGCCATCTAATAATTATTGTAAGTTTTTAAAGGTACATGCCCACGCAGTAGGCACAAAATGTTCTTTATATCGGAGACATCATTTGAGACATTTGCTGGCAAAATAAACATTCATTCACCATTACCCCACGTATTGATCGGCATTTTATATCAGACGTAAATTGCCATGCTGATATCAGGGGCGATAACCGTGATTCCTTAAAATGTTAACTGACATGACTATTTATTCTCTGTATTTATTTTTTTCAGATGTGCAATGATCATATAGTCTGTCGAAAATATTATTTTTTCAGGTGTTAGTATAAATAAGTAAAATATATCATGCCTCATTTGCATATGAAAATAGCCTGAAACCACCGCGAGTCACTATCAGTAACATAAATATTAATAAATGATTATATCTGTATAGCGGGCACTCGTACCTTTTAGAACTAGTGGAATAGTGACACAATTCTATACTTATTTAATTACAATAAAGAACATTTTGTGCTTACTTAGTGCTTACTTAGTGGGCATGTACCTTTAATGTAGTGGTGATATTAAGTATGTTCTTTCTGGTTATTCTAATTCTCACATCGGCCTCTTGAAATCAATGTTAACTAGTAATGTGGTAGCAACCATTATCATATTAAAAATGGCCGCTGTACATATATGTCATGTAATTCGCCACTTCAAAGAATGATATGTATTGCACTTCTAGCATTGTTGTGGATGTATTGTGTTCCTTCAAATGATATCTCGATCGGCACGTGTGTTTTGCTTAAGATAAGAAGGTAAAGAACATGGTAAGTCATACATGTCTAATGAACTTTACATCAATGTCTTTTACATTACATTGCAAACGCAAATAATGGTATTCTCCCTTGCGTGTACCAGAAAGCGTCTGTTCCGATTATATGATGAGCCATCTGCAGTATGTACACTGTAGGATCAGGTTTTGCTTTTGCGGAATACAATTGCTTATTTTCAGCATTTGATAGTCTAATAGTGTCACCAGTAATTAGCAATAATGTTAATGTTGAAGCTGCCGCCTTCTTATGATGGCTTATTCTTGCTCTGTTGGTGACTGGATCTTATTTTGTCACGAACATAAATAGTTTTCGGCAAATAGTTGCTCACAAGTGGTCGGTAAAATTAATCGAAGCCGCCGTCCCATAATTAACTGTGACTGGTGAACATTATATACCCCTTATATGAGAATACCCAAATACGGTACTGTACCCACAGCTTTTGTTTTGCCGAAAATGCCTAACGTTCGTTCAGCTAACCCAAGAAATAACAACTGTAATAATCAACAGTTACCAGAAAGTCCTTTCCAGTTCCAGTGAACATTTCTAGCAAAGGGTTTCCATGGATGGCCTGGTACATCATGGCATATCGGTCAATTTAGTGTTTGTGTTTCTATGTTCAATTGAACACATTTATATCACTTATAGTTTGGCGATAGCATATTATCTCCCGATAATCTGAGACATTTCTGAATGCCCAGCCCAGTTGGCCAATGTCCATGGATTGCAACATCTTGGACTGGACAGCAGCTGGAATTATGAGCTTGTATCTTTTCAGGATTAGAGAATCTGATAGTGTCAGCTCATCGCCTGTAATTTCAAAACGCCACTGTTTCATGTGGACATGCCATTCCTTTAGGAAACTAGCTGAAAGTTGAAACGTTAATAACGACTTAAATTCTGAATAGAAAGTCAAAATCGATACACAAGTGTTCCGGTGTGCATTGACTATGTTAGTGGATATGACATGAACTATAACATAAATTATGTTACGTACATATGTGGCGCTTATGCATGGCACCTACAGAGAATATCATTTATAATAACGTTGTATACGTTTATGAAAACATAAAACATGAACACACATGTGTATATTTGACACATTCATCATAATATGGTTACATAACAATGGTTACAGTTGACGGGAAGCTACCAGCAAATTGAACAGTTTCATTACTGATAACAATAAGTATAAACTATTTGTACTAATTACAACTAGTATATGTCAGCCCGTGTTGCTGATGAAAAGATGGTCATTTCCACGTGGAAAGAAAATGCATTTGTGAATCCTGGTACTGTCACAGCTATTGGAAGCTATGTTGATTCAATGTACTCAGTTACTCTCCATTCTGTAAACAAAAGAGGCAACTCACATCATTGTCCATTCTTCGCTTCGTCTTCGATACATACACCATTCCAAGCTGCACTGACATAGCATGTGAACAGTTTCGTCGGACATGTTGTGGAATGGTTGGTTAAATCTCAATATTGGATACGATATTCTGGTACCTGTTCGTCTCACAGAAGAATTATTATGGTGTGTGTCACCAATTACAATGTGAATAGTATAGCAAAGTTGAATGTGGTAACCTTGTGAAACGAGTCAATTTGTCAAAACAAACTGGATACTATATCCTGTATATCAAGTAATTACACGAATGGAGACTAATGCTGTGAACTGATCATTATTAATCTTGGGTGGCCATCTCATTTTATTCAATTGTGTATAAATGTTAAATCACATAGCTTATTATCTAAAACGAATGTGTGTATCCGGAAAACTGAAATTAGCATTGTAACTAACATATTATAACTAATCATACCAACCAGAGGCGGATCCAGCATTTGAGGAACGGGGGAGGTGGAGGGTTGTCTAGTTGCGAAGGTAACTTGCAATTTACTCCCGTACCATCCGTACGGACGGTACTGGAGTAATTGCAAGATTTACCGTTCGCAACTAGGGGTTTGTCGCATTTTGGTGGCGTTTAGTATAGTATGTGCACTATGTAAACTAGCAAGGGGTCGTTTCACTAAACTTCGTACGACTTTCATGTTCGTAAATGCAAAATTAGGATCGTCTGAAAATTTCAATTGACGGATTTACATGTATCGAGCATAGGATATGCTAAGTAAATGTAAATTCAATAATCGTTTACAAGAAAACATTGTAGTGAAATTTAGGGACTATCATAAGTTTGCACTTACGAACATTTTAGTCGTACGACATGTAGGTGTACTACTAACATATAGACTGAACGGAATTCCGACCTACTCGATTTTGCTCTCATGTACGTTTTTGCGTGCTTGTATGTGACATTGACTCCAGTAATACCCATTATAAGAGTAGTAAGATTAGTGCTAATCCTCCTACTCCTAATGACTGGGGCTAAGCGTCTCTGGTGTGAGGACCTGGCACCAGATCAGGATATTCTAAATATATACATTGTTGTAAAGTCACTCTTTTTATTAAATGTTCGACCATGTGGTCGAAAATTCAATAAAAATAATGAATTTACAACAATGTGTATTAAATGTGCTTCCCTTCGGAGGTTATTGGAAATTACTCTAAATATATATTTTGTTCTTTATTTCAATTTTCAGTTATTATTTTGGGATTGCAACCCCACCGCCCCGACCATTCATACAGGTGAAATGTGTTGGATTCGAACTCGTTGACAGGCCGTTGGACATCAATACACAAACAAACTGTTTATTATAGATGAGTGAACAATATCATCGGAATCTATACTGGTTAAAGCAGAAATATGCCAGGTTGTGTCAAATTCTTGGTCATTTATATTAATAACAGGTTTGAATTATCTGGTATTAAGACAAGGATATATTAATACAATGGTGGGGCACGAGATGCATGATTACGTCTTTGTACCTGACGTTGATCTGTGGCATAACTTCGCTTGGTCAACTCATTTATTTTGCAATAACGTATGAGGCGGACCTTCAGTTAGAGCACAGTCTTAGGCTCCGCCTCAGGAGTCAATGCACACTAGCTGATTTAACCAAGTGAAAACAACAAAGGACTCATGCTACAAGTTTTTATAAAGCATCATGTGCGAAATATAAGAAATATAATTTATTTAACAAGATGAACTGATTATCGTGAACTATGAGTGATTGGGTCCTTACGCGCAACAAACGACTTTCTCACGATTCAGAGTGTCCGAGAACGTGATTTAGTTGGTCGAAGGAACACGTCATTGCGACGTTACTGACGTCATTTCTCCATATATGGTAAGCACGAGAGTGGTGTACTGCTGTCGAGTGGTGTAATTCAGTTATATTTCTGTATACTACTGGCTGAAATGTAAGAAAATGTTTGTTTAGCCAGATGAGCTCATTATCTTGAAATAATTACCTCGTCATTTGGATACTACCGCTGAACAAACTCGGTTCGCTGCGCTTACTCTCCTTCATAATGACCCGTCCTATACATGAACATCATTTAATTACAATGTAATTGCTTCGTAAATGTGATGGCATATATGTATAACATATATTAGAAAGCTGTCTCGTTACTGTATCCTATACGGCACATGGGGTGGCCAAGTTCACCATATTTGTGTATTTTAGCTATCAGCCAGTTTCCACTCTTCTGGCGTTTGACAGGTAACTGACAATGCGAAGTAGAACATATGATATAATGTAGTTACTCAAACATAGAAAAGTCAGGACAATGGGCATCTATCATTATATTACACCAATATGGGGTACTACAAGTCAGATATCGATAAACTTTACTATGGCTGACGTGTAAACTTTTCTTAGACACTGTACTGTGCTATTTGTAAATACAAAATTAATGGGTCATACATGAATATACTCTCCCCATATGAAGCTTCACAACACTATTGTAATATTGTCTAATAATATAGTACAGTAGTGGGTATATATGGTATGTGTTGGGTGGTTAGCCAGGTAAAAGTGACACAATGTGCCATTTTATGTGTATGAGGCTATTTACAATGGTCATTCGTGTTGCTAAGAAAAAAGACAGGCGCAAAACTGTACAGAAAATTGACATATTTTAAAGTTTGGTGTAACATAGTTGATATGAGTCCGTTTTCCTGGCTTTTCTATATATGATTAGCTACATTATATCATATAAGTTACGTGCATATATATATTGCTCTTATATTGAATAAGTATGTCTCGTAAATGGGCAGGAACGAATATTACTACTACTGATTTTCCTATGGGAATTTAACATTGGGAGTCAATTTCCGAACTTTTTCGTTTGTTTGTCTTTTTAGGAAATTGACTCCGAAACCTGGTTAGATAGCTTGAACATGATGTAAGTAAGAAAACAAACGTTAGATTTTGAAAATCGGTCCACAAATAAAAAAATATTTAAAAAAATATATATTTTTAGCCCCCATGTTAAATTCCAATAGGAAAATCTTTTTTTCGCAATAAAATCAATATTTCACTTTTTTGGGGAGGGTAACATTTTGTTATTAATAAAAAAGTACTTACTTTTAAATATGTTTTAGATTTAATGTGTTTAATAGCCAAAAGTTCGTCGGCAGCAAAACATGGAACAGACAGTAAGAGATTTACGATTTAAAACAGTACAATTTACATATTGTGGCGGCCATCTTGGAACGCATAAAATACATATCTATAATAAGGTAGGCTATGCCAAAGATACTATGGAAAATTATCAGATACAGCGCCATTAACGTCAGTAATATACTTCATGATACGCAGATTTTAATTTGGGTTACTAACTGTTTATTTTGGCGGCCATCTTGAATATTTGACAGTTCCGACAACAATATTTGATATAATAAACATAACATAGTTAGGTTATTAATAGTGTCGCAAAAATCATTGTTATAAAGCAAACATACCTGTTTTGGCTGCTTTACTAGTTGAAATATAACAATTTAGAAATAATGGCGACCATCTTGATAGCCATAATATATATATCCATATCATGTGGGATGGTAGAAAAGTAGGGAACATTCTCAAATAAAATGCAGTTAAACGCAATCATCTACCTTTATTATAGTTTGAGATACGGTCAGGTTGGTGTACACTATCAACTTTTGGTGGCCATCGTCGATATTTCAAAATGCCCAAGGATGCCAAGGTCATCACGCGGATTTGAAATCCTTTTCTCTGGAGAATCGAAATCCAAAATATCTATGCGGGAGCATTCCAGAACCCAATATCCTTATTCGGAAACTGCACTATAGAGATTAACAACAGCGTTAAATCACGCGTCGCATGTTCCCAACCTACCGCGCAATTAATCTAACACTTGAGGAATGTTGATGCCTCACCATCGCGACGTTTACCATACTGTGTAGTCCAGAAGGAGGAAATAATCTTTGACCCGGAGGTCGCATGAAAATCGAAATTCTCTTTGCGCTTCTACACATCATAAGGAAGCCACATAGTAACTAGATTGGTCAGTAAGCGAGGCTTATGGAATACCCCCGCGTGGGCCCAGGTACCCCTAAATATTTAAACAAAAATCCAAGTATGTGGTCTTGTGATCTTGACTCTGGGCTAGGGCTGGGGGGGGGGGGGCGGGGGGGGGGGTCGGCGCGAACGTGAATTTGTCACAGGGTGGTAGAGGTCCATTGGAGCAATGCGTGTGTGAAATGTGAAGCATATCCGAGAAATAGAAGTTATAACCGATTGAACTGATGTTAAGTTTTGTAAAGAGACTAAGTATGTGACCTTGACCTCGAGATCAGCGGGGATTTATCACAGCATGATAGTAGAGCCTTAGAGGAATGCATGCATGAAATATTAACAATTGTCGAAGAAAGAAATAGAAGTTATAACATATTTCTCTGATATTAAGTTTTGTGTAAAGATACTAACTATGTTACCTTGATCTTGGGATCAGCGGGGGTTGGACGGTCGTGAATTTGGCACAGCATGGTAGTAGAGCCTTACAGGAATGCACGAGTGAAATATTAAGAATTTTCAATGAAGGAAATAGAAGTTATAACTTAATTCTCTGATGTTAAGTTGTGTAAAGAGACCAAGTATTTGACCTTGAGCTCGGGATCAGCGGGGGTTGGACGGTCGTAGAGTTGGCACAGCATGGTAGTAGACTTACAGGAATGCATGTGTGAAATGCTAAGCATGTTAGATGAAGGAAATAGAAGTTATAACAATATTTCTATAATGTTAAGTTTTGTAAAGAGACTAAGTATTTGACCTTGACCTTGGGTTCAGTGGGGGTTGGACGGCCGTTGATTTGGCACAGCATGGTAGTACAGCCTTACAGGAATGCATGTGTGAAATATTAAGCATTTTAGATGAAGGAAATAGAAGTTATAACAATATTTCTATGATGTTAAGTTTTGTAAAGATACTAAGTATTTGACCTTGACATTGGATTCAGTGGTGGTTGGACGGCCGCGGATTTGGCACAGCATGGTAGTAGAGCCTTACAGGATTGCATGTGTGAAATATTAAGCATTTTAGATGTAGGAAATAGAAGTTATAACAATATTTCTCTGATGTTAAGTTTTGTAAAGAGACTAAGTATTTGACCTTGACCTTGGGATCAACGGGGTTTGGACGGTCGTGGATTTGGCACAGCATGGTAATAAAGCCTTGCAGGAATGCAAGTGTGAAATATTAAGCACTTTAGATGAAGGAAATAGAAGTTATAACAATATTTCTCTGATGTTAAGTTTAGTGACGGACGGACGCACGCACGGACGCACGGACGGACGGACGGACGTTCTCGCGAATGGATACTTATGTGACCATTTGTTCTTTAAAAAGGTGTCACATAAACGGAATAAGTGTCACATAAATAAATTATTCGTTAGTTTTTTCTATTAGTTATGTTACTAACCCTAACCTTTAACAAGTCCATCCCTATGTGACATAGTCACGTAACTGCCAATTCGTGTGCCCGGACGGACGACGGATACGGACGGACGGAGGCGGACGTTCTCGCGAATGGATACTTATGTGACCATTTGTTCTTTAAAAAGGTGTCACATAAACGGAATAAGTGTCACATAAATAAATTATTCGTTAGTTTTTTCTATTAGTTATGTTACTAACCCTAACCTTTAACAAGTCCATCCCTATGTGACATAGTCACGTAACTGCCAATTCGTGTGCCCGGACGATACGGACGGACTGACGGACCGGACCGGACGGACGGACGGACTGTCCATCGGACGGACGGACGGACGGACGGACGGACGGACGGACAACCTGACTCCAGCATACGCCCCACAACTCGTTGTGGGGGGTGTAAATATTAACAAAATGGGGAACTATATGCACAAAGGAGACACACGAACCAATGCAAATGAGACACTAACGAATTTTCACCATGATAAACTCATGACACGCGCAGAACTCTTCAGCTATTACTGTTTAAATGTTTTATTTCTTACACGAAATGGAACGGACGGGCAGTTTGTTAGTTTGTATTGGTGTTTAACAGCCTATCA
Organism: Conchocele bisecta; assembly: GCA_029237695.1. Lineage (NCBI taxonomy): Eukaryota > Metazoa > Mollusca > Bivalvia > Lucinida > Thyasiridae > Conchocele > Conchocele bisecta. The sequence goes on along the minus strand of CM055268.1, from coordinate 6,034,631 downwards.
ACAACTAAGGTCATGTAAGGCTGGGCATTTAAACAAGACCAAGGGGTGGAATCCCAAAATCAGAACGGAATATTTACATCCAGAAAAACTATATTCAGCCCTGACGGACGGACAGACGGATGGACACCCTGACGAAAACAATATATAACTTTTTCTATCATTATGAATAACAATAAACATTCAGGATGCATCGCCATGACAACTGATCAGCAAGCTAATAAGCACCAGGGGACCGTGTCACTAAACTTCGTACGACTATAAAGTTCGTATGTGCAAACTTATGATGTGTGTTGTACACAATTATTGGATTTACATTTATTGAGCATATGCTGCATATGCAGCCTATGCTCAATACATGTAAATCCATCAATTTAAATTTCCAGACGATTCTAATTTGGCACTTACGAATATTTTAGTCGTACGAAGCTTAGTGAAACGGGCCCCAGGCTTATATCTTTGTGAAACGGTATACCCTAATTGGACAAACCAATGCTTAGCTAAGAGGAAATGTTAATATTCAAAACATACTCGAATGTACATATGAACACATAAAAGTAAATCACACGAGATGTACTTCCGTTTTATCAGCGGCAACATCAGTAATCCCATTCACAACAAGACTGGTGTTCGTGTCAGGCTTGTCTTTCACAGTCTCGGTATTGAGCCTGTGTTTGCAGTCCGGTGTATGTGTGCCATGATCGGACGCGAGGTAGCTAGTGCGGGTAGCCGCCGAACTACTGTGGCTGGCGGACCGCGAGTTCGTCCCAAACACGCCACCCGGCTGGGTATTCCGGCAGGTGAATAACGCCATCAGCTCGGCCCGGAACTTACTGCCGCTGATGACGTAGAGGATGAAGTTGACTGAGGCGTTGATGTAGGCGATCAAATTTACGACGGCCGGCAGGTAGGCGTAGTAAAACTCCATCTCCGTCAACCGCTCCACAGGGTCGGTGATGGCCAGGACTTTCTTCTCGACTTCCGGCAGGTAGATGTAGTAGACGGACACGGGCGTCATGCAGGTACAGAACACGACACATAACATGATCAGCATCAACGTTATTGTCCGGTTCTCCCGCTCCGCGCTTGATAACTGGCGGCCGTGGCTCATCTTACGTCGCAGGCGTCCTCGTTTGCCCAGAATCACGATTATCGCGATATTACCCAGCAGGATGATGGCGAACGGCAGCAGGTACGCGGCGAAGAAGTCTAGCCAGGGCCAGACGTCCAGCAGGAAATCCCGATAGTCGGCTGTCTTGCCGACACAGTCGAAGTAACGGCCGTACTCCTCTATATACACGTGAAGTTCCAGGCCCCAGAGGTAGTGGGCGTTAAGGACGATGATCGTGGTGATAATGACGGAAATGGCGACGCCGGCCCGGGTCGGGGTACATATCAGCCGCACCTTGATTGGCGCCGCCATGCTCAGCAATCGCTCGATGGTGACGGTGGCCAGTAGCCATGACGACAGCTGCACCGTGCCGTAAGTTAGTAACGTCTGGACCTTACAGCCGCCCGAAGTGAGTTTGCGCACGTCTTCCTCCCATAGCAGACGCACCCATTGCCTGAGGGGGCCTAGCCAGAGTATCATCAGGTCAGACACGCTCAGGGTCAGCAGGTACATTGCCGTCGACGACAGCCGACGTAACTGACGCAACAGAATCACAATAGTTAGTCCGTTGCCCACCGTCCCCCAAACCATGATTATGGGAGGAATGTAGGTCCACATGTTGTCCGCCTGCTCCTGGTAGTAGCCCGGGGGTGGCGGTCCACCGCCCCCACCACCTGGGCTAATGGTAATGTTCTCCTCCATTCCCGTAGAAAACGTTAGATTCACACCGGCCGTGGTCATGTTTACAACCAGCACTGTTCAGCCACCAGCTGCTGTACATGAAATATCCCCGGGTTTAAAACACTGAAATTTATTAGTAGAGTATTGCCACGTCCATTGATGTCCGGTGTTAAGCCGGTCACATTTCTGTTTGTATTATGCACGCACTATTAGCCGTCCTTCCACACCGGATAAGTATATGAATAATTGTTGTCACACATGCAGGGCCGTAATATGGGTATGAACAGGATACATGAGAAAACCCGCCATTTACACTGTGGAACACTGACATCTCCTGTTCACAGTAGGTCGTCGGCGGGACATTAGTCACCGTAACATTCGCCGCCAGTATAATACTATGTCGCCATACATATTTTCTCACTGTAATGAGGATCCGGGTCGTATGTATCTGGCTTTCACCGGTTGCATTTTATGAACTATATACCAATATGAGACACGCAATGTGATTTTGTACTTTCGGACATCTGCGTAATTTCATTAAATACGTTTACAAATTTACAATATTTTCCGTAAATCGCGTCAAAAGTCATATTTCGCATGTACGCTGAAAATTGTGTCAACTTTTACCCTCATTTATGAAAGATATTTTAAATTTTGTAAACGTATTTAATGAAATTACGCAGATGTCCGAAGGTACAAAATCACATGGCGAGTCTCATATATGTTCCATATTCCATAATAAATGGCTGACTGTAGATAATGTGTTCATTTGTTGTGTGTAACAATCGACAAGATAGAATAAATTATCTGTATCTTAGAGCGGCAGGATGAGTAAAGCTCCATTCTGACATCGGGGCCCTCCGGTGTTGCTGCTGCCCCGGCCTCACATCTGCATGTTCTAGAATCGGCCTTTCATTTGACGCCCCAATAAAGAATATCTATCCACCCATCCATCCATCCATCCTCAATCTACTCTCGCGTATCATTTGTTTCCATAGCCGATGTCACCAAAATTGCTAAGCATACTTATCTAGCTAAGTATACTTTGAGGTAATAATCATTTATTTTTCCCGAAATGCATTATACATATTTCCCTTGAATTCACAATTCGTTCCCACGAAATAACAATTCGTTCCGACGCGAACGAATTGTTAATTCGTGGGAACGAATTGTTATATCGTGGGAACGAATTGTTAATTCGAGGGAACGAATTGTTAAATTGAGGGAACGATTTGTCATTTCGTGGGAACGAATTGTTAATTCGAGGGAACGAATTGTTATATCGTGGGAACGAATTGCTAATTCTAGGGAACGAATTGTTGAATTGAGGAAAATAATTGTTATTTCATGGGAACGAGTTACTAACAAAAATCCATGTCCGCTGCGGGGCTCCGTAGCTAGCAGATGGGCAGCTACCTTTAAACAGTACAGATGGGCAGCTACCTTTAAACAGTACAAAAAAATCCATACGATGACTTCCTGTCGTTTCGGGTCGTGTATCGCTTCAGCAACTAACATGGTATGACAGAGGTCGTCATGTATTGACAGGCGAAGATGGTGGGCTCGATAAAAGCCGTTATCCAGTTAGATAACATTATCAAATTAGGCTTGTCAAATAGCAATGCTCTAATAGTGACATCACTGGTATGTAATCGACAATATCTCGAAATTGGTAGAAAATGATCTATCGGACGATTTGAAGTCACAAGTAAACGGTTTTATACGAAGCCCGGCATGGATTTGTTTTATTAATTCGTTCCCACGAAATAACAATTTGTTTTCCCTCAATTTAACAATTCCTCGAATTAACAATTCTGTCCCACGATATAACAATTCGTTCCCTCGAAATGACAATTCGTTCCAGTAGGAACGAATTGTTTTTTTCGTGGGAACGAATTGTTAAATTGAGGGAACGAATTATTAATTCGTAGGAACGAATTGTTAAATTGAGGGAACGAATTGTTAATTCGTGGGAACGAATTGTTAAATTGAGGGAACGAATTGTTAATTCGTGGGAACGAATTAAAAAAGAATTATACGTCCCCTGCGGGGCTCCGTAGTAATCGGCAATATCTCGAAATTTGTAGAAAAAGTATCTATCGGACGATTTGAAGTCACAAGTAAACGGTTTTAAGCATAAACAATCCGAACTTTAAGTAACAGAAAGCAAACCCGTAGACTGTAATTTATAGATCGTTTTAACAAATGCATCACATTATTTGGCGGCTTATAGAAAATATTTAATTATTCGTTTGGATTAGGACAACGCTCATTTTGATGTGTGTTGCACATTTCCACACCCGCTGGCATAATACATGAACATATCCTGGTATATTGTCACAATACTAGCACATGCATACCTGCCTGGTAGATAAGCCGGTATTATTGCGAAATCACCGTCACCGCCCATTCAACAATGCCAGTATTTCGTTAATTATCTTATATTTAAGGGTGCGAATATGTTCAAAGAACATTCCATAACCAAAACAATGTCATTGTTGACCTCCACTATTTATACCCACGCAAACTTCTTTTGTTGCCACAATGGAGTTGGCAAGTTAAAAATAACACGGTCACAGTAACAGTTGCGTAACCTCGATCATGGCAAGCTGAATAGAGCCTCTCAGATTAGTGACCATTGTAGTCTTGACCATTTTATTCCTACGTTTATTCTGATCATGGTCTAAACTATTACTTAGTTAGTACCAGCTTGTCACGCACAAAACGATTGATAATCACATTCGAGATGACAAACACATTTACAATGTGCTTTCTACCAATAGCAATCCAAACTTGACTCGCCCCAACAAAATGGTGCTTGTTAATCTGCGATTAGTGCAGTACCATTAGCCTATTTCACCAAACTTGCAAAGTATACTATCTAGCTAAGTACACTTTGAGGGACACATTTTCAATTTAAGGATAAATTTATTATTTGTTATTATAATGTTTATTATACTGAATGTATTACCTTATGACAGCCATTTTGGCTGTGATAATGTAATACATTTAGTATAATAATTTAAGTCATCAAGCATATGCAGTCGTTAGTTCTATGTGAAATAATGCATTTCGGGGAAACTAAGTGATTACTCCCTCAACGTATACTTAGCTAGATAAGTATGCTTAGCACTTTTGGTGAAAATCGGTCACTGATCAAGCTCCGTGCTCCACTGTTCGTCTTTGAGTTGAAGAAACATTCGTGACTCATATACCGAAAATCAAGATCCCTAACTGTCTAGCCTAGGACATAGATTGGTAAAACAACCCAAGTCACCTTTTACTCAACGGGTCAGAAACGAGCAATCCATGTTAGTAAGGTGTGAAAGTGGCGAGTTGTCTGCTTAAGCTGAATCTCTCCTCCCTGCACGGTCTCGTATGTACCAGAATTGGAAAATAACCACAGAATAATCGTTTATTGCATCGAGACAACTGTCTCATTTACGGAGCCCCGCAGGAGACATGAATTCTACGTCCCCTGCGGGGCTCCGTACTCGTGAACAAACAAACACTACTTGTTCATATAAATACAATGCAGGTTGTGGGTTCGAGCCCTTAATCGACTGGACACTCAAGGTGAACGGACGTATTATAATATTTGCTCTGACCATAACAATATCACTGAGATTAGATATCATATTTCACTCCTACATCAAGTTAGTAAGTATTTGTGTAGTATTAGTAAGTATTTATGTTGTGTATTGTGAAGATACTGACAACGAGCTGAGTCTACCGGAGTCCACTGGAAAACCAGGTAAACATTTTGCTATATATCATCTAAAATAACTGAAATTTCTGCATTGTTTTTCGTCGAAAATTAGGATTTCCATTGTTATGCAAGTGTTGCGTTACATTACATTTAAGCTAATATATCCTGTACATTAGGTTGATAGCTTATCGCACTCTATACTACACTGTACTATAGTATTATTCCAGTTCCCATCAAAGAGAGACCAGACAGTGCAGATCAAAAGAAGTCAAAGTTGGAAAACAACTCTCTATACTGGTGTAGAATACCATTAAACTCATTCTTATTAGCGACTTAATGTACTGTACAAACATTTGAATAGACGTATTATACAGAATTATCACACCTCCTGCAGAGTACAATACAAACAATTATTGGTCAGTCACGGGATGTATAGATTGATTCAATGAGTATATGTATTTGTGTAAATCATTCAATAAACTCGTACTCTCGACTAGTGTGTGTAGTGTTGTATGCTGTATTAAAAATAAACTTTACACAATATATCGCATCTTGACTTAGACTAGGGTCTGTTGTAAAAAAAAGAAGTAAAAAGTGAAACAAAAAGTCTTCCTTCCAAAGCCTTCTAAACATAAATCACTTGAAAATCTTACACCGAAACCGGGCCTTAAGTTAAGTTAAGTTAACCATTCAATCAGATCTCCATATACGGACATTTTCGTGATATTTTCGTGACAAACGGTAAAGAAAGGTAAAGAACGGTGAAGCCAGCAGCATACAGCTACAGAACATAGAAGTTTTGTTGACAGTAACAAATCATGTAATATTTAACACTTGATATATCACTTAATATAGCACTTGATATATCACTTAATATAGCACTTGATATATCACTTAATATAGCACTTGATATAGCACTTAATATAGCACTTGATATAGCACTTCATATAGCACTTGATTAGACACTTGATTAGCACTGATATAGCACTAATATAGCACTGTAATAAATGCAACTTTGATATAAGCACCACACAACACAAAGTCATGCAAAGCAAAACACACCACCCCAACAACTAAAAACCGAACCACCCAGCACAAATACGCACAAGCGCACAAAAAGCAACCAGCACATGCCAGCACAATACACAGACAGCACAAACAACACCACAAGCACAACAGCATACAACAACACCACAAGCAGCAAGCAAACACAGTCACACACAGGCCACATCAGCACAACCTGACAGACGCATCAGGCAGGACAAAAGACACCAACCAGTACATGAAAGTCACACAACACAAAAAACAAATACACACAAAAACTTTAATATAGCACTTAATATAGCACTTCATATAGCACTGTCATATAGCACTTCATATAGCACTTTGATATCACTTGATATACACTTGATATAGCACTTGAATATAGCAAATTGATATAGCACATGATATAGCACTTGACTGATATAGAACTTAATAAAAACTTGAATAAGAACTTGATATAAGCACTTGATTAAAGCACTTTGATATAGCTCTTGATAAAGCCTTGATAAAGCACTTGATATAGCACTTGATATAGCACTTGATATAGCACTGAAATAGCACTTAATATATCACTTGATATAGCACTTGATATAGCACTTGATATTAGCACTTGAATATAGCACTTGAATTGCACTTGATCTATCACTTGAATAGCACTTAATTATAGGCACTTGAAATTAGCACTTGAATATAGCACTTGAATTAATCACTTGCTATAGCATTTGGATTATAGCACGTTGATATAGGCACACTTGAATATAGCACATTGTATACACTTGAAATAGCACTTAATATTGCACTTATATAGCACTTAATATAGCAACTATTTAAGCACTTCATATAGCACTTGATAGGCACTTGATATAGCACTTTGATTAGCCACTTGATATAGCAATGATATAGCACTGATATACAATTGATATAGCTTGATATGATTGATATAGAAACTTAATATAGAACTTGATATAGAAACTTGATATAGCACTTGATATAGCACTGATTATAGCACTTGATATAGCACCTTATAGCACTTGATTATAGCACTTGATATAGCACTTGATATAGCACTTGATATAGCACTTAATATAGCACTTGATATAGCACTTGATATAGCACTTGATATAGCACTTGATATAGCATTTGATATAGCACTTGATATAGCACTTAATATAGCACTTAATATAGCACTTGAAATAGCACTTAATATAGCACTTGATATAGCACTTGATATAGCACTTGATATAGCACTTGATATAGCACTTAATATTGCACTTGATATAGCACTTGTAATATAGCACTTGATATAGCATTATCACTTGATATAGACTTATTATAGCATTGAAATAGCACTTGACATAGCACTTGATATAGCACTTGATATATCACTTAATATAGCACTTGATATAGCACTTAAAATAGAAAACGGAGATAAAACATAATAAAAATAAAAATAACAATAATATATACTATATAAATATAATATTGTTGACTGTTTCTGTTTCCCTTCCTCAGTAAATATAAACTAAAAAAACCAAAACCAACAACAACAACAGCTAAAACAAACCAACAACCAAAACAAAAACTTAAACATGGCTGAAATGTCTACTCCCATCTCCAAAAGCACAAGAAAACGCGCCAGGGAAGACAACTCGACATTGTCACCTGATAGCAAATCACCCGAAGCTAAATTAGCCAACAACAGACGAGCACATAATTCACCCACACCACCACCCCGGCAGACACAGCAATACACACAGAGCAGACAGGCAAACCAATCAGGAACCTGGACGGACACTCTACATTTCAAAATAGAGGGCCCCAGGCGTAGGTCAGTAACTATTCCACAATTTGTTCTGGCTTTCCTGTCCTATGTAGGAGGCAATATAAGTCAAGCCGAAATCAGCTGTGGCATGGATGCACCAGACATCTTCAAAATTAAACTACCGAATCGCTACACTAACAAAGGAAAAAGCTTCACAACCCCAGTTGGCATGACTGGAGTTGAGTTCAGACACTTGTCGCACCAAAACACAAACAGACAACACCCATCCACTAAACAACAACCAAACCAAACAGTCACTCTGGGGATTGCAGATCATCCAGACTTCACACGACTTAACAAAGAAGAACTAATGACAGCACTAGACGCTGGAAAAAACAAAATAACTGAAGCACATCACATAGGCAAAAACAAATCAACACTTCTAATTAAATTTAACTCACCCACTCTACCATTCACCATAACACCTGCTAGCTACATCAATTGCGGAAATGACATCAACATAGGCATCACGATATCACATCCCATTAGATGTAACAAATGCCAACAATTCGGTCATAAGCAAAACAATTGCAAAAACAATAAAACAGTATGTCCCATCTGTGGCTACTCACACACTTACACGGCGTGCACATACAAAAATACACGAGCTCAAGATTTTTGCAACAACTGCTACGTGGCTCAACAACATGAATGTGGACATAGGGCTAGTGATCCGTACTGTCCTATGTTTCTCAGATACAAAGAACAACTCGCCCAAAAAAACAACACTAGACAGCTCACTAGAAACGCACTAAAAGAACAACTTCAAACCCCAAATATTAACGTGAATCAGGAACAAATTAAGAATAAGTTTCCGCAAACATACTATAACAAGCGAACGCCAGAGAAAACTCATATACCAGCTACACCTAAAACTAATAAACGAAAGAGAGCCCATGAAACATCTTACAAAGATTACCAAACTCCCAATAAAAACATTAACAAACAATCAATGAAGGACTATATTACTAAACAGCAAGTTTTTGATCTCGTGACAGCAATCGAACTAGCACTCGAAAGACAATTAGGTATCCAAACTGATGGAATTATAGGTCAGATAACCAGCTCACATTTAAATACAGAGCCCTCCAACGTACATAATAATGTTGCCACCGATACCGGTGATGACATAATCATTGAAACAGTAAGGAAGGATATATCTACCTACTACCCACAAAAATAAGAAAGAATAGTTGCGACACAACAGCGGCGAAAAGCCTATTTAGCACTTACATATTAGATAACAACCATCCGCATCCAGCAATAGCAAACAGTAGTGGAAAATCAAATAAAATTATAGATAGTGTGGATGAGATAATAGACTTAGGCATAGGTATCTGTGAAGAAGAGATGCCTTCTAATCCTCCAAGTATGGACTCACTCCTGACAACCAAATCACCAAAATCGTCACAGCCCATGCCGGATACCCCCCGACTCACCGGGTTCTGGACTTGGACTGTCTGACATATCTAACAATAGTTCAAGCGATAACATTAACCCTAAAAATATGAGCGACGTTCAAAATTGCCAGACGATCACTGCTAAAAACAAAAATGAAACAAACAATAAGGTCACAACATCCATACCCAATGTTAGCCCAGCGGCAAGTCCAGTAAAAATAGTACACAAAATAACACTTAATAGACAAAAGTTAGCCCCTAACACTGTGAATCTTCCAAAGACCAATAAAGCGTCTAAAGGTAGAGACGAAGCAATACAAATAAAAAAAGGCAAACGTATGGCAACAAAAACATGGACCAATAATAAAGACATGCAAAGACTCGCAGCAGAAACAAAACAAGAACAATATACCAAAAATAACTCTTATAAGACAAGACAAAATATCACCAAATAGGAGACCAGTGCAACTAAATGAGCCAGAAATGGAATCAAATATGACACCGCTAAGTGAAATAATAGCGACTAAGCGTCACGGACTAAGACTTCCTGATATACAATAAAACATAAACATATTTAATAAAAAAAAAGAATAGTATGGGTAGAAACGGAACTAAAACCAACCAGACCCTGACAGTCCTTCAATGGAACTGCCGGGGATTTGTCAAAACAAAAAGTGAGCTGGTGAATGCAATAGAAAACGACATCATGTCACCCGATGTATTATGTCTACAGGAAATGCCAAAACCTACAACATTACCAGGGTATAATCTGAAATCTCACTCAACGAACTCAACCAAAGGAAGCGATGTAGGCATATTCGTGAAAAATGGTAGATCAAGCATAGAATTTAAAACAAGTCATCTTAAAGAAAATAATAATATCCTATACTCGGGAGTTAAGATATTAAGCAGTAAAGGCAACATTGACATTCTGAATATCTACATAAGTCCGAGTATTAATAAAACCGAAAAACTTCTACAAAACTTATACAAGGTAATAAAACAAGTTAGTAACAAAACACTGATATTGGGTGACTTTAACGGACATAATCCACTTTGGGACATTCATTATTTTAATAAAGTAAACAAAATAGGTGATGAAATTATAACATTCCTAGATAATACTAATTACGTTATACTAAATAATGGCTCAGAAACATACGACTCTTCCCATCTACCAAGGGCTAAAAGTATAGGATCTGCACCAGACATCACATTAGCTACACCAGCTCTAGCTTCCTTGGCCTCGTGGACCATCCACAACTCATACACTAGGCAGCGATCACTATCCGATTATTACTAAAGTTTGTACCCATTATCACAAGTGAACTCCCGCAACAATTCCCAAATGGAAGTTAGGTCATGCAAACTGGGAACTCTTCCATCAACTATGCACCACTAGGTTACATATCGATGCGAATTTAGATACAAAAGACTATCACGATGAACTTGTGAGCACACTCTACGGAATAAGTAAAGAAAGCATACCACAGACAAGTGGTAAAGCACATAATCGCCCTACCTATCCCTGGTGGACACCCGCTTGCACAGAAGCCATTAAAAACAGGGAAAACTGTCTGCGAAGATGGAAACAAGCATATAAATATCATGTACAACTAAAACAAAGAAGGCGAGAGGAATACTTGGAAGCCAAGAGCCTGGCGTCTGAAACCATTAAAACAGCAAAAGAGAAAGGTTGGGCGAATTTTATATCAGCAATTACGAAAGATAAAACAAGTAAAGAAGTCTGGAATTTATTTAATCGAGTAAGAGGTAAACCAACACAACAAATGCCCCCATTATCACATGATAATACATTAATATGCGATGAAAAACAAAAAGCAGAGGTGCTCACAGATCATTACACTAATATATCTAGCAACAGTAATTTAACATCAGAATTCAGAATAGAAAAACATAAAAGAGACCCGAAAATACAAGCTAAGATAGACAACCATACTCTGACACCAGACCTGAATACTGACTGCCTCAATAGGTCATTTATAATGTCGGAACTTAAAGCTGCCCTTAAAACTAAAAAAAGTACTGCACCAGGAGCAGATAAAATACATTATAATATACTTAAGCAATTACCACATGAATCAATGGAACAATGCTCCTGCTAATAAATAAATCCTGGGCCGAAGGCTCCCTGCCTGACGCTTGGAAAGAGGCTACCATTATCCCAATAATCAAACCAAACACGGATGCAACTCTACAAGCCTCATACAGACCCATTTCACTAACATCTGTAATATGTAAATTAATGGAAACTATGGTGGCCATCAGACTAAAACATCATTTTGAATCTAATCAGAAAATTGGCCCAACCCAGTCAGGATTTAGAAATCATAGATCCACGATGGATCAACTAGCTCGATTAGAAACAATCATTAAAACAGCACAAATGGAAAAAAAACTAGTCGTAGCTGTATTTCTAGACTTAGAAAAAGCCTTTGACCTAATGTGGACAAAGGGAGCAATATAACAACTAATCGGGAAGGGCGTAAACAACAGAATGTTGCTATGGTTAGATAACTTTCTGACGGGCAGAAAAATTAGAGTAAGAATAGGCACAGAGCATTCAGAATTTCAAAGTATTGATAATGGCAGCCCCCAGGGTAGTGTCATAAGCCCGACACTATTTAATGTCATGATAGATACATTATATACAGAATTAAACAGTATGAGTACAAACACAAAACCAGGCCTGTCACAATTTGCCGACGACGGCGCGATCTGGAAAGAGCATACAGATCTCAGAGTAGCCCTGTGGGTAATACAGACAGCACTAGATAAAATAACAATTTGGCAAAACAAATGGAGCTTTGAAATCTCCCCGCTTAAAACTGAGGCAGTCATATTTCATGGCGGTGGATTACTCTGCTATAAAAATGAGGAGCAGCGGTATGCATACATAAGAGAACAAACTTATAAAATTAAAGATTTAATGGTAAACAATCAAGCAATACCATACACAAAATGTGTAAAATTCCTGGGTATGTATTTGGACGATGGACTTACCTGGGGAACAAATATAAATAACATAGTCCAACGCTGTAGAAAAGATCTCAACTTAATGAAACTAGTATCGGGTACGTCATATGGAGCGGATAAACTATCCCTTCTATTGTTGTACAAAGCTCTATTATTATCAAAAATGGACTATGGCAGCATGCTGTATAAAGACGCTGCAGCGGAACACTTAGCTAAACTAGAACTAATTCAAAGAGCGGCCCTCAAAGTGGCAACAGGTGCATATAAATCAACTAGAGCCGCTGCAGTCGAGGTAGAAACCGTAGTAGAACCATTAGATCTGAGGCGTGAAGGAAATCTAATCAAATATTGGGCGCGCACCCAGCCACATGATGTAAACCTGCCAGTTAACGAACAAAGACGACCTAGGCGGGTATACAAATATAACAGAATAAGACTTAAAAAATGAAGCAACCATAAAAGAAAATAATCAAAAGTATAAAAACAAACATAACGATAAAGAAGCAAACAAAATTAAAAAAGCAAAATCCACAGGTAGGAAATTACAAACATGTTACGCTATGAATGCCCAAATACTAACTCAAGAATATGGACTGAATGATTGTGAAATGCAGCCGTATCAGACCCATATACCTTACTATCCTTTCGAAATAATTGCTCAATCAGATATAACAGAAATAATAAAAAATAAGTCAATGGATCCAATTATTAACCTGAAACTAGCAACAGACCACATAAACAAAAAATGGAAAGATAGCCTGCAAATTTACACGGACGGTAGCAAAAATATCGAACAAGGCATCACATCCGCAGCTTTCGTGATACCACATTTAAATTACGTAGAACAATACAAGCTGACTTCCACACTAACAGTATTCACATCAGAATTAATAGCAATCGAGAAGGCCCTCATTTATAACCTAACATTAGATAATTATAAGGATACAGTCATCTTAACTGATTCACTAAGCTCCGTCCAAGCAATCAACTCAGGTACTTCTAAAACAAGACCTGACAAAATACATCTCATCAAAACATTAATAAGCAATACAATATCTAAAGGCAAGCTAATAAACATAGATTGGGTCCCTTCCCATATTGGAATACCCGGTAACGAAGACGCTGATAGGGCTGCAGGCACAACGCATTTAATAGGAAACAATGAAGCAACATTACCAACACATCATGAAATATATTCTCTCATCAAACAAAAATGTAGGTCAAAGTGGCAAACAAGGTGGAATAATGAACACTTAGGCAAAAATGGTGGACATATTTTGCAAGCAATGTGCCCCACCATCCCTACAAAATGTAAATTGTATAGTAAAGATAGGAGAGCAGACATAATTATATCCAGACTAAGGCTAGGCAGAAATGGCATAAAATCTAATCTATACCATCATGATAATAGTAGTGAAGATAAAATGAATTGTTCAAATTGTGACGAGGACGAAATTGAAGATCCTTGGCATTATTTCTTCAATTGCCCCGCCCATAGCACATCGCGAGAAGATCTAAAAGCGTCTTGCCTTAAACACAACATTACACCTTCACATTAGCATATAGTATTCCCTCCTAAGGAATGTGAAGCCGAAATGCATCTAGCTTTATTAGAGTACATAAAGGAAACAGGATACTGGGGTAAAATGTAAATACCGCTGCTCCAAAAACAACAGTATAGTTTTAAATTCAAACTGATAACCTAAATACCAATATATAGAGGTAGTAACTGAGGATGGCAGAGGGTATACAGTCAATGAAGTGGTCCAACTAAGTGACAGAGGTTACATTGGACCATGTAGGCTTCGTCCAGATATAATTAAGAAATATCACGATAGGTTGTACATATGTTGTATCGTAAATATATGTTTGCGTGTGAGCCATCGACTTACGGTGATTACATGGTGAACGGCGTATGGGGAGCAGTACCCCACACTGACTGACCATTACTAACAACATAATAAGATAAATATCAAATCATATCAAACATAATACAATCATAAAGTATATGCGGGATGTGGCGAAATGCTGGCAATATATAACTTCAACGGGGAATGTCCGAATTACCCGAGTTCCAATATATTTGGCGGGTTCTTCTCCCGAGTCAGGCCCAGAGTGCACCCTAACGAACATATTGCCAGCCCGTAGTCATATCCTAGCATATACAAAATTGTATATACACAATTAAGCCTATAAACAGCTAACAACTATTAACGTCCAGCCTCCAATGATGAGCACTCATGAAGTTAACAGCATTGCGCATTACAGTCTGCTCGTGATCAGGTCTAAAGTATAGCAGTTACGAAATCTATAGCGTTATGAAATGTCCGGGCGGGTGGGCTTGACTGGTACTAACCCAAGGGATCTTTCATGTAGGGAATGCCCAATCGGGGACCCCCGCTGGGAAACGAACGATACGGTCTGCCCACCACCGGACACATAGTGCTCTATCTATTAAATTATAAAGTAGTGACTGCTTACATGCGGGGGCCGGTATTTTAGCGGGTGGGGATAACCATACATGCAAATCTGCACAAATCATTTACAATATTTTTATTTGCATCTTCCTAAATCTACTTTTAATAATAAAGACCAATAACAGTGGCCAACCACTGACAATATTGACAGGGCAACACGACTCGTAGACGTAAACGACATGACCAGTGACAACTTACAAATGACCCCCGATACTTACTGGGGGGACCCATTTTGTCACTAACCATGCATGTCCATTTCCCGTCACTTTACAGAACAATGGAACGCCGTGATGCCGAGGGGTCTTTGAGGTGGTACGTATATATATGTGTATGTGTGTATGTATGTGTATGTATGTGTTTATGTATATGTGTATATATATATGTATATATATGTATGTATATGCGTGTGTGTGTGTGTGTGGGTGGGTGTGTGTATGTATATACGCGTGTGCGTGTGTGTGTGTGTGTGTGTGTGTGTGTATGCATATATATATATGTATGTGTGTATATGTGTGTATGGGTATATATGTGTGTGCACATATGTATATGTGTATGTACGTCTGTGTGTGCCTGCGTGCGTGAGTGTGCGTGCGTGCCTGCGTGCGTGTGTGCGTGTGTGTGTGTGTGTGTTATTGATTGATTGAATGGGGCTGGGCTAAGTGATGTGGTGTGTGGTTGGCGGGTGTATGGATGGGTTGATGTGGTCCACTAATTCAATGGAATTGGGCTAAGTGATCGAGTGAGTCAGTGGGGTGAGGTAGTCAGCTGGTTGAGAGTAGTTGTGCAAAATCGCCTCCTTTTGAGGTTGTTTTTTTTAGCTTTACTACAGGGACTCCGGAGCTACCGGGGAAACTGGAGGTTTCCTCCACCAGGAGTAATTGCTTTTTATGTCAAAATTGACAATCTGCATTACTCCAATATAGACAAAAATCAAACGATTTAATGTGTATTAGTCTATTTCGGCCAAAATCTGACGGTGTGGTAAGTGACTCAAAACTAAAATAAAATTAAAATAAATGCTAGTAAATAACAAAAACAAATATATATATATAAAACCCAATTAACAACACAAAATCAGCAACCACGGTTATCATGATAGGTTAATATAGCATTCTGATACAGCACACTAACATAGGGTGAGGGTGACACGTCAAATACCATACCGTCAGAAATCACTTTCTTCTTCTCTTCTCTTCTCTTCTCGATGGTGATTAGGTAGGATTGGGACTAAATATGACAATAAGTTAATTACGTAGAGCACACTTGCTAGACATTAGTGACTCAGATAGTACACTCGCCACTTAATTTCATTTGACCAGTCCGTATGCCACTCAAAACGCACACATCACGTAAACTAGTATGGGTTCCCCTCAATCATCTATAATCGATACCCAGCCATACTATATCACACACATATAAGCTGATGGGTGCTATAGGAGGCCTCAAATTATAGGTTACCATACCTGCATAGATTCTCCTATATTTGACGCACATTTTTGGAGCCTGAATTATAAATGCAACATTTATAAAAATTCGGAAATATAAACCAGACCGACGACCATCGGCCTGCTTCTTTATTGGGCTATATATCCCGGGTATGGAAGGTGTTCGAGCCAATTCCCACCCTTAAATATGAGCCGAATGAAAATGGGTTCGAGCCTGACTAGCGGCGTGCGTTGTGTCCTTGAGCAAGACACTTTATCCACACTGCTCCAGTTCACCCAGCTGTAAATGTGTACCGATAATTCGTAGTTGCTCTGTAAATATGAATTACCGGCTTCTCTCAAAAAATCTCTACCTCCGTTCTTTCTCCCATTCTTGGGAGACGGCATGCAAGGTCCTAGAGCCAGTGCCGCCGTTAAATATAAGCTAAAGATAGAAAAGTAAAGAACGTACATGTAGATACAAATGCAAACTGCATCGATATACTATGGCATGTCGAACGTTGCAATATTCTATATCAAATATATTTATTCAGTAAATAAATAAGTATGGTGTGTAAACATATTTATATGGTGTATAAAAAATATATGGTGTTACTGTCTAATTTTTATTTATATGGTATTTATTGTATATAAAATTTGATATGGGTATAATTAGCATCATGAGATGATTAGTTTTTGATACTGCGAATGGCATTGGTTCTTGCAAATCAATATGGCGGCGCCCTGTCAAACGGCCATGTGTTATTGTTGTTGTGAAATGATCACCGCGCTTATTTTTCGCAGCACCTATAGGCCAGGAGTTAGGTTTTAACCCGGAACAAACAGGTGAAAGCGGTTTTGTTGTGGGTTTTTTTTCCAGGAAAACTTCAGAATAACACTCTTGTTCCTTGAACAAAGTTAAAAAATGTCCACGTCTAGGTATTTTTATAATTAAAGATGGCCACCAATAGTGTAATGATAATTGATAAAACCACTTTCTTCCTAACTACACCTGCAAAAAGGTTTTAATTTAATAGGTTTATGGTGCAAATGTATATTCCTTATACTCATGCACACAATACAATCATTTAAAATACTTGAAATGATAACTAAGTAGCATACATTCAAAATGGCCGCTATAATTTTAAATAAGAAATAGTGCTGATAGTTTTCTATATTCTCATCATACTACATTTATTTATAAAACTTTGTAAGTATATGAATACATGTATTAACGTTCAATGTTGTCCATGTCTTGAAATTTTTATAATCCAAGATGGCCGCAAACACTGTCACAATGTCGGTACGAACAATTTAGCCTTCTCACTACATATGCATACAGCATACAGTTACGATTCTTTTGTGCTCATGTATGTGTTTTGTTCTTCTGAAACCAATACAGCCATTGCATACAGCCCGACTAATTAGAATTAATTCAAAATGGCCGCCATAAAATGGTGATAAATACAGAAACACCCCGATGTATTATAATAATATCCACATTTTTACCAAAAAAAACAACAGTTTTACGTACATTACATGGAAATACACGTGCATGTAATAACGTTGTATATAAATAAATTGAAAATCGACATTGCTGATAGCACATAATGTAAAGACACACTTGATATGTCTGTTCCCAATAATGTTAATATTTCGCGCATGCTGCAACGACCCCTTTTTCTCGCACCCGCTTGATAAGTGACATATATTCGGCATATTGACATACGTACGTCTGTACGTACGTGCGTCCGGGTTGAAGCTTTTTGTTAAAATGTTTTGATACAGTTTTTTATCAAAGATTTTCTGCATACTACATGCACTATCAAAGCCTCGGATGGCGCGACATGCGGGCCGCGGCCATCTAGTTTAAAATCATGTTTGTCAAGAAATAGACTAGGACATGGCAGATAGCCGCCATAGGCAATCATGGAGATAATACTATATAACTCAGTATGTATGGATACAACTGGTCATATAAACTTATTCTAATATATCGTTGTTCAGATAATGTGCTGGAATATATTTTTGTTTCAATAATATCTAATTTATATTATGTTGTAGCCAAATTAGCAAGATATAACAATCACGCATCTTTTCGCACTAAAATCAGCATGTAAAATCAACTAGTACATTTTGAAATTGTGTTTGAAACTTTATATATTGTGTTTTATATATTTTCTTATAAAACGGCGGCCATTTTTAATTTTAAGCACTAGCAGAGTTAGTGGCTAAGTTTCAGATTATCTAAAATTATTTGAATGTACTTATCAATAATAAATTGGTCAGGGAGTCGATATAATTTACTCTTCGGTAAGAAAGTATGGCAATAGCCGAGTGTTTTCGATATTTACTAACATTTTATGGTGGCTATTTTTAATTTATGCATTTACCCTTATTTTAAAACATATTTATTGGTTTTACATTAATTGGCAGCATAATAAATACACATTTGCAAGAAAACAACTCAAATTTACAATATTTAATTACATAACATAGATATGAGTCTTCCTAATTATTGTCATAGTATTGGCGGCCATCTTGAATTATAAAACTGCCAAGACGTGGACATTTTTGAACTTTCTGTCCGGCGCATCAGTATGCTATTCTGAAGTTTTCCTAAAAATTCAGCGTTCACCTAAGTTTTGTCTAGGTTACCCCTATGTTTTGGCTAATGCTCCTGGTCTAGTATGCAAGACCACCCATTCCGGCACATGGCGCCACATTGGGGGTCACGTGGCCGTTACCGGTTTGCAACCAATACAATTCGTTGTAACACAAACTAACTAGTATCCCATGATGCTAATTATTCACCATATATTTATATATATATATATATATACCCTATCATTATTGTATACCCTATCATTATTGTGTTATACAACACAAATAATCAAAGTACTGAAAGAACTGAAACTGTATCGCCAGAAACAAAAAGTAAGAAAGTGTGCCTGCCCCACACTGATGGTGATTGGCACCTTTATAACAATATTGATTTGGTGCGGGGTGCATTAATTATGCACGTCGTAGACATACATATTATATACCAAATTGGAGCATAGAGACATACCTTTAAGTTGATACATTTACCATCAAAATAGGTATTATGAAATATGAATTAAAACCGTTTATAACAGTTTTTTGTTTTTTTTACCACATAATATGTAAACGAGTTCCGGCTAGTAAACCGGTCCACAAAAATGGCGACCGACATCCATAGTTAATACTTCTAAGAGTAGATAAATAAATTGGCGATATCTAAAAATAGTAACATACATCTGACGCTGACTTAACTTTATCTGACGATGCAATAAACACAATACACCATACATTGTTTTTGATATACCCCATACGATTGTTTATACACCATCATTTAAAATTATATATCATATATTTTAACACAATATACATTTTTCATAGATATATCCCATAACTATTTGTATACACCATAAAAACAATTATACAACATATGCTTTTTGTTATACCCCATACATATGTGTTATACACCATAAATAAAAAATATACACCATATATTTTTTACACAATAAATAATGTTCATAGATATAGACCATAAGTATTTTTATACACCATCAATATTTAGCATACACCATCAATATTGTTTTTATACACAATATATATATTTGATATAGAATATTGCAATGTTTGATATGCCATATAATACAATAATATTACTAGTACATGATTGTTTACTAAACGTAGTATGCATATTATAACGTGGCATTGTGACATCGTGTTTATGTTTCAGTTTCGGCAGATTGTTTCTCCATTTTGTGAACTGTCGACAAATGGAATAGTGCGTATAGCTATCGTAAAATATTCCACAGACGACTGTACAACCATTAGTCAGTCTTCTGGCATTTGGAAAAGAACTAACAATGGGAAGTAGAACATATTTATAATGTAGCTAATCATACATAGAAAAACCAGAACAACGGACTCATATCAATTGCATTACACCAAATTGTAAAATATGTTTTGTGCCTGTTTTTTTAACAACACTAATTACCATTGTAAATAGCCACATACACATATAATGGCACAGTGTGTCATTTTTGCCTGGCTAACCACCCAACACATACCATGTATACCTACTACTGTACTCCGTTATTAGACACTATTATAATAGTGCAGTGAAGTTTCATAGTGGGAGAGTATATATGACACATGTGTATTTACATATAGCACAGTACAGTGTCTAGGAAAAGTGTACACATCAGGCATAGATATGTGTATATGTTGACAAAAGTACACCAATATCTGACTTAAAGTACACATTTGTGTAATATAATGGATAGAAGTCCGTTGTTCTGGCTGTTCTATGTATGATTAGCCACATTACATCATATGTTCTACTTCGCATTGTCAATTATTTGTCAAATGCCAGAACATGTGAAACTGGCTGATGGCTGGAAAACACAAAGATAACAGTAACGAGGCAGTCCATCACATTTACGAAACAATTATCTTGAATCAAAGGATGATCAGGTATAGAACAGGTCATGCATTTATCTGTTCTACCATACATTGCGCATAAATAGCATGTCATTGGTAGATATGGGTCAGCCAACCGATCCAACAGAGCGCGTTCTGAGACATTCATGGACGTCTGTTATTTATTATTGCAGTTATTAACGCTTACACCCACATGAATTGACGGCACGTGACGCCGAAACGTATACATTGTATTTCATTCTGAAAACTGAAATTCAACTGATTACACCTAATGTAGTTTTTTCAGTTCGAAGCGTGTCAGCAATGTAGATGAATTAAATTATTAAAAAATATGTACGCCGCAAGGTTGCTTTTGCAGTTCCGCAGTTTTGACTGATAATCTTTAGCTGTTCATCTCTTCTAGCGTTATAAATAAAACGTGTTATTTAAACGGGACGCATGTACATGATCGTAAATATATGCACATGTACTATTAAATACATATTTTTTTATACAGTATGCCTCGTCCGATTTATAATATATTAGTGACTATAGCCCTATAGCTATCAACAAGCGTGAACGTGATAACGACACGAAGCTCCTGGCAATGTAAATAAAGAACATCTACACGCGACACACGGCATAAAGCTTCTTATTGATGAATCAGCAATGCGACCAGTGTTCAGCTGATGGAATATGAAATTACAGTGTAACCTCTCAAAAGCGGATACCATGGGAAGTCCCCAGGGTGTCAGGTTTTGAGATATTTCACCGTACTCAGGTGTCCGGACCCTCCAGTTTGTTTGGATTGCAATTATGAACATACATTATCGTTCGATGTAACTTTTGTTGAAACACATAAAAAACTACACGCACAAGGTTTTCTGGGCGTTCGATTCAGAAAGGTTCATCGTAATGTGCAACCTGTTCGTTAGAAGCAGCAACAATGTGCAACTCTGTTATATACTGATAAACGAAGATGATAGACCTTGATAGTAGCCAATATGCCCGCTAATCTGGGTCTACACTCGTCGAAAATGTAGTACTGCATGATTTCACGGAACGCATAGCGAATACACATATTGTAATAAGATATAATTCTTACGAACATCTGCTGTGAGGTTGAACAAACTGTAAAACTTCATATACATGTACCAGTGTCCAGTGTATGGAATAGCATTACGTACAATGACCACGGCTGGTGAGAATCTAACGTTTTCTACGGGAATGGATGAGAATATTACCACTAGCCCTGTTGGTGGGGGCGGTGGGGGCGGCGGGCCACCACCCCCGGGCTACTACCGGGAGCAGGCGGACAACATATGGACGTACATTCCACCCATACTCATGGTCTGGGGGACGGTGGGCAACGGATTGACCATTGTGATCCTGGTGCGTCAATTACGGCGGCTGTCGTCGACGGCCATGTACCTGCTGGCCCTCGGCGTGTCCGACCTGATGATCCTCTGGCTAGGCCCCCTCAGGCAATGGACCCTCGTATTGTGGCAGGTTGACGTGCGCAAACTCACGGTGACCGGGTGTAGAGTTCAGACGTTTCTCACGTACATGAGCGTGCACGTGTCGTCATGGTTACTGGCGGCCGTCTCCATGGAGAGGATGACGAGCGTCGTGGCGCCACACAAGGTGAGGATCGCCTGCACGCCTTCCAGGGCCGCCCTCGTTATCGCCGCCATTCTTGGCTGCACATGTGCACTGAACTCGCATTATCTGTGGAACCTCGACCTGGACGTCTATGTTCCCTATCTCGACAAACAGTTCGATTGCATCGGTACAACCGAGAGTTATCGGTACTTCGTGTTGGATGTTTGGCCCTGGGTGGACTTCGCTGTCGCCTTCCTGGTTCCATTCACACTGCTGGCGGTTGGAAATATTGCGATTATCGTCAAGCTGGGCCACCGGGCTCGCAACCGCCGCATGATGAGTCACACAACTCCGGTGTCGTCCATGGAGCGGGAAGGCCGAAATATAACGCTCATGCTGGTAATGTTGAGTGTAGCCTTTGTCGTGTGCATGGCGCCCGTCTCTGTTTACTACATCTACCAGCCGTATATCGATGTGAACATCCGGGCAATCGAAGATCCACTCGAGAAATGGAACGCGGTGGGGCTATACTACGCCTTCATACCGGCTATTGTCAACAATGTTGCGTACATCAACGCCTCGTTTAACTTTGTTTTCTACGTATTCAGTGGCTCGAAATTCCGGAACGAACTCAAGGTGTTGCTGAGATGTGCGGCGCCCTCTGACGGCGTGTTTGGTAGTAGTACGGGAGGTACCGTAACACGCACCCTGGCGGCTCGGACGACAGGGGCTACAAGGAGAGCCTCTGCCAATTCTACAAGTCGGGCGACCAGCGTGACAGAATTGTCAACGGTTTCTGAGCAAATCCCAAGTTATGATGACCTGTGGTCGCAAACATGAGGAAAAACATCAACAATGGATATTTATGAACATGTTGATCACGTCAACAAATGTTCTTCTCAACACAAGGAACTTTAGGAATATAAAAATGCATGTATATTCCACTATTAATATTTTAGAAGAAAGTTGCTTGTTTACGACTGTATATGCATTATTTACAATGTTGTGAAAACCTTAAAATGCATTTGTTCACCTTCGGAAACCGTTAATGAACTTTATAGCTGCTACTGTTTTCGGAGACACATATATTTGGTCATACATCATGAACCTATATTAGTACATGTAATAGATCTATCTCAACATTCAACAGCAAACCATGAACTCATTGATTTACATAGACTATACAATGATTGTACTTGTACTTGTATTTACCGTTTTACCTTTAGATTCACAAAATTCAAAATTACATGCCGTTATTAAATGCCTAAGGGTATTTACGTGTAACCCTTTGAACCCAAAAGCCCGCTATAGCGGTTTATGCAAACAGTGCAGATCCAGATGAGTCATCTGGATATGTACTTTTTTAAAGTAATTTTCATATTTTTGAGAACAGAAAACACCCTATTTTTATAAATGGACTCGTCTGAAAATCATTTTGTGACGGTTGGATTGGTTGCAAAATTAACATTAATAGAGAATAGAAGGTTAGTGCCGTGAATGGGAAAAATATCTGGCGAGGCCTAGGAAACTGGATGGGCGAGGCTTGCCGAGCCCATCCTGTTTCCGTGCCGAGTTAGATATGTTCCCCATTCACGGCACTAACCTACTATTCTATTTATCCCGTCAACATTGTAAAACAGCATTTAAATCAACTTAATTTAGTTAAGTTAGTCTTCAAAAGCGAGATAAGTTAGAACCGAATTACATCAAACTCTCCTTGGCGCTCAGAACATAGTTCGATGAAGTGTGGTTGTAAAATCCATTAATCAACAGTCATGACAATAAATTGATCAATAATTGTTTTAGAATTTTACTCGTCGAAATATTTTCAGAATAATCTTAAAATGTTACAATGATTTTGTTTCTGTTCTTTTCATCGTTCATGAATCATGGAAATGAAAAAAACAACAAGATGGCGGCTTTACGATTTAATCTTGTTTAGAAGGCGATCATGCATCCCGAATTAACCATTAACGTGTATTTCAGGCAGGTTGTTCAACAGTTGACTGTTCTGTTGATACTTTATATTTTGTCACCGACAATGTGAAATTACAGCTTCTTTTCAACGAAATAAACTCTCAAAATTCACCTGACCCATCCATTTTCATTTGGGGTAGCCTTAGGAACCCGTTCACCGGTGCATTAAGCATTCAGTCGGTATGCACTAGCCTTACAATAAACAATTCCATATACATTACACATCAAAATAACTTACATCTATTTGTCTTTAAAATACGGGATAAAACGTCTGTGTGTGAATTCCACATAGTACATATCGTCCGCCATGTTATATTGACCTACATAGCTAACTGTGATGACGTAATACCATTCACTGGTGTAATGACAAAAAAATGCCCAGCTAATCATGTTAACTTAAGGTGACTCTAGAGCTGACCGTGGTTTCATGCAGATGTATTATTCTATCTTCTGCAATACAAACAGATGGCAACTTGACTTGAACCTTTTTTTTCACAAAATGGGAATAAATTAAAAATAATACTTGGTGTCTCGCTGTAATGATCATATTCAATATAGCACAACTGTTAACTATTCCTGCATTTATCATACATGTACTTGTATGTGCCATAATGTGGCCGTGACTGGAGAAATGGGACCTATGGAATTTGTGACCGATGTAGGTTCTGATCAGATAGAAGACGTCTGTCACCGCATAACCTATATATAAATTGCTTGTTAGAAGCATGATGGATGTTTCATTGATGGAATTGGCGAACCGTGCAGATGCTTATCGATCAGACTGCGGATGCACCGTCTGATGTGAATATACACTGGTCGTAATTTATGCAGTCACATATGTGGAAATCCGGTCAGTCACAATGTGGACATATAAATGTATCGGACCTGCCCAACACTCTAACTGGGGAACACTATGTTAGATGTGTTCAATGACTGCATGTGTCACATTTCACCCAACTCGCATATTCCATATGATATTACAGGTAGTCTGGAAATGTTTTGTGGCATATACAGCACAGTTCATCATCGTCAGAACCCTTGGATAAGGGCTCGCTGTCTTCTGCAATCACCTCAATACGAGAGGGACCAGACTGCGGCGAGAGTGGACGTTTCGTGGAGCCTTCCATGGGGTTCTTCTTCGCCTTGGCGACTGTCACTGATGGCCCAGAAGTCTTGGTATTGCTGCTACTGACGAGTTTAGCCAGGCATTCATCACTGGTGACGATTATCGATGGCCTGGCAGCAGTTCTCGCCTTCTTTGCAGGTGTCAAGATTCTGACAATTTTCGGACTGCCCAGAAAATCTGTTATTGGTACTTCCTCCTGACCACCGGGTGAATTATCTGGTTCCTGCGAATATATCACGACAGGCGTCACTTTCACCGGATCAACAGTTCTGTTAAATGGATATATTCCAGTTTTTCGGAAAGCGTTCACAAGATTAACCGGAGACATGGCCTTCAAGTAGGCGGTACTTGATAGTTTGCCAACGCTATACCTGTTGATCTGCTCGTCGGGATTTTCTCGTATGAATTTTTGGCACTCATTGTTGTAAATGGCCTGCAATGGTGCGAAGCATCCTACATACAGGGGCTGTGTGATGTGTGACGAATGTGGAGGTAGCACAAAGAAGATGACGCCATTCTTTTGTCCCCATTCACTCATCGTCAGGTTCACATGTGATGTGTGGCCATCAACAATCACAAGGCCGATACGCCCTTCTTGTCTCCGGAAATGGCGATCCAGGAAATGGAGGAATCATTCGGTGTTTGACGATCCACTTTCGTAACTTCACCATCGGAGCCCGCACATGTTCCATCTAACAACTGTTCCACCTTTTGCCGGGAAATATATAATATGAAGGAAGATGGTTCCCTGCTGCACTTCCACCGCTAATTATGGTAATGTTTTTACCTCTTGACGAGGTCACGCCGGGTGGTGTATTGCCTTTGCTATATACAACTTTCTGTGGCGTATAATCCATTGATATACCGGTCTCATCAATATTCCGAATACATTCAGGTTTTAATGTTAGTCCATTGTCTGACAAGACGCTATCAAGTTCACTGTAATACTTAGCTAAAACTTCTTATGAAGTAGCTTTTGCCCGGACAATTTATAACGTTTCCGGCTTGGCGAGATGGATACCTGGCCAACGGTTACTAAAGCGGGTGTACCTTGATTGCCGAAAAGGTGGATCGACTTCAGATTTGTTCCCGACACTCACAGCGTAATCATTAGCCAATTGGAGAAATACCTGTCGCTAATAGCCATACCCGATGTTCGCCATGTAAGTTACATGGTCGACCAGCTTCCCCTCTTCACTTCTCGACAACGTGGGGCCCTTGCCTGGGACTGGACGTGTGGACGGATCTGCCGTGTAGCAGGGCTGGATACCCAGGTGCGTTTCCCATAGCGTGCTTTCTGCAATCCCGTGCAGTCGTGCAGCTTTGTAGATGGACATTCCATTCGCCCTAACATCTGTGTATGTAGCAGCTATCAGCGCAGGGCTATACTGACGACGCTTCCTCTTATTCTCGAGTGGCAACTGAAAATAGACAAGAATTCCGCCACGGAAGCGGTGTCGCGCCTGCCGAGGCATTTGACCGTGAACATTACAAGTAAATAAATTACCTTGACCTTCAGAATTTGGATGTGGGGGTGTGCATAATGAAGCATCATCAGTAGACACACATTGATGTGAAATATTATCAATGTTTGGAAAGGGGTTAAAGAGATATTGTGAAAAAACAATAACTTTAACGCATTTCTGTTACAAATCCGGTGAACATTAAAAGTAAATAAATGACCATGACCTTGATAATTTGGATGTGGGGGTGCGCGTAATGAAGCATCATTCCTAGACAAACATTGATGTGAAATATTATCAAAGTCTGGCAAGGGGTTAAAGAGATATTGTGAAAAAAACAATAACTTTAACGCATTTCTATTACAAAACCGGTGAACATTACAAGCAAATAAATGACCTTGACCTTCAGACTTTGGATGTGGGGGTGTACGTAGTGAAGCATCATCCCTAGACAAACATTGATATGAAATATTATCAATGTCTGGCAAGGGGTTAAAGAGATATTGTGAAAAAACAAGAACTTTAACGCATTTCTGTTACATAACCGGTGAACATTACAAGTAAATAAATGACATTGACCTTGATAATTTGCATGTGGGGGTGTGCGTAGTGAAGCATCATCCCTAGACAAACATTGATGTGAAATATTATCAAAGTCTGGCAAGGGGTTAAAGAGATATTGTGAAAAAACAATAACTTTAACGCATTTCTGTTACAAAACCGGTGAACATTACAAGGAAATAAATTTGGATGTGGGGGTTTGCGTAACTTTAACGCATTTGCCTTTAACGACATTTGCTTACACCGCGGACGACGCGGACGACGCGGACCACGACGACGACGACGACGACGACGACGACGGAAAAAGCGCCGACTATAGTCGCGCCTCTGCTAAAGCAGGCGCGACAAAAAGGAGGTAACATTAGCAAATTTATATGCGTCTGTTTAAAATCAAACACGTTCACTTCCGCATTCTCAATGACTATTAGCCGCCATCTTTGAAAATATTTCAATCACGTGCACGCAGTGGTTTGGTTGGTTACTGGAGACTGGCATCATTTCCATTAGCCAACCAAATCAGTGCATGCCACGTGATTCGATATTTTCAAAGATGGCGGCTAGCATTCATTTTTATTCAGGAAGCGAAGGTGTGTGATTTTAAAAAGCGAATTTCGGTTACTGAGACGCGTTTTTAGTGCAGTTTACACTCGAAATATTTTTGAGATTTATGTTAATGTATTAGCAACTGTAAAATCTATGCCGAAAACCCACCCAAGCGGTTTCAACACGCTGTAATGCGTTGTATAGGCGAGTTCCAGATGTCTACATCGCGTGGGATTTTGTTTCAATGGTGGCGAATGGGAGTTTTGTACTATTATATTTACACCCGGTCTACTGTAAACACATCTAAAAAACATGACGTCATGTCGTTCGGAAACCACGTGATCCCCCACCTTGGGCACTGTGTTGACAGGATACAAATTCATTACAGTTACTTATGGGTGAAAGGGTTAAAAGCAATGCGTGCAAAATTACATTCTCTTGCAGATACCATCGACAGTCATAGCCAAATATGTTGCTTAATCAAAGTACTGAAAGTACTGCCACCAGAGCCTGAACTAGTATTTCAATAAACTACGAAACTCAGAAGGGAAAACAGATAATGTTCAAAACATCATTCAATCTCGGAATATTATAAACTGACACACCGGATTTTGGTGATGTGCAATGTTTTTGTGAGCAAATTAACGGTGATTGCCCTATATCTGCCCTATAACGCGTTATACCGATGTTTGTAAGGTATATACAGTAGAACTTATCCCATATTCCATGGTGCAAATACAAGAGAAGGAGGGCATGCGGCTCATGTACCAGGTGGATAAACAAAAATGACCCCAACATTCAAATATCATATCTCATATACTACGTACAGTATCTCAATATAATTTCTCATACTGTCAATGCATTCAATTATCTCTGACATCTAAACGTCTCAAATCTGTACTTTTAATATTATATTTGTGGCGCTGAAATAAACATTCGTGATCCAAAAATGCAACTTCCGGAAAATTCTGAACACTAACAAAATGGAAAATGCAACACAAAGTCAACCGACATGTCAACTTTTTGTTGAAAATGAAAATTTCTGCGATGTAGATGTGCTAAAATACACAAACTCGCACGTATGATATTGACTGATATGCTTTATGTAATAACTTTCCAACTGTCCATTCCTAAACTGCATTTTCTGTGGGGTATTGTCAATCTGTGATTGTTCAGTTAGCTCAAGACTCAGATCGTGGATATGCAGTGTTGACCCCTATGACGCTATAAGCGATAGACAGTGAAACCTCTCCAAACCGGACACACTGGGGTGAGACAGGTGAGCAGTTCATGACACATTCTAGTGTTTTGCAATCGTGAAAAGTCATTGTAATCAGAGATGCATAACAGCGAAACACATCTAAGGTAAACAGCTATATTTTCCCGAGCGTCCAGTTTAGAGGTGTTCCACTGTATCTCACAAATGTCTGAAGGTACAAATCTGTAATTGTGTCATGTATCAATACAAATGATTGTAGATTCCAACACGAGTGCCGAAGGTGACAATATACGTCCATCGAGCATGGCTAGTCAACAAGGGGAGATAATTCAGGGAAAATCAGAATGTTTCCATGTAAAATTAGTTTCTGTGATTACGTACCTGTTATATGTTGCTATATAGCTTCTATTGGGGCTACCCATTCCGAATACAATTTATTGACCTGCATCTAGTCGGCACTTACACCTGTCCCGTCCCATATCGACCGCGCATGCGCGCACGGGAGACTTCCTCTTTGCGAGAGAACAAATCTCTCCACCTTGCGGGGTGGGAGGCGGGCGTTAAATACATATAACAGGTAAGTAATCACAGAAACTAATTTTACATTGAAAAATTCTGATTTCTGTATCATACTTCCCTGTTATATGTTGCTAGAATTTGTCTCCAAGGCGGGAAGGTAAGGTGATACAGAAATCAGAAAAAAATGATTCGCTCTGTGAATACTTAACCTAGGATCAATAAATTGACTCACCAAACCCTTGTAGATGACTGCTGGGCACCGTCTTAAGCAGCGCCTCCCCCCCCCCCCCCCACCTGAGCCACTCTAGTAACGCCAGTAACGTCTTCCGGTCTGCTTGAGTATCGGCTCCAGTCGTAGTCCCACACGTACTGAATGTGACTAACTCATAGCATGTTAGCCTAATGTCATCCACAATGTTGTGTCTCACATATAAGACTCACAGTATCTACACTGAATCTTAATAATGTCCACATGTCTCTTAATTTCTCACTCACGTCACTCACAAATAGTAATAACAACATCAATAACCCAAATGTATATTGACAACCACATACTATCAATAATTATATACATAGTATCAGTGACAAAAGATGACTGATCATTTCTGTCCTCGAGTGTCATGATAAATGATACGGCTAGTGCACCGGAGCACAGGGAACTCCCCAGTACCCTCCCCGGACCTCACAATCATTGGTAACAATTCACAACTGTACACATTATAGTAAATCCGTATCCAGACTGGCATTAACTAGTCATGTGCAATCAAGAAAACAATTTAGAAAACTTTCCGGAAACATAACTCGAACTAGCTGATACCTAGCTCGTTTTGTACTGCCAATTTGAATATACTACCAACTTTGTTATCCTGAACTGGATCCAATGGCCCAGAATAACAACAGGCTCCAAAGCGAGCCTTTTTACACATTATGTTCCACACCCGCGACAACCCTGCCAGCCGCGACTAATGGACATAATGTGTAAATATCTGCACTCTGCGACGTCAGTGTGCGTAAGTAAAACTGAGAAAAAGTGGAATGAGATTTCCAGGATGCCGCTTCCATTATCTTATCAATGGGCACTCTATTGAGGAAAGCCCAGGAGTTAGATACTGCTCTTACCTCATGAGCTTTGACTTTTAACTTCCTGAGTGTCTTAACCGAAGTGGATCGATATGCTCTGCGTATCGCTAGAGATATCTATCTTGAAACA
Source organism: Conchocele bisecta (assembly GCA_029237695.1). Classification (NCBI taxonomy): domain Eukaryota; kingdom Metazoa; phylum Mollusca; class Bivalvia; order Lucinida; family Thyasiridae; genus Conchocele; species Conchocele bisecta. The sequence continues at coordinate 6,003,297 of CM055268.1, read as the reverse complement.
GACGCTTTAGATAGATCCTGATTACCCATGCATGGAATAAAAAGTCTCGTGCGTCTACCTCGCAATTGCTTAGCCATTGAAATGTAGTGCCGAATTGCCCTGACTGGGCATGTAGTGAAAAGCGAAATTATCGCCGATAACCTGGGATCTGAACCTATGTTACATGTCGGAGCCGGGCTGAACTTCAAACATCTGGCCAACGCCGACCTGTATCCCTTCTTAGTCGATGCTGACAACTTCCTGTCATCGAACAAATACCTAAGGAATTCCCCCACTTCTCCTATAGCTGGACTGACTGGATTAATTTGCCTTTGCTTACACCAATTAACACAGACCCTCCATTTTGCGTCGTAGCATGCTGTAGTAGAGGAACGTTTTGCCTGCGCAATGATTGCTGCAGCCTGCTGCGAAAATGTATCATTTTGGATTCCTTTTCTGATAGCCTCCAGGTGTGAAGGTTCAGAATGAGAGGATTTGCATGTAGTGTCTTCCCCGCATGTTGTGACAGAAGCTTGGGAGATACTGGAAGAACCACCGGATGTTCCACTAGGAGTTCCAGTATGCTGGAGAACCAACTTCTCGTTTGCCAGCACGGAGCCACTAGTGTGACATGGCAGTCTGATAGACGAATTTTCTGCAACACCTGAGTCAGTAGGACGAATGGAGGAAATGCGTACCCGTCCACTCGGTTCCACGACAAGGACATTGCATCCATCCCCCATGTTTCTTTAGTCCGGCACTGGAGACACATACATTGGGAGCTGATTGTTCATCCTGGTTGTAAACAGATCCAGCCAGGGGTGACCCCACCTGTTGATTACCGCGTTGGCCACCGTCTTTGACAGTGACCACTCGGTAAGAACTGGACCCCCCTCGACAGATAGTCCGCCAGAACATTGGACTTCACCGCAATGTGTCTCGCCTCCAGTACTATGCCGTTCTGGTGACACCAGATAAGTAATTCCATGGTCTACAGACAGAGGCTCACAGACCGAGTTCCACCTTGTCTGTTCAGGTATGCCACTACCGTGGTGTTGTCCGTGGCTATCTGAACCGCTTTTCCCCTTACCTGGGAAAGTGCTTTTGCTAGAGAGAACGTTACCGCCCTCAACTCCAGCATATTGATGTGGCACCCGGCCCACTCCTCAGACCATATCCCCGAGAACACCAGTCCTAGGGGTTCCAGGTGAGCTCCCTACCCTGAGTTGGAGGCGTCTGTGGTCAACACCAACTCTGGATCGGGAATTGACATGGGGACCCCCTGGAGATACCATGCCCTCTGAGCCCAGCGTCTGAGATGACGCTTGAAGTCTCTCGACAGCGGTATCAACCTGGCAAGAGGGTGATAGTGCGGTCTCCAGTGGAAGAGCAAATATATCTGCAGAGGTCGTAAATGTAGACGACCTAGACACATCATATCTGCTGCTGAGTTCAAGACCACCAGCAGCGATAATAGCTCCCTGGCTGGTAGTTGAACTGTATCCAGGACTTTGAAGACCAACTTCAACGTTCTGTCCACTCTGTCCAATGGTACCCTGACTATCCCCAGCTTGGTAAGAAAATTCATCCCTACATAGCAGAATTCCTGAGTCGGTACCAGTTCCGACTTCTCTATGTTCGGTATGAGTCCCAACCCCGTGATCAGGTCCCAGAACACACGTAGATTGAGTAGCAATGTGTCTCTGGACTGATCGTGCAGTAGCGAGTCGTCTAGGTATTGTGGTATTGAAATACCTCTCCGCCTGGCTTCTGCCGCAATTACCTCCATTAGTTTTGTGAACACCCTTGGAGCCGTGGTTATTCCGAAGGGTAGGACACAAAACTGATATACCCTGCCTTTCGACTGAAACCGTAGAAACTTGATGCAGGGCACATCGGTATATGAAGATAACAGTCCTGTAGATCGATGGAGACGGCCCTATCGTTGACTCTTATAGTTCATCGTATTGATCAGTCTCCATCTTGAAATGATCTGTTTGTGTGAACCGATTCAGCTCAGACAGATCTAATACGGGGCGCAGCTTGCCGTTTCGCTTTGGAACCACGAAAAGCCTGCTGTAGAAGCCCGGAGGAGATTGCCAATCTCTGACTTCCACAATTGCGTTTTTCGCTACAAGGGATTTCACTTCTGCAACTAGTGCCTCCCTTTTTCGCGAATCTACTTTGGTGGAATCCACCTCAGGGGGTGGTGGTGTGGAACGGGATGAAATGTCCCTTTCCCACTAACTTAATGGTCCATTTGCAATCAGTTATTTCCTTCCAGCTTGGAAGGAAATCGGATATTCTCCCTCCTACAGGCTTGTAGGATGCGGGAATGGACCATTCCCCCAAACGCAAAGCGCCTTCGCGTACCCCTAACAGGAAGCTCGCCCCTAGAGGCTTCCCCTGGAGAAATTACCCCTACCCCTGCACCTGCCGCGTGCAGCGCCACCCCCTGGACGCACCACCCTGTTGGTGCGGCATAGGTGGTAAGGGTTGTTTGAAGCTACCTGCTCCTTTACTCGCTGGACTAGGAGACGGGGAGGCCGAAGCTGTCTGCTTATGTCCCCCTCTCTTTCCCGAGGTCTGATTCCTAGCGGCGAACTGCTTAGCCGAAGAAGCCACTGGCAGTCTCGCTAACTGCTGACTCTGCCTTTCTGCAACGTCAGCAGCAGCGAACATCAGTCGCCAAACAGATTCTTGGCCTGAAGTGGTGCTGCCCGAATGAGATTCCTCCCCTGTCCGGGAAGAATGGACGACGTCGTTAACGTGGCGTCCCTCTTAGACAGCACTATGTCTGCTGAAATCGTCAGAGCCGTAGCCATGACATGCTTAGTAGCTCTGGCTGACGACTGAAGCAGAGACTCCACTGCTCTGGCATCACCCGCCTCAATGCCCGCTCTGGCCGCGCCCCAGAACAAGTCCGAGTGACAGGCCATGGATATAAATGACCTAGCTATCGCATCCAAGGACTCCAACAGTGCGTCCGGTGCCTTGGGGAACGAAACCTTGTTCACTCCTATCCTCTGAGCATCCTCATCTAATGCCGAGTGCTTCAGGGGCCAAGCTTCCGTATGTCGAACTTAATATTTAAGCCCCTGATGCGCCAAAAATGTCTTGGGAGTAAGATACCCCACCTTCTTGGGGTCAAACTCCTTTTCAAATCCTCTAACAGAGCACTAAATGTGGGGGACTGAGTCAATCTAGGCCTCTACTTGGAAGCAGAGACGGAATCTGCCTTCCACAGAGACTTAGCCCTCGGCACCGGTGCCGGCTGAGCGGGACAAATATCCTGAGGCAGATACTGGTATACCGTAGCTAATGACTCAGAATAAGAAGGGGCATTGTCCTCCTCAGCTATGCTAGCTGCTGAGTCCAGTTCCGAGTTATGTCCCCCTTCTTCCACACTTGATGTCACCTGAGGATCGGTAACCTCCACACGTACTGGTGAAGTTTTCCTTTCCTCAGCCCTGCCTGGTGCATTTTGCCTGGTAAAGCTCTCCATCATCTTGGAGATGGAGGATAGCAAGATCCTAGTCTGGCCCCTCGAAGATGAACTATCATCTGATCGTGACCTAGACCTGCGTCTGCTATGTCCTTGACGACGTCTACCACCGTGACTTTGACGAGACCTAGAACGTCGTCTGTGCTTCCTGGATCGATACGCCCGCGGGCTGGTATACCAGCTACTGGAAGACGAACTAAAATTAGACTTAGCTCTCTTCCTAGTCGCCCCAGATCTACCCGTGCTGATCGGTGTGTCTGCGCGCCCCAGTATGACGTCATCAGACTCCCCGCTGGACGAATACAGAGTGTCGGTAGGCCGATACCCTGTACCTCCACCTGTTGTATCTCCATATCAAGGTACTGATAGCTTGCTGAAACGGCGTGGTCAAAACCAGCGTCACCGATATCAGTGACTATGTCCGGTGTCCGGTGTCCGGTGCACGCGTGCATTCCAGGAGAGTTCAATTGGATTGGCGTGTACTATCCCCACATCGCCTATCCCCTTGACGCTACCTGCCTTGTCCGGTGTCCGGTGTCCGGTGTCCGGTGTGTCCGGTGTCCGGTGTCCGTTGTTCTTGCTCAGTGGGTAGCGGACCACCCAGAGCATAACTAGCGACGTTGGATGCCTCAGTCATAAGAGACACCCTGCCACTATTCGGACTCGGACTTCAGATTCAGAAACAGTCTTAATTTTCTGAATCTTGCCTAGCGCTGACTGTTTATTATCCTGATAAGACCTAACAGCCAGCGCCTGACTTCACGTTTTGGGACCCCATAGTGCCGAGACATAACACGGTTTCTCCCGCGAGCAACCGTTCTGTCTCTGACAACAGCGGAAACAAATGATCTCATGCGAATCCCAAGTTCCCGCTGTGACCACAACCCAAATTTTTATGACCCAAACTGGTCTTAGGCGTCCCTTTGGCCATAGTGAAAGCGGTACAGAAAACTTGTTCAAAATACCGAACGAAAAAAAATCGAAAAAAAATAATTCTTTGTCCAAAATCGGAACGTCCGATAATAGGAAAACCGCGAACAGGCCACACTAAGAAAAACTCGAAACAATTTCAAAATGAAATATTTTCGACTAACAACTTTTAGAAATGAATAGCCCACTCACGATTACAAAAGTTATTGTCTACTGACGGACAATAATCAGTAATAGAGCGTATAAAATAGGCAAACGAATTGGTGCACCAAAAAGGATACCTCCACGTAAGCCGTCCGAAGCAAAGAGGAAGTATCCCGTGGGCGCATGCGCTGTCGATATGGGATGGGACAGGTGTGAGTGCGGACTAGATGTGGGTCAATAAATTGTATTCGGAATGGGTAGCCCCAATATAAGCTATATAGCAACATATAACAGGGAAGTATGATACAGAAACCAAGAAGGTTCGTACTCTAACTTGTCATTATAAACATGTGTACCAAATGTGGTTATGATCCGTCAAGTAGTACGGACAAGGATACAGATTGTGACAATTACAAATAGCTGCCAATGAGAGATAAGTTATCGGACAGTTTTGGAAATGAACATGTATACCAAATTAGATTACGATTCGTCAAATAGAACTTGAGTTATTATGTTGACAAGCTTAAGGTACAGACTACGAAAATGGCTGCCAAGGGGAAACAAGTCACCTGATTATTGTCTGAAAATCAATAATGTTCATCGTTTTCAAAATTTGGTTACGAGCAAACAAGGTGAACCTGAGTGATTGCGTGGATAAGGACACATAGTGCAACATTGGCAGCCAAGGGGAGATAAGTAATTGGACATTTTTGAGAATAACTCGAAATCACCCAAAATCAATCGGGAAACAAATATATTCAGCCCTCAAATTAGAATGACCTGGACCAGGTCCATACCATACCAAAGTTACTTGGCCTCTTCCCCTTAAAATAGAATTACGAATGCTCGTAATACTCACATACTCACATAAGGGATATAACCAGATTCAACTGTCACATACAAAATGCCAAAGACGTATGTGAGGGCCAAACCAGGTCTCCAGTCGGAGTTCCGGTAAGGATGAACCCCGATCGTTAAATTACCCATCTATGTGACGTAGATAAAATGCTGAAATACTAACAAATAGTATGGGGTGCCACGTGACGGGTGTTCCCAGATTAAGTGTCAGAGTTACTGAACATGGAATTACATTGGCTGCAGGATGTACACGTAGCATGGTTCAGGAGTCTGACACAATAGTACAATGTAGTTTTGAACCTGGATGAGGAGCTTACTCACTCGCTCGTTCACTCACTCACTAAATACATTTATCCCAACGTTAAGTTTATGAAAGCACTAAGGCTGTGACATTGACCTTGGAGTAATGGGTGTATGGTGGGTCGTGGGTTTGCTGTAGCATGATAGAGGTGCATCTGAGGAATGCATGTTTGAAATATCAAGGTGTTTCATGAAAAGAATCAGAAGTTATAAGACATTTACCCCCAACGTAAAGTCTGTGGACGCCGGGTGCGGTGATATAGAGAATAGTAGGTTAGTGCCATGAATAAGAAAAAATATCTGGCAATGCTTAGAAAAAGGGATGGACGAGCCTCTGCCGAGCACATCAGGTTTCCCTGCCGCGCCAGATATTTTCCCCATTCACGGCACTAACCTACTATTCTATTTATCCCGTCAACACCTACAAATGGCTTTAAAATGCAAACAATATAACCGCTGCCACCGCACATATATTCATACGTAATGATCAGGTCGTATTGACAAGATATCAAAAATATTTCACGGCACCGTGTTTCATGGCACATACGCACTGTGTTGACGGGAATATCTACAAGGTAGGTAGGTACGGTCCTGTTATGGCTATGTTACAACCTCTTGTTTTTGCAATCTCGACCTATGCACGAGTTCTCGCGATGCGAAAATGCGAGGCGAGATTGCGAGATTGCGAGATCGCGAATATGCGAGATCTAATATTATAGCATCTCGCATTCTCGCTTCACGTTTTGGCGATCTCGTGTATAAGTCGATATCGCGAGAACACGAGACTTTAACATGATCCTAACAGATTTATCTATCCCTATATGTGATTGCAAATGCATAAGATCCGTTCTCACAGAGCAGGCGATATTCGTAATCGTCTGACCACATTGTATTGTGATACGTATCAAACGTACGTCCATGCTATATGTGTCCATTATGAACATAAATAGTATCAATGTACGTAAATAATAAATGGCATGCGTATTTATGTACCAATAATATGTTTACAGCTCACATGCGTATATTGACATATGTACTCACTGACGTAATTCCCCCAGACAGAGCACTGCAGATTGTCCTTATTATAATCACAGGCACTTTGTTGTATGAACGGCATATGCCTTTTTGAATCATACTCAATATTACTCCCATATTATATATCTACAAGGTTGGACATTCGCCATCTTTTCAATCAACGGAAGTGAAGTAATTACATTGGGCCCGGCTAGCCAATTCAGTAATTGTAACGCGCTCGAAGGCCGGGACCAGCAGGGTCCCGGCCTTCTCGCTCGTTACAATTACTGATTTAACGAGCCGGGCCCAAAGTACACTATTACCACTTCCGTTGTTTGAATATATGGCGAGTGTCCTACCTTTAATAACAGAGTAAAAATATGGGTATGATGTAAAGAGCGTGTTGTCCATACCACAAAGTACCTGTGATTATTAGATAATTATTGAAATATTCGCACAGCCAACGGCGAACAACGAGCAGCTGCTGGCATAGATCTGACAGGTAACGGGTATGTTTTTGGCATGTATTCTGCATGTCACCACCTGTGTCACCATGACAACCACGAATGAAGCCGCCAAGAAATACAAGCACATGTCGATCATCATTGTTAGACGCAAAGAACATCTTCATAAGTTATAAATGACAAAAACAAACATCTATTAATTTAAATAAAATCAGTATCATTTAATATGCTTTCTTAAGTTCCATTACACCGGTAGAGTGTGCAGTCATGCTGCATACTGACTGCTAATTTAGGAATTCATAGAAGTGTCAGCCTGATATTTTGCTTCGACTGGAGAAATTGGGCTTATGGGTATAGAGGCCAGTGTAGCTCCTGATCGAATAGCACAGCCCTGTAGCCTGAGAACGGTCTATATTGCATTTGATAGATGCATGCCATGTGTTTCTTTGGTGGAATGGCGAATAGTGCAGATCCTGATCAGACTGTGCGGATGCACAGGCTGATCTGGATCTGCACTGGTCGCAAAATCCATAAACCCCATGTCTCCAGTCACAACCGCATATGTGATTCATATAATACAACCAAAGAATGTGGCAGCATTTTTGGCCACACCAACAATGCTTACGTCCTATATTACAAAATACGAGTATCTACAATTCATGGCTTAATTGTGAATCCACAGGGACCATATACGGTCATGTTGCTTTATTCTCGTTGATGTAAACACGCCGTTGCTGTTGTCTTACAACGTGGGCCGCGGCGTCGACGTCACGTTCTCCGTGTACGGCCAGGTCATGACATGTTTCCAGGCAGGAGGACGAGATTGGTTTATAGTTCACAGTTACACGCGCGCGCCACACAAAGCAACAGTGTTTATGGACTACACGTACTACCACAAGGCAAGAAAAATGGTAAGGTCCGCACAGTGTATTAGTTTATGCAATGTCTTACATGCATCGATATCATATGTACAAATTGACATGTGTTCATGTGTAAAATATGAGATTCATTCTGAATGATTAAAAAACAAAGTTGATGTCTCCGTAATTTGGCAACACTTCTCACGAAATTTACATCCGATGTTAAAATCCCGTTTTCTGCGCAATAATACATTTACACATACAATTGTACAAGAATTGCTTCATGTTACCATTGTTTTCCAATTTCCCACAGGGTAAAATATTTTTGAAACGTCATATACATATACGGATCCGTATTGACCGTTCTAAGGCGGTATCAGTGTTTTCCATCTTTGTACAAGTAGTAGTAGTACTCGGTTGTGTTGTTGATGGTGTATTGGGAATGATATTTGTGTAACTTACATTTTATTTGCATCATTTTCAGACGTTTGCGTATTATTAGGTAATATGCTTTGCATTAACATTTATTGCATAAAAAGGTCTCTGACACTCTCACAGTTTAATAACACAGTCTAATAGAAATCATAATACACTAGTGTAATAAATATGCAAACAGATCGCTACGGAAAACATGTTAGGTAATCAATACAGCTTAGAATTATGATGATGTGCTTATGCAATAAATATAATCTAACATTTGTGTTGACTGTTTTCATAAAAAACTCGGCATAGCATCGGTTCTTATGAAATCAGTAAACTCGTTTAATAAATATAAAATTAATTCATTACTCATGAAATATCCTCTATATATACTGACTGATAACAAAAGTTCGTATTTGCATTGGCAAAGACAAATAGAGAACAATATACCCAAATGAGGCCCACGAGCCCATGTACAAAAGAACTAACGCAATACATCATGATGAACACATAGACGACAGTCATGTATACCCAGGTCACACCGGAGTCAACAGATGAGGTTTCATGGACGCTCCCAAATGACGTTATATCGTGTTTGCTCGTAATCAAGCAGGTTGATTGCCTGTGGCTGAGCTATAATAAAACATGATATAAAGGACGTGCATGTCTGTCACCATCGGGCATTTTGGTTCTAGCAACGAAATATATGTGACGTACGTGGCTCAGTGGTATTGCTGCGGAGAATATCATTGAGCTGGAAGAACTTTTGTTAATTTTATCTGATCCCGAGTTCGAACCCCGAATATTTGTGTCGATATAACATTTTTATACTTTTATGGCTGGTTTTTGGTGAGTGGAATATGCGAAATGACTATGTGACTATGTGTATCAATATTGCTATATGACGCCAATGTCACATGCTCTTCATTTACTACAGATATGTCAAATATTGGACGCAGAGCGATATAACTTCAGTTATTAGCTATCTTTTGTAATGGCGAGGCTGACATTTTACTTAATAAAACTGCATCACATATAAATTGGCCTATTGTGTACTGGCAACAAATACAATGAACACAAAGATATAATAAATAAATACACATAAATAAAAACATAAATATGAACAGACGAGATTCCATCTCACGACTCCCGGTTGATGGCAGTTATTCAAACCTCTCGACTATGTATGGTTTTATGAAGCACCTTGAAAACAATACAGAAAAGGAATACGTGCACGTGTGTATTTACCTGTCTCACATGTTGTGTACGTTGTTTACAACCAGTTTGTTGAAAAACAAACAGCAAGTTATAGTCTGCGGACTATAGGCGGCAACGTAAACACATTTGTGGCTGTGACTGGATAATTGTGGTTCATGGGTTTTGCGACCAGTGCATATCCAGATCAGCTTGTGCATTCGCAGTCCGATCAGGTTCAACACTAAACATCCCACCGATGAGACGCCCGCCATGCATCTACCAAGCGATACGGATCGTTACCATGACTGGGCTATTTGATCATGACCTGGGGCCCCTTTCACTAAACTTCGTACGAATAAAATGTTCGTAAGTGCAAATTTAGGATCGTCTGGAAATTCCAATTGATGGACTTACATGTATTGAGCATAGGCTACATATGCGGCCTATGCTCAATAAATGTAAATCCAATAATTGTTTACAAGAAAACATGCTTAATGTGAAATTTACAGACTATGATAGTTTTGAACTAATGAACATTTTAGTCGTACGAAGTTTAGTGAAACGGCCCCCCTGGTTACAAAACCCACACGCCCCATTTCTCCAGTCACAGTCACAGCTATGTCAATGACGTCCACGTATCCCATGAGAACGCCGCCTGCATTACCTGATTGCCGCGGTGACACGCTCATACATCAACAGTCAGCGCCACCTAGCACCGGCAACGGGTAGTACGCCCACTCAAACGGTGTACTTTTGTTTTCCCGCCAAACGATTTTCTAAATGATGTTTTATTTTCATTTGTAGAGATTTGATTTTGGAAATACGCGAATACGACAAAGGATATAGCAATGTTTCTCTTCACATGATAATAATGTTTTCAAAGTGCATACACTTTTAACCCTTTCTACCATACCAGACAGTTTATAAACACGGTGGATCCATATTTATCCCGTCAACACAGTGCGTATATGCCGGGAAACACGGTGCCGTGAAACATTGTTGATATCATGTCAATACGACCTAATCACTGCGTATGAATATGTGCGGTTGTCATACTAGTCGATTCTCCGATTTGGAGATGCGGCTAGTATTATGTTTTTGCATTTTAAAGCTATTTGTAATGTTGACGGGATAAATAGAATAGTAGGTTAGTGCCGTGAATGTGAACAATATCTGGCGCGGAACGGAAACGGGATGTCCCGTTTCCTAAGCCTTGTCAGATATGTATCCTATTCACGGCACTAACCTACTATTCTCCATGAGCCAGCTTATAACAAGTCGTCACATCAGTAATAGCTTTATCTCATTATTGGAATACTTGAGAAATATGGATCGTCAAGTCTACATAGTAAACTCATAAACGATTACTGCTAGCTATAAATAATTAGAGCGAGCTTCAAATATTAAAGCTAGCTCGAACTGATGTAACGATAGATATACGTCATTTGGAGTTACCTGCAATGCATTCGACGAGCTGTCTAATTCAAATAATGCTAATTGAAATCAATTCGAGCCAGCTCCAAAGTACTGCAATTTAATATAGCTTTAAATGATTTACATCTATTTCGAAAAAGTAATGAATTAGAGCTGGCTCGACATGAATTAAAGAGATCTTCAAATGTAGCTAGCAACAAAGCTAAATAACTAATTCCGGAGAGGTCACAGTAACATACATTTAATACACTCTTAAATCAATTTGAACTACCTCTAATTCATTTGGAGGTAGCTCTTACTAATTTGGAGCTAACTCATTAGGAGAGCTCTCTAATTTATTTTAGCACAACTTTAATTCATTTCGATCTGGTTCTAAATGATTTTAGAAGGAAGGTTAATTAGTTGAACTTTTGGCAATATCACTAAATTGATTTACAGCTAGCAGCAATTGAATTAGAGCTAGCTCGAAGTAAATCAGACAGCTCTTCAAATGAATTGTAGCTAACTTTAAATCAAGTAGACTCTAAATATGTTATGTCAGCTCTAATTATTTAGAGCTATCATTAAAGGTACATGCCCACTCAGTAGGCACACAATGTTCTTGATAGGAATTAAATAAGTGTATAATTGTGTCACTATTCCACCAGTTCTAAAAATTACGAGTGCCCGCTATATACCATTATCCCACGTGTTGATTGGCAATATTATACATTTTGTATCAGACGTAAACTTCCACACTGATATCAGATGCGATAACCGTGTTTCCTTAAAATGTTATGGGACATTACTATTTAGTATAGGTATTTATTTTTGTAATGTGCAATGATCATACTTTATAATCTGTCGAAAATAAAAAAAAGTTAGGTGACGCATTTAAATAGTATAAATAATTGTAAAATAGCATGCCTCATTTGCATTGAAAATAGCCTGATCCACCGCGAGTCACTATCAGTAAAATAAATATTACTAAATTATTATATCTGTATAGCGGGCACTTGTAATTTTTAGAACTGGTGGAATAGTGACACAATTATACACTAATTTAATTCCTCCTATCCTCCTATAAAGAACATGTTGTGCCTACTGAGTGGGCATGTACCTTTAATTGCTTTGAGTTTACGTAGATTTTGGCGTTCCATAGAGAAATGAGTATGGAACAATCAACGACAAATATTTAGAAGCGAAACGTTTGATTACTATTGAGAACGTTTGTCTGGGTTGGTGACGGCCAATGCGTTATCCGGCCAATCTACATATGTGGCTGTGAGAAATGGGTCGTATGGGTTTTGCGACCAGTGTAGATCCAGATTAGTCTGTGCATCCGCAGTCTGATCAGGATCTGCACTGTTCGCCAAACCCATAAGTTGTGCATCCGCAAGTCTGATCGGGATCTACACTGTTGAAATTGCATCAATGAACCACCAATAATACTTCTAACAAGCAATACATATCGTTATCAGGCGACACGAGTGTGTTATTTGATAAAGAGCTGTACAGGTCACATATTCCATAATCCCCTATTCCCCAGTCACAGCCATATAGTTCACGTATCTCGGTTGATGGACCCAATGATCCGGTCACCACAAACGAGTGTATTATACAAACGATAACGTTATCACGTGTTGATTTGTCGTTTAACGTGTTTATGCGTACCCACTGCAATTTACTAGATTGACATGTATCCCCCACGGCCGAAACCAGGGGCGATATATCCGCCGCCGGCCGACCAATGTGACCGTACAACAGCTGTACTAACTAAATAAGTGCAGATACTGATCATATTGACACAGTGGAATAATGACACAAGCTGATGGAAGCAAAGCTATTTCATCGACTAAATGCCGATGTGACTGGAGAAATGGGGTTTATGGGATTTGCGACCAGTGGCGATCCAGATCAGCCGGTACATCCGCTCGCTATTTCATTAATGAAAAAACCGCCATGCTTCTAGCAAACAATATATATCGTAGTCAGGTGACATGAGACTAATTGTACTATTTGTTCTGGAGCTGCATTGATCACAAATACTATAAGCCCGATTTCTCCAGTCGCAGCCACAAATGACGAATAGCACACGCCCTGTAGCCTATTTCACCAACATTGCAAAGTATACTAGCAAAGTATACTTTGAGGTGGTAATCATTTGTTTTTCCTGAAATGCATTATTTCATAGAGAACAAACGACTGCATATATTTGATGATATGCAAAATTATTATACTGAATTTATTACATTATCACAGCCAGCCTAAATGGCTGCGATAATGTAATAAATTCAGTATAATAAAAATTAATAAATTTATCCTAAAATTTAACATGTTCTCCCTCAAAGTATACTTTGCTAGAAAAATATACTTTGCAATGTTGGTGAAATAGGCTACAGATCATACTGCGTGGTGTGTCTCGTACGTCACAAGCCCCATTGTTCAGGCTGGTATCATATATTAATTATTTACATCATTTTATTTGCTATCATTTAGAAATCAATCAGTAACTATTATTGTTGACGAAAACGGTGTTTACATGGAGCTGTTGTTTATCTTGTTCAGTATTTAAACTGAACGACATACTTCAATGAAAACATATCGTTGGTTTCAAATATACAGTGGAACCTCTCTAAACAGGACAACAAGAAAACACATGTGATCTTATTTTAGATGAGCTTCTTGGTCATTTATCTCGGTTCAGAATGAACACATGCGTGATGTACAGTGAAACCTCTCTAAGCCGGAGTGTCCAGGCTGTCCGGTTTAGAGCACAGGTTGAAGTAACGGACCGAGGTCTATAAATACATTAAATATGCCTAAAAGCATCAATAAATGAAGATTTTTCTCTTTTTTTTACCCCTCCATCTAATCATTATATGAAGGTGTCTTACTTTTTAATAGGCCGAACCCGCACGAGCTCGAGACAACGGACTTTCACGAAACGTCAACCGAGTTATATCATTGTCGCCTATTGCAGAAGTTGTGACAATGTTAGTATTCCGCAACGATATATTCCCCGATGCGCTATGTCAACGCGTTTTCGAGCTATCGATTGTTTTGTTGTAAACAAATTATCATCATTGCTAGGTCGGGAAAGAACGGACACATTTCCGAGGCCGATATTGCTATATAAAGGAGTAAACATCGGGTTCAAAATACACTTTTACGTCGTCCCGGCCCGTAAAGAAACATTTTGCATAGAGAAAACATTGTTTCCAATCGAACATTTGATCAAACCTACATTTATACCCGTCCTGTGCGTCACGACAGACAATTTAATCACACAGACATTTCTATCATTTCTCGGGAAGCCATTTTGTATAAACATCGTGGGACAGGTTTATTCGCCGGAACTCGTGCACTTACTATGTGGTAAAAAAAACGGAACTTTTAGAAATGGTTATAATTCCTATTTTATAATACCTATGTTGATGGTAAAAGTATAAAGTTAAAGGTATATCTCTCTACTCCGATTTCAAGTTTTGTTAAAATATATATATTTTCTAATAAACATGTTTTGGCAGCATATGAGAATTGTCCGTCGGGTCAAATTGTATTTTTGACCGAATATGGTCATGTTATATATCAAATCGAAGGTATCGACGAGGCGATCACTCTGGTGCATTTTTTTTGTCGAATCGGATGGCTATGTCATCCAAGATGGCCGCCGAAAGGTCAAAAGGTCGTTCTTTTATTAGAGATTTAAAAATTCTTCTTCACATGAACCGCTTAGCCCATGGTGGCCAAACTTAAAAATTATGGTCCATGGGTGAAGCCTTTTCAGATTTGTTAAAACGGAGGTCATCGCTAATCCAAGATGGCCGCCGTCTAAAAATAGCATAAATTCTTAAAAAATCTTCTCATGAACCGCTAGCCGGATTTCGACGAAACTTGGTAAGAATAATAAATGTACAATACTCTTTCAAAGTTGTTAAAATGATGACTCCGGGGTCAAAAATGGGCGTGGCCCGTGGGGTAAAATTGGGGTAAGATTTTATTTTTGACCGAATATGGTCATGTGTATATCAAATCGAAGGTATCAAAGAGGCGATCGCTTTGATACATTTTTTGACGAAATTGGATGGTCATGTCATCCATGATGGCCGCCGAAAGGTTAAACGGTCGTTGTTTTATTAGAGATTTCAAAATTCTTCTTCACACGCACCGCGTGGCCCAAGGTGGCCAAACTTCACAGTTATGGTCAATGAGTGAAGCCTTTTCAGATTTGTTAAAACGGAGGTCGTCGCTAATCAAAAATCTTCATTCTCATGAACCGCCAGCTACGCCCATTTTTTACCCCTGGGTCACCATTTTAGCAACTTTGAAATAGCATTGTACATCGATCATTCCTACCAAGTTTCGCCGAAATCCGGCTGGCAGTTCATGAGAAGAATTAAGAATTTATGCTATTTTTAGACGGCGGCCATCTCGTCTTCCGCTTTTGGAAATATATTTTGCTGTAATCCGAATTATAAAACGCAGGTAACGCAGGTAACGCAGGTAACGCAGGGCGACTTTCCCCGTGTTACAGACAGAACATTTGGGTTAGTTTTGCTCATGCGTGTTGATGAGATCATGAAGCAAAAATGCGCGATCTTCCATCTCTGGGGGAGAGGTTGCGAAAAAGCAAAATTGGATAGGATCATACTTCACATTTTCGCGATCAATATATGCTCGATATCGCGAGAACGCGAGATTGCAAAAAAATTTGACACCGGGTCACCATTTTAACAATTTTGAAAGAGCATTGTGTATCGATCATTCCTACCAAGTTTCGTCGAAATCCGGCTAGAGGTTCATGAGAAGTAAATTTTTAAAGAATTTATGCTATTTTTAGACAGCGGCCATCTTGGATTAGCGATGACCTCCGTTTTAACAAATCTGAAAAGGCTTCACCCATGGACCATAACTGTGAAGTTTGGCCACCATGGGCCAGCCATCGGCCATGTGGTTCCTGAGAAAAAACGTTCAAAATCTCGAATAAATAGACCTTTTGGAGGTCATCATGGATGACATAATCATCCGATTCCGACAAATATTACACCAAAGCAATCGCCTCATCGATACCTTCAATTTGATATATGGCATGAGCATATTCGGTCAAAAATAAAATTTGACCCCACGGACAATTCTCATATGCTGCCAAAACATGTTTATTAGAAAAAAATATATTTTGACAAAACTTGAAATCGGAGTAGAGAGACATACCTTTAACTTGATACTTCTACCATCAACATAGGTATTATAAAATATGAATTATAACCGTTTCTAAAAGTTCCGTTTTTTTCACCACATAGTAAGTGCACGAGTTCCGGCGAATAAACCTGTCCCACGATGTTTATACAAAATGGCTTCCCGAGAAATGATAGAAATGTCTGTGCGATTAAATTGTCTGTCGTGACGCACAGGACGGGTATAAATGTAGGTTTGATCAAATGTTCGATTGGAAACAATGTTTTCTCTATGCAAAATGTTTCTTTACGGACCGGGACGACGTAAAAGTGTATTTTGAACCCGATGTTTACTCCTTTATATAGCAATATCGGCCTCGGAAATGTGTCCGTTCTTTCCCGACCTAGCAATGATGATAATTTGTTTACAACAAAACAATCGATAGCTCGAAAACGCGTTGACATAGCGCATCGGGGAATATATCGTTGCGGAATACTAACATTGTCCCAACTTCTGCAATAGGCGACAATGATATAACTCGGTTGACGTTTCGTGAAAGTCCGTTGTCTCGAGCCCGTGCGGGTTCGGCCTATTAAAAAGTAAGACACCTTCCTATAATGATTAGATGGAGGGTGTAAACAAACATAATTTTGTTTCTTCATTTATTGATGCTTTTAGGCATATTTAATGTATTTATAGACCTCGGTCCGTTACTTCAACCTGTGGTTTAGAGAGGTTTCACTGCATTTACTTTCTAAGAGTGATGGGATACATGTATGCAATATATCTAGGTATTGTTCGTATTCTTCAATTCGGTGAATTGTGTTACCATCTCGGTCATCTTAATAAAGACATATCATATGCTATCCGCAAATGGTGCAGATCCTGATGAGACGGCTCGTTACGAGCCGGCTCATCTGGATCTACACTATTTGCAAGCATTATGATAGAGGTCTGTGCATGGAAAGGGTTAACATTATGCGACGTATCTTTCCTATCTTTCCAGATTGTACCACTAACGTTACTCGTGTTCACGAACCTTCTCATCGTTGACGGCCGGCCGATGTTCGCGTCTGTCATGCAGGTAATAAATTGAATATATACACGTGTACGATATTTATCCCGTCAACACAGTGCGTATATGCCGTGAAACACGGTGCCGTGAAACATTTTCGATATCCTGTCAATACGACATAATCACTGCGTATTAATATGTGCGGTGGCTGTGGTTATTTTCTTGCATTTTGAAGCCATTTGTAGGTGTTGACGGGATAAATAGAATAGTAGGTTAGTGCCGTGAATGGGAAAACATATATGGCGCGGCACGGAAACGGGATGTGCTCGACAGAGCCTTGCCCATCCCGTGTCCTGAGCCTTGCCAGATATTTTCCCCCATTTACGGCACTAGCCTACTATTCTCTATAACTATACGCATTATACTATACTACACTGCATAACTATACGACGTATATCGTATGACTGTACTATAGCGTATAATTACTAAAAAAAGAAACACTACTATTTGCATTTTAAACAGCCGGGAACTGTGCAATATATAAGTTGTACTGCAGACAGGCATGCATACAGTTTGCGTAAAGAATGCCACTTTTGACAGTGTTTTATTTTCGTACTAACTCTTACATAAGAAATTTACATTTTGCAGACCTCATTTTAGTTCTTTATTTTTAATACAAATATTTTTAAAAAAGGAGACGATTCTCATATACTGTCACAATATAGTTTCCTATTTATACGACACATAGACCACACTATTATTTTCTAAAATATAAGAACTTTCAGTGATGCTATCCATGCTGTTACTTGTGAAATACTGGCTAATGATTTTTTTCTTCAGAAAAGAAAAAAAAATAATAAAAAAGATATAATATGTTTGCTAGCATATCCGTCAATAACAAAAACAAGAGTGGAGATAGAAAATATCAAACTATAAATCTCTTCTTTTAATAACAAAAACACACAAAGAATGTAGATAGAAATTACCATATAGCCATACATCGAATTTAATATATGACACCATTCAAATATGTATGGGTCTGTGGTTCAACTGTTCTTTGCAACATACACTAAGTACTGTTCTCATCACCGGCAAAACCCGATAACTCAGACGTGTGTACCGTACTGCCGTTTAACCTAGTCGCGGGCACTATCTATGCAAAACTCCCGTACCGTCCGTAGCATGCTACTACCCGCAGTTACCTTTTAACCCCTTATGACAGGTAGAAAATGCGTGTCAATACCAATCTGTTGATCAATTCCAGGACACCGACTTGGCTACATTCCGCCAGTTGATGAAGCGATCTGTGGTGCCACTTCACGAGACGGCGGCCATGGACATTCGTATGAAGCGGCAAGCTGGTCCACATGGATTTCCAGTGACACCGGAACATGTCATGATATATATCCCCCAGTGGATGTTTTTGTTCAAGGATTTGTGGGAGAACATCGTGCCGTATCAGCCGGACATGGAACACGTTGAATTTGTCTTCGAGAATGCTGAACCTGGCTTCAATACCGATTTTGATATTCTAGGAAATAACGCCGTAGATCATGATATGTTTCCTGAGATCCCTGACGGGTTTCTCGAGGCCGATGATCATTCTCACTCAGAACTATTGGCAGATGCCGCAGATACATTTGCAGAAGCAAACTTTAATGAGGATATTCTCTCAGAGACCCGTGAAGCAGTGGAAAACTTTGTTACCGGCGAACCTCCTGAGCTTCCGGAAGGAGTTGAGCACGAGTTTATTGAGAATGCGTTTGAACAGCCGGACATACCAGAATTCACAGATGCTGTAACAGGGGATATCGATCCGCTGGAAGCAGCTAACGACGTTCACGAGCATATAGAAAACGTAGTGGATCAACTCCTGTCGCCAGGTGAAGTAGAACCTGTTCACGTCGTCGAAAGCGAGGTTAGTGATTTTCTTGATGAACAATTTAACGTAGATGATCGATCAAATTCCATCATAAATGGTAATCAGAATAAAGTCCTTCAGGATGAGTCTCATTTCGAAAATGCCATTGAACCACACGTAGGTGCAGATGCGGCACATGCCATGGAAGAAGATGGGGCGACGTTCGGTAGTGCTGAGGTTTATGGATCTCAAATAAACAATGATTTTGAAACCCCTGCAACAATCAAACCAAGCGAGGCTAAAGCGAATTATTTTGAAACTTCTTCTGACTATTCCAATGTCGGTGATGATATTAAAGGCAGTCTATTTGATAAAGAAAACGATTTGTCAGATTTCTTTAATAGAATGTTCGGAGTGTATGGTGATATGCTTGCTGATTTCAGAGACAGCGTAGCTGAAATGCAGGAACATAACGCGGATATCAACACAGAGCAAACCTGGGACCATCTGGGTAACGCCGTTGAAGGTGAGCACGGAATCATTCGTACTATTGAAGGGGAAACCACTGGACAGCATGCCGCCGAAGTCCCAGACGACATAGATGCAGTAGCTGATGTAGAAGCAAGCTTCTCTCAGAATGATGTTCTGAGCAACAATTTAAATCACTTGAGCGAAAGCGCCGAAGCTGAACATCTATTTGAACATTCGCCTACAGTTGGTAAACACTCAGCTGATATTGACTCAAACTCTAGAAAAGAAAATGAAAACACAATATCACATATCAGACAAGAGGAGGATGGTCGCAATAACAAAGAATCGTCCGTTGAAAATGAAAATAGAAACATAAATATAGATCACAATGAACTTGCAGACAGCAGAAAATCAGTTACCGCATTGCCATTTAATCAATCACAATTTGGTTTCAAGTAGTCAAAATATCCGTCACCGTGAAGTGTAGACATGACGTACGTGGATTACACCGGACGATGTTCAACCAACGCGAGATCCAAATTAGGCAACTTAAGTACCGGATAAATCCAAGCTTATATTAAAGTTTAAACCAAAGTAAATCCCCTCACATTCGTGCACCATTTTAATATTTGAAATGTTCGCATGGTGTATATTGTTCCTTTTGACATAATAGCTAACTGTGTATATACTATTAATTGTGCGTAGCTTTGTCAGATATTTCACTTGGTTGAAACACAAACAGCGCTGCTTTGTCCGATGCTCGCCCAATTAAGGACTGGCCGGAAAACATAACCGAGAACACACTCTTCTTCGAAATAGATTACGTTTATGGACAGACTATGTGCAATATAGCACCACGTCAGTTCATAATGCATTTGTCAGATCTACAAATGTATTTGTATATGTAGCAACTGGCAGAAATAGAAATAATTATGATCGCGTTCACTGATGGAGGTATGGAAGGAACTAGGCAATTATAGGGCGCCTCGATATTTGACAGAGAACGGGAAATTGACGGTAGAGCCTGGGATATAATATAGGTAATCAAATTAAATTTGAACAACGTACAGTCCTACCAATTATATTACGCCAGACTATAACATGTATCAGGTTTATTGACATTTTAACAACAACAGCAACCGTCATTGTAACTGGCCTCAATCACAGTACGCGGTGTGTCAGTTATAGCTGGACACGCCTGTTTAATATTGGTCATGCTTGTGCTTACACTTACACCCACATGCCATAAATATAACGTTCGACCATGTTCAGCACTGTGTAAACGTAAAAGTTATTGCTACATTTGCGTTCCATTCAAACAGCTGATGTACACATACATATTCCGGGGCCACAGTACACGTCGCGTGATGCAGCCGCATCAGTTTCAAGAGTTCAGTTCGACCGTTGTGAACAGTAGCCTATTTCATCAAACTTTCAAAGTATGCTTATCTAGCAAAGTATACTTTGAGGGAGAAACTTTCAATTTTAAGATAAATTTATAATGTTTTATTATACTGAATTTATTACATTATCACAGCCATTTTGGCTGTGATAATGTAATAAATTCAGTATAATAATTCTGCATCCTTTTAATCATCAAATACTATACAGTCGTTAGTTCTATATGAACTAATGCATTTCAGGAAAAATAAATGATTTCTCCCTCAAAGTATACTTTGCTAGAAAAGTATACTTTGCAATTTTGATGAAATCGGCTACTATGAGACACATGCATTACGTAGGTGTTGGCTTGGCCCCTAAATGAGCATTGTCTATAGACATGGTCAAACAGCACGCGCTGTACGTTTGAATACGGCTGTGAGCGGTATCAAACTACCGCAGTCATGTAACGATATGTATTTTTCTGCTTCTCATAGACTTTCATGCAAAACATGGTTGCTTTTAATCAAAGTAGGATTGAACTATTCAACACAAACAACTAATTTTAGTTGGATATTTTGTGGAAATGAATTTTACTATAAGTGCTATTTGTTTAGAGATGCAACTCTGCTACACTCACAAGATGACACGCGTCAGTTACAAAAATGACATTTCAAGATGCCAATTGCAGCTCTGCTGGCATTCAATATGGCCTCGATGGCCGCTTCACCGATGTTGATAATCAGTGGCAGCAATGTGTGGCTATGGATGGTGCTTTGTTTTGCATACGACCGATGTCCGACCGCACAAAGTCAATGTCACTTTTACCTTGCTTGTAAGGAAAATGCGTTAAAGTTTTTTATTCAATAACGTATGAACCACTCTAACGATTTTGATAATATTTGGCCACAATGTGTGTCTAGTGATTTTGCTTAGTTTTGCATTTGCATACGACCCACGTCCGACCGCCCAAGGTCAAGGTCACTGATGATTTATATTCGCCTTGTCTGTACGACAAATAGGTTAAAGTTTTTGTTATTATTATTAATAGTATCAAGGCTGCCAGCGAGGGGATTATAGCTTAGTAATAACGATGTCCTTGTACCATTATCATTTACATCACAAACTTTATTACCAGATTTATATTTTAGTTGCTATAAATAGGGTTCCGTTTTGCATTGAAGAATATGGCAGTTGAAAACTTATTCCATATGTATGGCACATATGGCAGTACGGTGTTAGCCTTCGGATATATATTACAGTATGCCATATATGGCACAAACTAACAACACTTATATAAACATTTTAATTTTAACCAGCGTTTTCACACCATATACAGTTGAAGTAGATGCGGTTGCTCCAACACATGTGAATAGTTATAGAGTGAATATAAAACGGATGCATTGGTTTTACGTCGAAATACTATATTTTATGGCCATACAATAAATTACTTCGACGTAAAACCAGTGAATCTTTTTTTATGTTCACTCCATGTATATCTATATTGGGAAAGTCTGTGAAATGCTTTTTATGTTGATGTAATTTAGTTTGATTTCTGTAAGGATATGAGATCAGTCATTGTTACCGATACCGTATTATACCGGGGATACTTACTGTCTGTTTCACGAAAGCTGCCGAATTTGTATGGATATATAAACAATGCAAAAACAATATTTATTTTGATAATATTAAATTTTATCAAAATTTAAAAGTGAGCCTATTTTTTATTTCTTGAAATTTGATCCAATATTGATTTTATAGCGAAAAAAAAAACAACAATTTCGCCATGTTAAATCCCCAAAGACATCGTCACGACGAGTGAAGATGTATATGGGGATTTAACATGGGGAAATTGTTTTTGAAGAGTGAAGATAGCTATGGGAATTTAACATGGGAAAATCTTTATAATTTCAGAAATAGTTAACCAAAGTTAACTCTTATTTTCTTAGTTAGATAATTTCAAAGCTATCTATCAAGGTTTCTGAGAGAATTTCCAAAACAATTCGTTTTTTGGACTCCTCCCACAGCTCCTCCAACACCTTTCCCCCCATGTTAAATTCCCATAGAGAAATCAAGTTTTAGTAATAAATTTAATATTTGACCAAATTTCACGAAATAAAAAGAAGGCTCGTTCTTTGATCAAATTTAATATTATCGAAAAAAATATAGTTTGCGCATTATTTATATGGCAGTCAAATTTAGGCAGGTTTCGTGAAACAGACTGTAGTGATAGTTAAAACTTTATATCTATAACTTATTTACTAGCACTTTATTGTATCACAATCTGAGAAACTTGCTATTTAAATTTTAGCAAGAAATGGCATCGTTAAGCGAAGATAATCCCCTCGCTGGCAGCCTTGATACAACTTTAACAGTTTGTCTCACAAACAAGGTGAACATAAGTCCTCAGTGGCTCACGCACTAGCACCTTGTTATATTATTCATTATAAATGTTCAACAAATTCTATCTCATGTTCCATATACACCTCACAGTTTATGTACCAGCTAGGTATAATCATCGCCTCAAGAATACATATATTAATTTCATTTCTTCCCCGTGCTCTTTCTCATATGCATAAATGGTCTTCCTGATGTGGTGAACAATATACTAGTAGTAAACTTATTCGCGAAAGACACGAAAATCCACGCGAAAGCAAATACAGAAGTCAGCAGAATAAGTATTTAGCAGGATGTAAACAGTTTGCGTGAATGATTAAAAGACTGGTAACTACTCTATCAAAGTCTAAGGTTGTGCACATCGTAAGATTTAACCATGTGTAAAAGCGCTGTATGACGGGTTGCATCTTTCCGAATGTTGATATTACTGTATTGATGCATTGGCTTGGAACCGTGAAACTCGAAAGTGCGAGTGTTCAGGGGGCCGTTTCACTAAACTTCGTATGACTAAAATGTTCGTAAGTGCAAATCTAGAATCTAGAATCGTCTGGAAATTTCAATTGATGGATTTACATTTATTGAGCATATGCTGCATATGCAGCCAATGCTCAATAAATGTAAACCCAGTAATTGGTTACAAGAAAACAGTGTTAATGTGAAATGTACAGACTATCATAATTTTGCACTTACGAACATTTAAGTCGCACGAAGTTTAGTGAAACGGCCCCCTGTAATGTATTCGCACGTACAGGCTTTGTACACCACCATCGGGAAGAACATTTGAAGACTGCATAAACAGAATCCAGTTTTATGATTATTTTATTGTACATGTAGATATGTAATTTTAAGTCCAGTGATAGTTCGTAAACTATATAACTCTGACCTTGCAATAGCGGCCTTGCCGAGAAACCGAAACGCAAATCACCAAGTGACTATCAGCGGAGTATGTAACAGACTAGCTTACTGCTTCATTTCAAGGCATCACCCTATTTACACAAACACGGGATGGTGAATTGCAGTAACTGAGAATCATGTCATACATAGTTCATGAAACCTTCTGGTATTCACTATTGCTTTAAATAATTTAGTTGTAATTTAGCATTGTTACAGATAGATATATAGATTATTTTAATCCTCCATAATCATGAAGAGTACAATACTGTTGTAAATCACAAGTTGATATCACAGGCCTACCTTTATGGCCACTATTGGGCAGGTTTTATGGCTCTCGTGAAAGTTCACTTCTGGTCAAGATGGCGGGTCAAATCAGTTCTCCTTGGTGGTCCTTAATTGCGCAAAGGGTCCAGTAACGGCGAGGGGCGAGATAGTGTCTCCTCATCTTCGGACATCCTTCACGCTAAGGCCACCAAGTGTCAGTATCAGTGTCGAACGTATTTCCATAAATACCACACTCTCCCCGGTTTTCTAAACAGCAGCGTACTCCTTCGTTTGAGCACCAGCCACATATGTAGAGTACGGCATTTCAAATCGGGTGCCCTAGTGGCACTTCCTGAGGTGCGGAATCATTTCCATAGTTGGAGTGGCCAAACAATGAATTAGAGACGGTTCTCTTTATGTTTAAAAACACGTCGTTATTCAGCCACATCTGTGATTTAGTTCCGCCTGTATACGTTCGACATCATTGCAGAGGCCAATTAGTCTTGTCGGCCATACAAGCGACGCCCATTGCTGGTAGTCTCCTCCGCAATGAGCGACATTGGCTCTCGTCTTATCTGGGCGACCAAGCTAGCTACCTCACCGATATACGCGGCGGTAGTCGTTCTAAGTCCAGCCACCATAGGCATATATGGAGAGTCGGTCTCGATCAGCAGACGATCCAGTGGCACCCTCCGCATCGCCTCCCTCTGGACAGAGTCAAAGTGGATGACTTTTCCTGCAAAGCTGAAGTAGCAATTAGGAAAGGCATTTCTCCACGTGTTGACCTCTTTTATGTCCCCCACAAAGCAATGTAGGTGGATCTGTTGGTCCCGGGTGCAATTCTGGCGAATTAGCTCGAAACAGTCGGCGTATGCACTCCTTGCTTTATAGTCTTTTGTCGCTCCTTTGACATGAAGTACCAGTACTTGTTTAGGCTTTGCCCACTGCAGTACGACATCCAGGGTCCTTCTCTGTTCTTCCCACAAGGAGCGATCCACACTGTAATCTAGGCCGACTTCACCAAGGCCTGCGACATTCGGGCGCTTGAGCAGTGTCTTCATTTGTTTCAGACCTTCTTGCCCTGCTCGCTGTACCTTCTTGGGGTGAAGGCCGACAGCTATTGCCCATCGTGGATCCGAGACTATCGGAATTCTTGACCAACTTTCCGGGTCACAGAACACCAACACGCCACCCTCCAAATTAGCCTTATTCTGGGGCGCAACCTCAGTATGTTGGTTTACAATGGTGTCTATATCGGTTGTCTCGACTCTTAGTTTGTCCGCTAACCGATCTAGATGAAAATGGCTGTCAAACAACCGAACCTCAGTCCCAGATAGTCGAACCGCTTTTTCTTTTCTTTGGGGACTGGGTTGAGGCCGTACAACTCCAACAGATAAGGGGGCTCCAGTGGCCACAACCTTGGCATACGTCATGCGGCTCGGTGATAGCACCCCGGTGGTGGGCGGGTGTCCGGCCGCCTTCCGTGTGTGTCCGGGTAAGCTGCTTAGGACTTGCGGTGGAAGTCCCTGCTGTTGACGCCAACATCTGCAATCTTCGTTGGACCGTAGTGTCCAACGGTGGTGGTATGCCGTGTCCTTCCCTTTCAGTCGCTTCATCCACTTCAAGTAGGATTTCTTCTTCGCTCGCGCGAAGAGATGTCAGCGACTTTACGGGGCTAATGGTGTCGTCTCATAGTCCATCATCAGCTCTGTTTCGGACTGTCGTTCCAATGAGGACGGGGCTGTTTTAGCCTCAGCGTCAGTACGAATGGGGGCCTCACTTGGAGGAGAGAACGTCCACCTCCGAGACGGGGCTGCTTCGGCCACATCGTCTTTGGATTCCGAGACATCAGTTGATGGAGTCTCGTAGTCTTCCGGCAATCGATACGCCGAGGATGACTCTGTTGTTGAAGACGGGGCTCCCTTAGCCACATCGTCTCTGGTCTTGGGAAATTCCCTTGGTGTTGTCGGGTTTCCCTCTGGCAATATCCCTTCAGAGGACTGAATAGTTGAAGACGGGGCTGTTTTAGCCACTTCGTCGCTTAGTCCTCCTCCACATCTAGCCGATGCCGAGGTCAGCCGTCCTTTTTGGCTGCGTCGAGTCTTTTTGTTTAGCGTACTCGGCGTTGTCCAGCTGTAACCGAAACGGCGATGCATTACGGCTGGCTCATCACCTGTGATCCGGCTCATCAGGAACGACATCACTCGCCAATATATGAGACATGCTGGCGAGTTCATCGGCTCGAACGTATAAAACCAGGGTATCGACCACCCTGCTGTAGTACACAATTTGTCCATAGCCCGGCGAGTCCTATCTGAAACTGTGGTGGCCGGGTCCAGGATCAGATTACGGTTGGCAAACTGCAACAATTTCACCGGATCTGCTTCCGGGCCTATGACCATTTCAGATAGAGTCTGTAAGCCCAGTAGGCGACGATTCTGAAACCGGAAGCTTCGTAGCATTTCTTCAGTTTCGCCGTCGTGAAATACTGCAGGCACGTGCTCCTGCAGAGCGTGCCGCTTTACAGTCCGGGTCTTAACCTCACAGTCATCAAATGGGCATGACTGTCTGTGCACGCGTTTTGCACCGACATAATCATCCGGAATATTGGCCCTTCTTTTAAGTGAGGGTCGTAACTTCTCCGTGCGGTTAGTCTCTTGAGTGGACGGGGCCGAAACGGCCAACACCTCGTCCGAGCAGTCCAACATATCCCCTCGTACCACTCTCTGGTCGCCCGTAACGCAAACCTCCAACGATGTCTTGCGCACTGTCTGGGGGTCGTTGCCCAGGTCTTCTGTCTGGTTGCCCAGGTGCCTCGCTAAAACCAAAACCTCTAAACAGTGGCACACTGGTGCAACGTCCGTTTGCGTGGACTGGGTACACGACCTTGGGCGAGGCTCGGTTTGCGTGCCTTGATGTCGGTCCTTTGCGGGCCTTCTGCGCTCTGGTGACCTAGTTAGCTCACGCGCCGCCGAACGTCGGGGCTCCATTCCCGGCCTCCTTCGTTCCGATGAACGGGGCCGTTCCGAATGGCGCGACTCCTTTTCCTGCCTCCTTCGTTCCGATGAACGGGGCAGTTCCGAACGGCGGAACTCCATTTCCGGCCTCCTTCGTTCCGATGAACGGGGCAGTTCCAACATTGCGATGATGTCCTGTTGCCTGGGTAGACCAAATTCCCTGTCTGGCCGCCCTCGATACCGGTTCGCTTGGTCGGTTTTTCTCTCTGGCCTCCTTCGTTCATGAGAACGGGGCCGATGTTCCCTTCCTTCTCCCTGACGGTCCCATTGTCTCTGATGTGACAGAGGCATTGCTCTGTCCGGCGCATCTACTACGGGCCTCCTTCGTTCATTAGAACGGGGCTCCTCTTGACTAATGCCGTGCCCCTGCCCCTTCGGTGGTGCATCGAGGAATGCATGAGGTGGTATATCCACTTCCATACTCGCCGCGTTCGACACTACCTTGGGCAAGTCAGTGTGGTGCAAACGGACATCCTGCGCCAATTGTCCACCTATCCCCTGGTCCGCCATGCCCCTGACGCGCGGTATTTGGACCATATCCCTTCCACCTGGGTTCGGGAAATGTTCCAGAATCACCCGATTCGACAGGAACGTCGTACTATCCAACTGGAGGTCCTGTATCCACCTCCAGTATTTTCTTTTGATTGCCAGCTCGTATTGTGGCTTTGCGAGCTCAAGGTACTGGACAGTCCCAATGGACTTATCCATACCGAGCTCGCGTACAAGCTCCCGAGCTGGGATTAGCCTCCCCTTCCGAGTCTCGGCACTGATGTGTCGCTCCGTCCTCCCGCTCTGTTTATGCCAACCATCGTCATCCTTAGACGGGGCATCCATGATGGTGGCTCTTCACCTGTAACGAGAATTACAGGGTCTTACTTCCGCTGCCGACCCCCGGGTCCGCCACACACACACGACAAAAGTATCTGCCGATTCGACGAACCTCGGACCGCGACAAACCTACGCACGACGCGTGAAACCACTCCAGACAGTTATCGCATTGTAGCATTAACCGCCCATCATCCGGTTCGCGACAAAAACAATAACGAATCTCCTGATCGACAGGAGGATTCTTCTTCGCCGCATCAGCCAGCAAAACGGGACTGGCTTGTAGACGTTGTATCCACACGGGTAACTCCCTATCCTTACACAGTTTCACGTGGTCGTGATTCAACGTGAATACCCCGTTTTCGTCTTAATACGGTATATTGCGGATGATATTTTCTTCACAATAATTCCGGGGCCCTTCCATGGGGGACACAATTTCTTGCTCTTCCCCTTCACTGAGGCTTTGTCCAAAATGTACACGGGATCACCGACTTGGTAACTCTTCTCCAAGATCTTCACGTCATAATTCTTCTTCATACGTTTTTGGCTAGCCTTCAGATTTTCTCTTGCAATCCTGTGCGCGGAGGTAATAGCAGCTTCCAGATCTTTCACATACTCATCAGTAGATTGCTCTGGCATTCGGCTCTCTACTCCTGGAAACATTAGATCTGCCGGTTGATATGTTTCCCTCCCTAACATCAGTTTATTGGCTGTGAACCCGGTATCCTTATTGACAGATGATCTTATGGCCCCTGCCAACTGTGGCAAGTACTTATCCCAGGTATTCTGTGTTCCTACAAAACACCTGACGGCATCCATCAATGTTCTATTGAACGTTCAACTTGGCCATTCGCTGATGGTCGATAGGGGGTGGTTCGCGACTTGTGTACATCTAACAGATCGCATACCGCAGCAAACAGCTGACTTTCAAAGTTCCGTCCTTGATCGGAGTGTATCTGGAAAGGATATCCAAATCTCGAAAAGAACTCCGATACTGCTGCATGGGCTGTTACTTCCGCCGTCTGTGATGGTAGAGCAATGCACTCCACCCACTTGGTAAACTGGTCTACCATCATTAATACATACTCGTTACCCTTGGTAGTTCGCGGAAGTGGGCCCATGAAATCCAGGTGCACTCTCTCCATCGGATAACCAGCCTGGAAGCTAGTCAGCGGAAACTTAGCTCGCCTGTTAGTTTTCTTCCGATGGTTGCACACTCTACAGGTGCTCACATATCCGTTGACCATCTGTGACATGCCGAACCAGTAGTATTTGTCCTTGATTCGTCCTCGTGTCCTTTCCATGCCTTGGTGCCCTGACGATGGCAGGTCGTGATGAGCATGCATAACACGCTGCTGCAAGCTTTTTGGTACTACCAGCAGATATCTCCCATCTTTGGTCTTCTTTAGGATATCGCTCTCCAGTGTAAATAGTTCTTTATTTAGCCAATAATATTTAGCGGCTGGACTAGAACTGAATAGCGTTCCTTCGGCGGGAACTGTCCCATGTTGCAACCAAGCAATGATGATCTCTAGGTCAGGATCAATCCTCTGCTCAACTGCAATGTTGACTTCCTGATTCGCAGTATCTGTCACAATACAAACTTTCTGCTCTTCCGGTCCATATATGTCCACACGGTCCCGTTTCCATAGGATGTCGACATGTCGATGGACTGTCGCTTTGTCAATCGGACCATCCACGGTAGACGGATACTCGTAAGCGGGTGTCTCCGAGTGTCCTTCCCTTGCTGAGTGACCGACTGTTGTGGTCTGATCTGCATCTATCGAGCATGCCGCCAACACATTTTCTTGCTCCAGTGACTGCGTTTCTTCACCAACCTGTTGAGGAAGGGGCACCACATCATCCACATCTGCTACAAACTGTGACCAATTACGGTGTGCCCTCTGACAGTAATTGCATCCCTGGCAGGGCAATTCGTGCAATTCGAGTCCCAGTTTGTAATGGTTGCATTCGAGTGCAGTTCCAGGTTTTCGTGATAATGCGTCCGCATTACCATGGTGCTTCCCCGGACGGTGCTCAATGACCAAGTCGTATAGACTCAGCTCCTCAATCCATCTAGCTAACTGTCCTTGGGGATCTCTAAAATTTAACAGCCATCTCAAGCTGTTGTGGTCCGTTCTCACTTTGAACCGTCTCCCCAGCAAGTAATGTCGGTACTGCCTCGTAAATCGCACCACTGCTAGCAATTCTTTCTGGTAGTACAGTATCTCCTCTGCTCCGCTGCCAATGACAAGCTCCCAAATGCTATCACTCTCTCAACACCTCCCTGTACCTGTAGCAGCTCTGCTCCTATAGCACAATCTGAGGCGTCAGTGTCCAGAATGAACGGATCAACCCCGTTCGGTAGAGCCAAAATTGGTGCGGCCGTTAGTGTCAATTTAATGGCTTCATACGCCTGTTGCTGCTCCTCACCCCACTCAAATTTCTTCTTCCCGGTTATTGAGTACAGAGGAACAGCCAGTTTTGCCAAGTCCTTAAGAAACATCCTGTGGTAGTTCACTAGCCCCAGAAATTGTTCCACCTCCTTGGTGCTCTTGGGCCTTGGCCACTCTGTCACGGCCTTTATGTGTTCCTCACTGAGTTCCAACCCATTGGGACCTATCTTCCTACCAAGAAACACCACTTGTTTCTGGAACAACTCGCACTTCTTTGGCTTCAATTTTAGACCAAATTCTCTGAATCTTTTGAACACTTCTATGAGATTGTTCAGATGGTCTCGGAAAGTTATTCCCAAGATCAATATGTCATCGAGAAATGCTAGTAGAATCTTCCAATTCAAGCCCCTCAAGACTAAGTTCATTACTCTACAGTACGTTGCTGGGGCGTTGCACAAGCCAAATCCCATGCGAATGAACTCAAAAAGTCCATATTTGGTCAGGAATGCGGTCTTCTTTCTGTCTGATTTCTTTATCCGGACTTGCCAGTAAGCGGAATTGGCATCTAATTTTGAGTACAAGGAATTTCCGGCAAGTGTATCTATGCATTCTTCAATCAACGGCAGTGGAAACACGTCTTTTGTGGTGACATTGTTTAGGCCACGGTAGTCCACGCACCATCTTACTGATCCGTCACGTTTCCTTACCAATACAGGAGATGCGGCCCATTCCGATGTAGACGGTTGAATCACCTTGGCTTTCATCATACGTTCCAGGTTAGCACTTTCTTCGTCTGTGAAGCAGCACGGTGTCCGTCGCATTCTTTGCTTAATGGGTCTAGCATCACCGGTTTCTATGTGGTGCTCCAATGCCGTGAAATTTCCTAGATCAAAGTCGTCCATAGAAAACACATCCTCATATTCTATAAGCAAACTAGTCAGTTGCTCACGTTCCACTGCTTCTAGATTTTGATTTGCCCGTTCCACAAGCTCGACTAAATGATCAGGAACTCGCTTTTCGGACCTTTGTTCATCATGTTTTACTTTATAGATACCGGCTCGCTCTTCAAGTTCAACTGAATGATCAGGAACTTGCGTGTCGAACCGTTGTTCGTCAGGTTTTACTTTATAGACACCGGCTCGCTCTTCAAATTCAACTGAATGATCAGGAACTTGCGTGTCGAACCGTTGTTCGTCAGTTTTGACTTTATAGACACCGGCCTCGGTGCAATCTCCATCTCCCGGCACCAGACCAGTGATTTCATAAGCTTTCCCCACCACCTGTTTCCGCTTAAGCACAACATTGTGCTCCGTGGTGTTCACTACACACACCTTCAAGTGCGCGTCTGAATGAACTGTTCGTGCAATCAGTGCCGGTGGGTTGTGAATCGGTTCTACCATGAATTGAGACATCTTGGAGTCTGTAGAACATTTGACCAGCTTGACTGTATTAGGTGGTACAACCGTCTTAGACCAAACTACCACTTTCGAAACCTTAGTCCTAGACGAGCCTACGATGTCCATCTTAATTGTCTCACCTTCTAATTGCAACTCAGCTCTTGGCAAATTTATGCTGATCTGGTGTTGCCGCACGAAATCCAGTCCAAGGAGCATGTCATCCTCTATGGGGGCGACATAAATCTCTACATCGTATTGTACTTTGCCCAGTTTCAATTTTATTGGACCAATAATGACACCTGATAATTTCATGAGCCTACCTGCGGCTTGCAATGACACTTTCTTGATTATCACAGGTTTCTCTTGGAACCGGTTGTATACCCTGTCGGATATAATCGTTACTTGCGCCGCGGTGTCTACCACGGCATCTAATTCGATTTCTTCGATCTTGACCGGCACTTTGATCATAGAGGATGATCGTAGCTGATTAATCATAATCGCATCTCAGGAAACTTCTGGTTCCACGTTTCCAGGGGTAGAATTAGCGATCAGTAGACGACTTAGGCCATCTGTAATGTCACTGACACTACACTCCGGTTGCTTATCTACCTCTTTCTTCACCTCTA
Organism: Conchocele bisecta; assembly: GCA_029237695.1. Classification (NCBI taxonomy): domain Eukaryota; kingdom Metazoa; phylum Mollusca; class Bivalvia; order Lucinida; family Thyasiridae; genus Conchocele; species Conchocele bisecta. The sequence continues at coordinate 5,970,492 of CM055268.1, read as the reverse complement.
TTGCATCACCTCGGTCGTTCAGGCCTTGTTTCATACGGGTCGAATGTAGGCCTACTGGTCCGACCCGCTGTCGTTTAAATCCTCATCCGACTCCGCATCGCTCTCTTCTTCACCTTCCGAGATTGCAGATATTCTTTTCCGAAAGTTCTTCCTCCGGCACTCATTACTGTAGTGACCGAGACCGTTGCAAGAATAACAACGAATATCTTTTTTGTCAGCCACTGGTCTACCTTTTTGCAATGACTGCGCTAGACCTTCAATCTGCTGGGTTAGGTCCGCTATACCTTTATTCATTGTTGTATCTATTTTGCTAACAGCCTTCTCCACTACCTCTACTCTTTTCTCCAGCTCTCTATATCTATTCAGTGGCTCAAACCGAACTTTCTTTTCTGTTGTCACTGAGTTATCTGGCTTTGGTTCTTGAATCTGCTTCTTTGGTATGAATGTTCTTGAGATTTGAGCATAATGCTCACTGTCAGAGTTTTCTTCTCGACTGAATTCGACGGAGCATGTATCATATGCATCTTCAGTTTTTACTGATTTTACGTCTCGTTTGTTGCGGCCATACATTATCCTGTCAGTGTGTTGATACCACCGAATTTTGTCTATCGCTGCTTCCATGGTTCTCGGTCTGAGATTAATTGTGTAATGGCCAGCGGCTTTATTGGTTAGACCCTTACAAAATCGGAATATGGCATGTCTATATATCTGTGCATCTGTCAGATCTGAGTATGCTTTGGTTGCCATACTCACCACGCGGTCAGCCCACTCAACAATATTTTCCTTTGGGGACTGCGTTGCATAGCTGAAATACAACTGTGCAGTTTCCGGTAGGTCTTCGATATTGAACCGTCTCTCCATTTTGTTCAGTACATCGAAATAATCTATGTCGGGCTCTCTCGATATGGTTCTGGTGAAGAAATCGCTTGCTTGGCCTTCAAAACACAAGCATAAATGATTTCGCCTTTCTTTACTTGTCCAATTTTGGTTCTCAGCGAAAACATTAAATTTAGTTATGAATGCTGACCAACTCCCCTTCCCATCAAATAATAACGTTCTTGGCATAGCTACATTGACCTTATTTCGGACTGCATCATTGTACGCTCTCCCCCCTTCACGTCTAGGATTCACATAGTCGTCTTCATCCCAGGACGATATTTCTGAGTGATCCTGGAACATTCTTTCTGGTAAACCAGGATACTGTCTATTGGATGCCCGTCCTGTGTCGTATCGACTAGATTCTCGTGTTTTTGGACGCATATCCGATCGGCTTTGTGGCTTTTTCCAAGACATATCGTCTGAAAAAGTATTTGCACCTCCGCGTTGTTGTAGTTTCCTATAATCATCATTTGCCGGCTTTTTCAAAGACATTGTGTCTGAAATAGCACTGGCATACTGTGCCTGTCCTGATTTTGACTGTGACATGGCCATCTTTCTATCTGTGGATGCCAGCTCTTTCGAAGACATTTTGTCCAAAAAAGCATCTAGGCTGCCCTTGTCGCTTGAGTCAGTCTTTGGGAACTGTGACCTCATTCTATCCTTAGGCATCTTCCTCAAAGACATCATGTCTGAAGAAGCGTAAGCGCCTTCTGAACCATGCGGATCCACTGGCCCCATACTACTAGGCAGCTTCTTCGAAGACATCATGTCTGAAGAAGCGTCAGTGCCTTCAAAATAACAATCACCTGTTTGTGAAATTCCCGGACCCGCATTCTGTCTGGATGCCACGGCTCTTAGAAGGTTATTCAGGACATCCAATTCATTACTGGAAGTTGACCTCATTCTTCTTATTCTTTCTGTTTCCTCTGTGAGCCTTTGTTTTTCTTCTCTAACTCTGTCAGTTTCTTCTAGTAACCCATGATGTTCTTCATCCATTTGTTTAAGAATAGCCTTATACTTTTGCATTTTTTCTTCGGTTTCTCTGAGTCGTTGCTCATTCATTTCTAGTTGAGCATTTTCTTGGTTGCCTCCATTACCTTCATTGTCCCCATGGTCCCTGCCCTGTTCCACTCTCTCTGCCTGTTGATTGTCGCTGGACATGGCTGAATCTTCTACAAATGGCGAAAAATCAATATTGTCCGCCAAATCTCCGACGTTTCGGATATTCAACGTCAAAAATTTCTCGCGCGAAATGTTATCTTCTTTCTCGCGTATTGACAAAATACGCTTTGTATATACCGGTCCCACTCCCGGTAATTTCTCAATAAGCTCGCGAGCGCTACAGAAGTTTATTCGGAGAATATCTCGCCTCGCTTCTTTGTCGATGCACTCATTCATAAGCATGGTGCACTTGTGTGTGTGTGGATGGACACCGGGTCAGCGAAAGCAGTACGTGATACCTCAATAATTAAATTACTTTTCAAAAATTTATAATTAGAAAATTCGGGCAAAAGATTTAATTAAAATAAAAAAAATTAAATGAAATAACCAAATAAATAAATCTGCACTAGTTTAATGCTTGATTACATATATAATATGTGGTTACCAAAAATTAAATTAAATAATGACTACATGTATAAGAAATTAATCAAAATATTCCACCGCACTATGAATTTCGCCGAAAATTTCAAAATAAAAAAAATATCGAAGAAAAAATAAACCGTAGAATGCTATTTTTGCTAAAGAAATGTAACATAATCCCAGTTAATGAAATAAACTCCAAATATATGTCTAAAGTCTTTAACGGAACAACATATACACTACCAAAAGTTTTACCGTAAACAAAATTACCAAAACTAAATGAAGTTAAATCGCCGAAAACCGTGAAAATTTATTTCAATAAGTTGGTTATTTATACCGTAAAACTATGAAATGCCAAATAGAAAGACTAAAATTAATTTACTATAAAGGCCGATAAATTATGTAGAAATATTTAATGAAAATTACAATTTAATTTATCAAAACTATTTTTGAAAGACTTTTAGAAGAATATTTTGTGAAAATAAACACTAAAACCAAGTGAAGTATGACCAACCTCTCCTAAGCTAGTAGAATAATAGCTTCTTAGTGAACAATGTTGTTGACAGGTAATTCTGAAACAAATTATAATAATATTACTACAAATTCACAAAAAAAATTAATAAAATTTTCTAATATTACCTGTGCGTGTATTTATTAACTAAATAATTAATAATATCTTCCAAAATTATCAATAAATTAATCAATAATTGTCGTTATTGCCGAAAATTGCTAATTTTACAAAGAAATTCCAAGTCAAATGTAAATACACAAGTTTTGATGACGTCACGCGATAAAAATTTGGACGAGACGGAAGTCGAATCATAATGGTGATTGCACCGCGGAAATAATTATTTCCAAGAAAAATTTAAAATCTCAAAAGTTGGAAAAATTACACAATTTTATCGAAAACGGGTGTCAATTGTTGTCAATTAATTTAGAAATATCTAATATACATGTAAAATGGGCGAGAAAAGGCTAATTCAGGTGAAATATGTTTTTTATCAACAAATACTACGGAGCTGACAAATAACGATAAAACAAGAAAATTAGGGATTTCCCAAAAGGATACGCAATACTAGTCTTCGGAGCCGACGACGCCAAATGTTGTAAATCACAAGTTGATATCACAGGCCTACCTTTATGGCCACTATTGGGCAGGTTTTATGGCTCTCGTGAAAGTTCACTTCTGGTCAAGATGGCGGGTCAAATCAGTTCTCCTTGGTGGTCCTTAATTGCGCAAAGGGTCCAATAACGGCGAGGGGCGAGATAGTGTCTCCTCATCTTCGGACATCCTTCACGCTAAGGCCACCAAGTGTCAGTATCAGTGTCGAACGTATTTCCATAAATACCACAATACCATTATATAATATATATACGTGTAACATACTTACAAAACTAATGGACAATGACATACGTTTACGTATATTTACATGCTTCAAACACGTGTATCGCCCGCGATGATTCTACACGGCAGTATTGTGTATGCTGCGTTACAGAGCCATTATGCGCCAGGCAACATGATGAGTATAATTATAATGACAATGTAAAATATATACGCAATGCATTGACCTTTGCTTTGTACACACAGAGCAATGTCAAATATGAATAATCACACTGACGTTTGCTTCGCATGGCCAAAGCGAAAATATTATGGGACAGCAAACCGTGTATTGGGATTAACCCTCTGAACCCGAAATCCCGCTATAGCGGCTTATGCAAAAAGTGTAAAGGTAATTTTAATATTTCTTAAGAACAAAAATACCCCCTTTTCATAAATGGACGAATCTGAAAATCATTTTGTGACCATTGGATTGGTCGGAACATTAGCATATCACAGTCCATTCCAGTTCCTTAGGGTTGAAAGGGTTAATACAACATACCTTCAGCTACATTGTCCAGGAAATATTGTTACAACTGTATAACTCGATTGTCAGACAACATCTCGAATATGGTTCTCAAGCATGGGCAGTATTGTCCTCAATCCAATATACTACTTATAAAACTGATTCACGGCATCCCTCTATGGTGATCTCGAATATCCGTATGGACTAGGATATTTAGATCAGGCCAACATTGAATGGCACCAGAGACATATCTAACCCTCCATCATTGACTACACTAAAATACAATATACAGTGAAACCTGTCTAAGTTGAAAACCTCACAATAAACGTAATTTTCACTGTCAATCAGACTTTTGATCATTCTGAGCCATAGTACTGTGCTATACAATTACGAACAGACATCATCACTTAAGATAAATGACCAAGAAACTCATCAAAAATAAGATCACCGGTGTTTTCTTGGTGTCCGGTTTAGGGAGGTTCCACTGTACTGATATATGAAACGATAGACTCACCACAACTGTCACTGCACATTTCATCTTGTAGCTTCTCGGCCACGGGTACATCAATCTCGTATTAATCCAACACTACACTATTAAGAGTGGTGTATTTCTTGATATACATTCCACCTGATCAAGGATTTAGGGTTAGATATCCCTGACCTAATCGATCAGTCTCTAAATCATATGTCCACACATTTGACCATAATCCGGTGTCCAGTTCAAATACTACTCACCTTAATTACGTCCATTCAAAACACACAAGGTCAATTTTCACACATCCTCTAGCCCGACATCGCTTGCCCAGGTAAGTACAGTTTAGTTTCAGTCATACTAATCACTTCTGTTACATTTACATCATCATCAATGACACAGTAATTGCAAAGTATACTTATCTCGCAAAGTATACTTTGAGGGAGACATTTTCAATTTAAGGATAAATTTATTAACTTTTATTATACTGAATTTATTACATTATCACAGCCATTTTGGCTGTGATACTGTAATAAATTCGGTATAATAAGTCTGCATACTTTTAATCATCAACTATTTGCAGTGGTTAGTTCTATATGAAATAATGCATTTTGGGATAAATAAATGATTACTCCCTCAAAGTATACTTTGCTAGATAAGTATACTTTGCAATTTTGATGCAATCGGCTACTGGAAGGCTAGATTTTTATTATTTATTATATGACGGCTGTTCGAAAACGCACGTTTTCAACCTATATTTTGGAAAGAGAAATAACATTAAGTTTGGAAATATCGGTCACATAGATAGGCGTACCGAATGCATGTAGGTATATTCAATGTTAAGTATATAAAACAAAATCTCTATTTTAATACACAGAAGTATCTGTAAGATTACGTACATGTAGCTTCAGATATTGAACAGATTCGCCAGGAGCCATCGATGTATTACAGTATAATAATGTGTGCTTTATATCCAGGGGTGTACAGACGGTGGGAAAACTACACATCACATTAAGTAACTTGTCGACAACATCTACGACTGAATGAGGGATCATAGCTAGTTATTTCCCTTTATATTTTATATAAGTGGGTCCAAATTGTATATTGTATGAATGTATTGCTTGTAAAAGAGTCAAATGTAACATTATTTATTGTGAACATGAGCCATTATAATGTTTTCGACCTGTGTTGATCCATATATTCCTACATAACTGCGCATACTGATCTGACTGTGTTATTTGTCAGATTCATATGTTCACACGTATTATTATTATGATTGCGAACAGTGTGCAGTCTAATATGGATCTAGATGCAACCTAAAGTTTAGTACTATTCGGTAAAAAAAAAAAAAGCTAGCATACAACATAGATCTGTAGCCGATTTCATCAACATTGCAAAGTATACTTTACTAGCAAAGTACTTTGAGGAAGCAATCATTTATTTTTTCCTGAAATGCATTATGTCATATAGAACTATCAACTGCATATATTTCATGATTAAAAGTATGCAAAATTATTATACTGAATTTATTACATTATCACAGCCAACAAAATGGCTGTGATAATGTAATAAATTCAGCATAATAAAAATTAATAAATTTATCATAAAATTGAAAATTTCTCCCTCAAAGTATACTTTTCTACTAAAGTATACTTTGCAATGTTGATGAAATCGGCTACTTGACCGGATCTCTATACATAGATTTCCAAATAAAATAACTGTCTACGATCCCTTAGTATAGTATGTGTTTCGCTGCGAGTTTTTCACAAATCACTAACAGAACTATACAGAATTTGCTTCTACCAGTGCTTCACCACATAATCGTAAAACTTCAATTCATGAATTTACATTTATTGAGCATATGCAGCATATGCAGCATATGCTCTATAAATGTAAATCCAATAATGGTTTACAAGAAAACATTGTTAATCTGAAATTCACCTACTTCCAACGTCCTGCACCATATGAATTGAAAGGTAAATCGTATAACGCTGGTGCCATTATCTACGAAAAATTTCATTAATGTTGCTGCTTTAGCAACAACAATTCCAAATACTTTTTGAAAAACCGCCGTTTAATCATACTGATCTTTAATTTGGTTTACCATTTCAATGTCTCATCGATATGTGATTATGCAATGTGATCAGTAGAACCTTTGAACAAGTATGTTTCAGATTCGAATGTTTTTGTTAGAAACATAATTAATCTCTATAGAACGTATATATGACTGTCAGGCTACCAGAATGTGTCATTTGATCGTAATCACATAAGCCCCATTTCTCCAGTCACAGCCACATTGCGCATTTATCCCGTCAACACAGTGCGTATGTGCCGTGAAACACGGTGCCGTGAAACATTTTTGATATCCAGTCAATACTATTTTTGCATTTTACAGCCATTTGTAGGTGTTGACGGGACAAATAGAATAGTAGGTTAGTGCCGTGAATGGGAAAAAATATCTGGCGCGGCACGGAAACGGGATGTGCTCGGCAGAGCCTCGCCCATCCCGTTTCCTGAGCCTTGCCAGATATGTTTTCCCATTCACGGCACTAACCTACTATTCTCTATGTATCACACATGTATCACACACAGTCACAGACAGTTTCAAGTGATGAATGTATATCCATGTTAAATGCATGTATCAGTGGTAGTTCATTTTCATTGCATATTCGGTTAAGGTGACAAAATTCACGTCATCATGAGCATGATGAGCATCGACATACTGCTGACGATCGGTAAAAGCGATTTCGTTAATGGTTAGGTGATTTATTTTTAATACTGATTACGATGTTTATCTCAAATACAAGTTTATGAAATTTGAGATATCTTCAACTAATTCAATATTTTATCAGATAATAAGTCATGCATTTCCACTGACGCATGCAGTAATAGATATATTCTCGAAGCAGGCTTGTTTTCAATTTATATATGTTGATGTTAAAGGTACATGCCCACCCATTAGGCACAAAATGTTCTTTACAGGAATTTAATAAGTGTATAATTGTGTAACTATTTCACCAGTTCTAAAAATTACGAGTGCCCGCTATACAGATATAATCATTTAGTAATGTGTATTTTAGTGATATTGACGCGCGGTGGTATCAAGTTATTTTCAAATGCAAATGAGGCAAGAACTTTTTTAATTAGTTATACTAATTAAATGCGTCACCTGAAAACATTATATTTTCGACAGATTATAAAGTGTGATCATTGCACATCAAAATATAAATACAGAAAATAAATAGTAATGTCCGTTAACATTTTAAGGAAACACGGTTATTGCCCCTGATGTCCGTGTGGAAATTTCCGTCTGATATAAAATGTATCAATACAATATAAATGTCAATAAATACGTGGGGTAATGGTGAATGAATGTTTATATTGCCAGAAAATGTATCAGATGATGTCTCTGATATCGAGAACAGTTTAGTCTGCTGCGTGGGCATGTACCTTTAATATGTATGTATTCCATAAGTGACTTTTCCGAATGTTCAATGGTGATGTGTGTGCTGTTGAATGACTGTAAATATCGAAACATTAATGACATGTTTAAATGTGTTCATTGCCAGATTATGTATAGTTACCAGCATCTTCGTTTCTCTTTTCTTGTATTACTCTGATTTAACATGTTTTGCTTGATGTTGTTTTTATTATCTAAATTGGATATTTGAAACAAATGTGTATTCGTATTTATATGTAAATATACTGGTATGCATCGTTTGTGTATTGTGATATAAGCATGCATTCGTAAATGAATAAACAAATATTTGTATGTATACACGTCTGCTAGTATCCGTTTGATCCAAGATCACACTGTCCACATGTACCGTCGTTCACCATGGGTGATGCAACTCATGGCCAGTGTCTATTTCAAAACATTCACTCATATGCGATGTAACAGTTCTCGTAACCCTTAACTATCTGACGGTGATATGCCATGCTTCTTACCAGCCGGCTCAATTTCTGGATCTACGGTGTTTGCAGATTGTTGCTTTATTGTCTGTTGAAAGGGTTAATTATACAAACTTAACATTGTTTCAAAGAAACCGCTTGGTGCATATGTTCAATATATGTAGAAAGTACGGTACTGTTGTGCTTAGTGTATACTATACTGCGTATTTATTTGTCATGTGAGACACCTAAGTATGGACAAGCTACCGGCCATTTTCACATTGTGTAGCGTTTGACACATACAGCCAATAACACGACATATACACTAACAATAATTCCACAACGGAATCGGTATCGCGCCTGCCGAGGCATTTTACCGTAACATAATCATGGGCATGTGCTAAGTAAGCATCACATAAACCGTCAGATAAGTGCATGCTTAAAACACGAAAAATGTCGTGGCTGCAGGAAATTGTTGACATAAAATGTGTTTCCACATCCATGTGAAGGTCAAAAATGTCAACATCATATTAATGGCGGCATGAGTGCATTCCACATGCTCACATGTATCAAGTGTCCAAATATTGAAGCAATATATCAAGTAATATTAAAGTTATGTCATGATGAAGAAACTTGTAGTAACTTTTGGAGCCAACAAAGATTGCAAAGTGTTTCCGCAAATATTTGAAGGTAAAACTATTAAGGTCATGTTAATGTCGGCATGTGTTCCAAATGCTCACATGTATCAAGTGTACAAACATTGAAGCAATCCATCAAGTAACATTACTGTTATACGATGATGAAGAAACTTGCACAAACTCTTAACGCAAACATGTGTAAGTGTTTCCGCAAACATGTGGAGTTAAAAAAGGTCAATGTCATATTAATGGCGGCATGAGGGTGTTCAGAATGATCACATGTATCACGTGTCCAAATGTTGAAGCAATCTATTAAGTAATATTAAAGTTATACATGTATCATGATGGAGAAACTTGTACAAACTTTTTGACGTGAAAAAAATGGCTAAGTGTTTTCGCAAAAGTGGAAAGGTAAAACAGGTCAAGGTTAATGGCGACATGAGTGTGTTACAAATGCTCACATATATCCAGTGTCCAATATTGAAGCAATCCGTCAAATAACAGTAAAGTTATACCATGATGAAGAAGCTTGTACAAACTTTTTGACGCCAAAATAACGGCTAAGTGTTTCCGCAAAAGTGTGCAGGAAAAAAACGTCAATGTCATATTAATGGCGGCATACGTGTGTTCCAAATGCTCACATGTATCAAGTGTCCAAATATCGAAGCAATCCGTCAAGTAATGTTAAAATTATACCATGATGACGAAGCTTGCATTTCGAAATACGACGCGGACGACAACGACGACGACGACGACGGAAAAAGCGGCGACTACGGTCGTGCCTTCTACGAAAGCAGGCGCGACATATAAACATTATTGCAATACAATGCACTAAATGTTTGACCACTACCTCACTACCTATGGGGCAATATCGATACTAGAAATGTGCTTATACCTCGGACATAATTCGATACTTGTACAAGTCTTGGAAATCATGTACACCTATTCAGCAATGTAGGAACAAGACGCATTATTCTCATGTCAACTGTACGTCATCTACTACAAGCCAATACTACAACATTGGTACATGTACTAGCACCGTCGCCATTCTATACGAGAATCATTATGTTTCGACATACAGTGGCACGTCACCAAACCGGACACCCTGGGAGGTCCATATGGCGTCCGGTTTGGAGATGTCCCACTGTAAATCAGACATGTTAGCACTTCATGACACATTCTAGTGTTGTGCAATCACTTTGCGCATCTACACACGATAAGGAAGGCACTTACCAAGTTTCGGATCTCTAGCTATTACGGTTAAACAGATTTATTTCTTATAGGGCAAAATTGGGATATTCTAAGTAAAAAATGCGGTGATAATCCCCTAACCTACTCGGTGCATCCGACTGCCGCTTATAGAACACAATCCATGCGTGTAGCCCTTCTGGGACTCGGACTGGTTTGTGAGGACACCCGTGTGGATCTGCCTGGCTGCCGATATAGCGAATAAGACGGGCGGATTGACCTATCTGGGTGTATCCCACGGCCATTACCGGGTTGTGGATTGAATATGCCCTTGGGTGAGATATTTACCATCTACATGTTATTATTATTATTATTATTATTATTATTATCAGGTGTGTAGTCGCACTGCGGCTAGTTCGCACCAGTGGGACAGGCGACGTGTTAACACATGGGGTGTAAGTGGACACCACGGGGAGCCGAGGTGTTCATGTCCCTGCCACATTAGGCCAGGATGTTCAGGCAACTCATTTATCACACTTTCTTATGAAAGTAAGTCGTATATAACAAGTATAACTAAAACAGCAAGTTGACTCGAGTTCAGCCGAATGTTCTGCCTGCCCTTGCCTGCTTCTGGCCCCGGCCTGTATTGGAGCTGTATTGTGTGACAAGTGACGCCAGGGGTGGATTGGTTCTACATGGGACCCGTTTTACTCTGCATCACTGGTACGAGGTTCTATCCACTGAACCATTAGCTCTGTTTGATTCGGACATCTTGGAATGTTGTAATCATTGCTGTCTCGCAGGTGCGGTTTTGAGTCAGAATTTAAGGTAACTTCCGGGCATTTGTAGCGAAAGATTGAGGTGGTTATGACCCAGATTTGGAATCATTTTCAGGAAATGGTGTGGTGTTGCAAGTGATGGAACACAGCCTCTGTAAAAGGAATGTCATGAAAACAATTCCAACAAATTCAGTCATGTTGATATTAGGTAGGTAACTGGGGTGTATGGGATAACTTTGTAAATAATTAAATAACCGCATCTGAAGCGGTTACCCCATTTTTTATTGTGGCGAGCGATTTGAACTTCATTTCAGAGTATTTTTCAATATTTGTCGCAAGAGCCTCCATAAATGATGTGATTTTTATAAGTCGCCCGTCGCCGTCAGCAAAATTGTCAAAACCGTCTAGAGCAAGCACTGAATGTTCATTCCAATTTAAGTTTAGCTGTGTGTACGTCTCAGTGATATACTCGTGTTTGAAGGTGGCTATGTCCTGAGTTTAGGTGTATTAGTCAGTTTAGGTGACCGAATGTGGAATTTAAGTCGAACAGGTTTTCACTAACATGATCTAGATCATAGTGTGATTCTTTATGTTTGAAAACTATGCGTCCATACCTGCAAGGGAGAGAAATGTTTTAATTTCAAATGATAAATTATTTCTACACTTATTATAATCCCATAAGAATATCTTTTTGTACACCCAAACGTCATTCATGATAACTAAGTACTGTCTGTTCCACGTTTTCCTGCCGACGACTGGGTATTAAACTTAGTAAATCTAAAACATATTTAAATGTAAGTACTAGTACTTTTCAGCCATAACAAAAAAGCCACCTTCCACATTTTTGTCTTTGATGAAATTCTATCAAATATAGAAAACAACATTCCTATTAAAAACAATATTCCTATGGGAATATAACATGGGTCAAACAGAGCTGGGGAGTGACGGTGATGGTTGAAAAACGAAAGAGATTGGGAAGTGGCTCCGAAACCTAACTAGATACATTGGATATGGTATAACTAAGAAAACAAAAGTTATATTTTAAAAATCAGTCCACAGATTCAAAAATTATTTTAAAACAATCTATTTGTATCCCCCATGTTAAATTTCCATACGAACATTAATATGGAATTTCATAAAATAAAAAAATGTGGAGGTGACATTTTATTATTGATGAAAAAGTACTTACATTTAAATATTATCAAAGTTAATGTGTTTAATAGTGGAAAGTTCGTCGGCAGCGAAACATGGAACAGACAGTATTTTTTTCCAGTAGCTACCATGTTACACCAGCGTCTCTACCCCGACGGTAGCCAGCCGATATCTCCATTATGGCCAACCTCAGGTAATCTATACTACCCTAGGGCCCGTTTCACTAAACTTCGTACGACTAAAATGTTCGTAAGTGCAAATTTAGAATCGTCTGGGAAATTCAATTGATGGATTTACATTTATTGAGCATATGCTGCATATGCAGCCTATGCTCAATAAATGTAAATCCAATAATTGTTTACAAGAAAACATTGTTAATGTGAAATGTACAGACTCATATTTTGCACTTACGAACATTTTAGTGGTACGAAGTTTAGTGAAACGGCCCCCTGGTATTCTCAATACTAACGGTAGCTCTGAGTACATAACTCTAATTACATTTCATTACACTGCACTGCGTTATGACGGAGTAGTCTTTCCAAATGTGTGTTTGGAGCGTTCCTTGTTTACTTTCTACTTCGTGGAGAGTGGCCTAATAATTTTGCTAACTAATACACACTTTATTAGGCAGGTTTATGGTAATATGTTTGTGTCATATTGTAGAATTGTCTCCCAGTAGCAATGTAGCGAAGTATGAACGTCAACGCCCTGCATGTTTTTTTCTATATTTTAGTGCGCGAAATGTAAATTCTGTTACGCAACTTTTTACCATTGACCCTGGTGCAGCGATATAGTGCAACATGTTGCATATACAGCGGAAAACGTGCAGCTACTGTTGGTTTCCGATAAATTGGTATGGGCACGTGACGTCACGAAGTCAGCGGACTATGTCTATTATTGCAGGGATGTAGCCGTTTGCAGCCATTTTAGGTGGCCGAATCGCAGCCTTATCTAGAACAATTTAGAGATTGAAATTGCCTGCTCCCGATAGCTTAGGAGATAATTTAAATCACCAACTGGTTGACTGGTGAAACAAGCGATTGAAAACCACAATAAATACCATATTTGTAAACGTAAACCGTGTTGATAATTGATTCAAATTGATTGCCCAGTCGTCCACATGCATAAGCATTATTGTCCGCACAGCTCAGGTGGTAGAGCTCTCTGTAAATGCATTCAACATGCGTTTCTTTTGTGCGAGTTATAGAGCCTCGGACAAATTATTATTTTTCTTATTTTTTTAATTCTTATAACAGATTCACCGTTTTCTCACTTTTACAAAAATGTCTTAGATATAGCTTGACAAAAGGGTCCTTGTGCACTGGGTTCACAGATCAGGGTGCACATCACGTAGTCAGATCAGGACATACGGTGCTCACAATTCATTTACTGAATAACTATTTCACTATCAAACAACGTGAAACAAAATCGGGATGTAGACACATTCTAAAATTGTCCCCAGTAGGAACATGTATTTCATAGAAACGACAGTACGTGGGTGGGGGACTCTTGGGGACGTCAACTATACGCATCCTCGGGGTTCTTGGCCTCCTAATTCCCGGCCCCTGGAAATGTTTGACTGTAAATACACCCCACACATTGTATGTCCGCCGCCCCAGAGCGGGGAAAACATTGGCTGCGCTTATACATTTTGTTCAGACAGACATATGGATGTAACATTATGCAATATACGTCTTTATCAGTTGTTGAACCAATACAAAAAAATATGTTTCTGTAAGTTACATTAAATAATGTTAATAAAATAAACGTATAAACGACGGCAGATATATATATGGAAGTACGAAGTGAGGGACACAATTCAATAAAAAAAAGATAGCACATTGATGGTTTCAAACCCACAACCCTCAGCATGGATTAATTAAACCAAAAAATAACCGTTACCACTACGCTATTTGCGTCAGATACTAAATGTACGTCTTGGTGCCAGGTTGATATAGGTGCACGTACGTATAACACTGCTTGTATGTTCTAAACTTAGATAATGAAACACAGATGAATTGTTATCGATTAATATTGACTCGTGCGATTCAAGTGCCTGTGCTCACTATTCTATTTTTCAGCAAATACGTAACAAGAAAAGTGACAACTTGATTCAAAATATGCCTCAACGTTGCGTGAATATAGTTCGGGCCAACATTAGTGACATGCATGCTACATCGTCATGCTAATGTCAGTTTTGCATTTTTAACACACCTACTTTACCCATTATGGTTCAACATGGAATCTCCTGTCACCTTTGCCTTTGTCACTTTATCGGAAATCAACAGTATATAAGTCCGCAGACGATAACATGTACGGGGCGCCAAGTGGGACATGGCTCAATTTTGTCAACAAAATTCATTTTTGTGCCACAAAATTCAATTCTGTGTCACAAAATTCACTTTTGTGTCACAGAATTCAATTCTGTGTCACAAAATTCAATTCTGTGCCACAGAATTCAATTCTGTCCACAAGATTCAATTCTGTGTCACAAAATTCAATTCTGTCAATTCTGCACACGCATGTAAGAAGGACTACCATTGGTCAGAAACTGCACTGGAGAAATAGGTCACGGTCGCCGATCTACACATTCAATGTCGATGATTTATTTCTCATTCTGCCGATGATTCATTTCTCATTCTGCCATTTTGCTTCAACTATCTCCAAACAGTCAAACGTTGACAAACCCATTCGTATTTAAACTCATTTGCGTTATAATTGTACACATAATTCATGTACATGTAGATCTCCCGCGAGTACTGACGTCATTTAGTGTGTATCGCAAGGTACATTTGCCCCAGTTAAATCAATAATACACGCGCTGTGGCCTGTGTTCTGACTGCTGTCTGTGTTTATAAACAGAATGTGTGTATTGGGCCATTTGAGGAAACCATTTGTAGTATTTGTGTAGATACCATGGATACATGTACTAAGATGGTGTATACTGTAAATAATGCATGTAAACACATAGTTGCGAACACGTAACTTCGCAACTAGTAGACACAGATCCAATACCATTTGTTTCACAAGGTTAGATCTACTGTTAGAATACGACGTCATCTAATGTCATTTTCGAGCATAGAACGTTACCTGATAAATAGAATACCAGGCTAGTGTATTTTAATATCAAGTTTATCAGGCTCGGCTCGGAAACAGTAGGAATTCCTCGGCAAGCCTCGGAATTCCTACGCGTTTCCTAGCCTTGCCTGATAAACTTGATATCAAAATACACTAGCCTGGTATTCTCTATATATGGGCATGCTCTCAGGTCTAGCTATATCCCGGCTACTTTATGTTTGACCCTGTTTACATAATTGAGGGAAAATTCTGAATATTTTTCTTATTTCTCCTTCAAAGTATATATGCTTATATGGTGTGACCACTCATTTGTAATCATAATATAACCAAAATAACTGTCCATAAAGAAGTATAATATTGATATATTTTGTTATATTTTCGCATTGAAATATTTAAACCTGCAAGTGTACTCCACCACCTAGTAAAATGGACTAAGACCGATCTCAACCAATCAACGTAGAGATGACATACGCAACTAATTTTTGTGGACAAAAATGAATTCTGTCTTCACAAAATTGAATTTTGTGACACAGAATTGAATTTTATGACACAGAATTCAATTTTGTGACACAGAATTGAATTTTGTGACACAGAATTGACAGAATTGAATTTTGTGACACAGAATTGAATTTTGTGACACAGAATTGAATTTTTTGATTGTTAGTGTTACAAAACTCAATTTTGTACACATAATTAACCTGTCCTGCATGGCGCCCCGTAACATGTACTTGTTTCCAAACAAACCGGTCATAAACAAAACACAGAATATGTGAGACAGGCAAATATACCCGTGCCTGTATTCTTTTTCAATATTGATTTTGAGATTTCTCATAACGTTTTATGTAGTCGAGGGGTTAGAGTGACGAATATCAATGCCGTAGCTAGTGAGTTCTAATCCATGTTTTTTCATACATATATTTTGATTCTGTGTATATTTTATTATAAATTTATTTTTGTATGTTTATTGCTCTTACAAATTGCATTAACTAAGCTTGAGATAGATTACATGTAGAACGTTAGTCTCACTTTGAAGAAAACTACTAACTAAATGCACATTTCATATATGTGTACATGAAGAATCTGCGAGTATGTTCTCGCCGATCATGTCACATTGAGGTCATACAGCAATTGTTATAACCCTCGCCGTTTCACTTCCCCAGCAACCAGTCATGAAAAGAACAGAATGCGTTTTGTGAGGTTCGAACTCTCGACCAGATAAAATGAACCAATGTTCTGCAAACGTATTGATATTCTCCCCCATTCGATACCACTGAGCCACACTACATGTCTAGTTTACGCACCATTATATTGGCATGCATGCACGTGCACTCTATCATGTAGTTAGTATACACGAAAACGAGGCTATGATATGATAGCACACCTGATCTACCTATATTTGGAATCATCGATTGACCTCCAGCAACTTATTATCGTCTATCATTTATAACGGTTGTGTTGTTAAACTGGTCGAAGCATACAGTGGTTACATAGTGGCACCTATCAAATTGTATACTGTGGAATTCGTACAGCGTTTCCCGTTGTGTCACGCCCTACCTGTGCCTGTGTATGAATCGGTTTGTAGCCGCCGAACAGGCCATAAACGGACCCGACACGTGTTCATCACTCTGCTTCCGCTCAGTTACATTGTACCGAGAAGAAAACATGACACCGTTATTAATAAAATAGAAATGTGGCTTTGACTGGAGAAATGGAGCTTATGGATTTTGCGACGAGTGTAGATCCAGATCAGCCTGTGCATCCGTACAGTCTGATCAGGATCTGCACTGTTCACCATTCCATCAATAGAACACCCGAAATGCTGCTAACAAGCAATATAAATCGTTATCAGGATACATCAGTGGGCTATTCGATCAAGAGCTACACTGTCCACAAATCCCATCGGCCACATTTCGCCAGTCTCAGCCACAAATAACTTCTATGAACGTATGAGAAAGGATCACCTGTGTGAGATACCTGTCCTACAGGCATAGATGTTTGACCATGCCTTGCCCACCATATCATGTCTTCAATGTTGTTGTACCAGCAACAACATTGAAGACATGATACGGTGGGCAAGGCATGGTCAAACCCAACAAATAATTCATTCAAAGGTTTTCATGTTTTATGAACACAACTATATCACGTTAATTGTAACATAGCCACGTATGACGCCCTATTTAGAATAATGGGCTGAACGTGTGGTCATAATAATTGTTTAATAGTGCATAGGGCAATTATGGGTCATGTTTTACTACATAGTATGTCATCAAATATAGTAGTAACCGTCTTTTGAAATTAGTTCTGTATATTACTTATGCGAAGTGTTGCCTAGATTGTACGATCAGGGATATAGTATTTTCTGCAGGTTTGTGCTTACAAATTGCTCTAGATAGTCGTATAATCAATTATAGAAGAAAGTCGTTAAACATGTCAAACCGATATAGTAATATACAAAAAAAGTAATGAGCTAAACATTTGATTTGATTCTTCATTTGATAAAACCTTCATATTCATTTTATTACAGTGGAACCTCTCCAAACCGGACACCCTGGGAGGTCCCCAGTGTGTCCAGTTTGGAGATGTTCCACTGTAAATCAGAGATTTTTGCAATTTCCCATTTTGTAAACTGAATGCAAGTTATTTGCAACTGCTTTATTTTATTTGCAGGCAGACACACCGTTTTCTGTTCAATTCAGGTCATCGTGTTGTATAATTCAAGCACATTCGACACATGAGGCTAAGCTCTACGGAGATACGTGCAAAGGGAATATTTGCTGCGCACTGTTTCATCATAATCTGTTGTGCCTTTGTTGAACCTTGAATTATTATTATGTATTGTATGGACATGTGGCCTATTTTAAATACCGTGATGTAACCGATGTATACCGATATATATATATATTGACATTGAAATACACTATATATATATATATTGTATTTCAATATATATATACATAGTGTATTTCAATTTCAGAAGTAACACAGAGATGGAAATGATGATTCTCACAGCTGTATGTATGGTGATGATCAGCGCCGTGGCCGGCAGTGTGGCCGCCGGGTATAAAGACAACGTCACCGCCAATATCCACACAGCCCTAGCCGACCTGCCTTCGGTAACGCCGGGCAGTGTCAAGCCCGCTCCCGTCGTTAACATACAGACGCCGATATTACGGCCCGTGGTCAATACGTTCACTGGACAGGGGAGACCGTCCTACTATCGGCGACCAGACGTGGGGGTGGGCGTGGGTGTGGGCGTGGCGACGACCCAGCGGCCACTGACGCCCGCCACGACACCACACTACCAGGCCGGGGCCAGCGGCGCCCGTGTGATGTCCGCCCTCGTGTCTGCCTGCCAGGACCTACATAAGTTAGTCTCCCAGTCACCGACCGCTCACCAACTGATGCAGCAGGCACTACCCAGCGTCCCCACCTGGCTGTACGGACCGACTGCACGCAATCAGTGCCCGGCTGGCATGTATTCGGAAACCATACGGGCATTCACAACTACGTGTGCTTTGCTGACAACGTGCAGAATGCCGACAATAAACTACATGCCGATGTCAGTTGTAAATGCGGCTCGACCTCAATTCAATGCGGCTGTCGCGCAACCGGTATTCGTCCCATTAACGATGCGAGCGGTCCTCCTAAGGAAACCTGCAACTTGGCGCCAGAACGTCCCGTTTACACCAGTTCGTAATTCGGTTTGGAAACAAATTCTGCAGATGAGCGTGGCACGGGGAATGTTCAATCGTCAATCGTCCCAGGGAACTGGGCGTACGGCAGGCAGCGATTCCACAAAGGCCGACCCGGATAATGGTGACTAGAAGGATTGAGATACATATACATACTTCTACGTACATGGTAGTTGTGCGAGCGACACGTGTCCTGCTGTGACACTGACAGCCACTACTGAACCATTTAGACCGTGTATTAGTTGCTGAAGTCATGAACGACGTTATACGAAGAGTTCACTTTTTGGTTGCTACAGTCAATTGACATTGAAGAAATTCCTATAATATCCCGTTACTAGTGAGGCTCTAGCTCTGTATCATTCCGACAGAACCAGTATTATCATGCTACATGACATTAGTGGTAGATGACGTTGGCAGAGACATAATGAGCTACACCCAGCCATAGACACGGAAATCAGAAGCGTGCAGTTAAGACTACACATTAGTGCAAAGTCATACGTGTTGCGATAAATGTGCCAATAAAGTCAGGAATGTATCTACATAATCAATACTTGCCAGGAACAACTCAATGATATGTGAGAAAGGCAGCAATGCCTCAATTAATAACAACATATCTTCGAAAATATTAAGACCATTTGGAAGCTGTAAGTTGCTTGGTGTGTTACTATACTGTTCCTATCTTCTGATAACGCAATTACAATTTGGAACAACCTAACTATTCCAAACACTAGACATTTTGAAGTGGATGTGTATTTTTTTTATTCAAACAGTGTTTTAAATTTGTAAAGAAACTGAACCTCCTGTTCCTTCGTGGTATACGTAGCGCGAGTGGGTTATTGTGCCATTGTATCATTGTGCCATTGTGCCTAATAACATTCATATTAAAGTCTTGGTAAAGATAAATGTTTCGCACTCAAAATGTCATTTTCCAATGAATGCTAGACTGAAACAGCACCAACCTTTTTATCAATTAAGTTGGTGAATACATCGCCATAGTGTTCTTAATGTGCAACTTGGTGTGAAATGTATGCTTGCCACTGTCCATTAGCTCCAGTGGATATTGCCAAAATAGACATGTATTTATTATTATATTACATCAAATAGTATTGGAGCTATATGTAATCCGAGTGAAATACATGTATAGGGGTATGTTTTGCATTGAAATATTAATCAAAATACGGAGTGTCTGTTTTCTATAGTGCACTATGGTGTACAACGAAATCTCCACGAGACATGGTTTTGCGTAGCATTGCTGTTGTTAAGGGTGCTGTGAAAACATGAAATGTAAATGTGTTCTCTCATTGCAGGAGGTTTCAAAATTAATGTTGACCAATAGTACGTTTCAAAGAATACTTTTCGTACGAGCATAGACGTATTGCGTGTATTACACACTGAGTAGCGCAGCATATACTACGAGTGGCATGACTACGCTGTATACAAGTATTGTATGTAAGCTTCAACATATCATACAGTACTAGCACTAGTATATGACCTGCATTTCAATGTCTACATATTTTGTTTCTAAATATACGCTCTAAATCACACCAGAAAGCAGGAAATTCGACGTAGATGGCAAACATTTTACGGGGAAATGCCCTGTGCATCCCTATCCCCATCATCCACCGAACAAGAAATCTTGAATCTGCAGCGATTTACTTGCTATCAATACTACTATTTATTTCGGAGGCATCGAGCAGTCTGCGTCTGCATTTAAATTACATGGGAATTGTCGTATCAATAGTTACAGCTTTACAAGACAGTCAGGAAGATTCATGATAACGCTTTCAACAACACAGGCATGTATAGTGGTACATGTATTGGCAAATGGTGTAGATCCAGATGAGCAAGTCAAGTAATTTTCATATTTTGTATAACAAAATCAGTTTGTGACGGTTGAATTGGTCGAGGACCGTCACCTGCGTCCCCACCAGGCCAAGACGTGGGCTCCATTACCTCCGCCGCATATTGTGACGTTCATTTTGTCGTCGTTTGAACTCATTTCGTCGATGCTCAAATACACAAAATTATGATACGTGACCCACTATTACTCTATGTTAATTTTTAAATCATGAATGGTACAACCTATTTTTTCTTTTTTATTGCATTTGTGTTTCCTATACCCCTACACATTTATTTTATTTAGGATCATTATAATTCACCCCTGTCCGTCCGTACATCCGTACGTCAGTCCGTCCGTCTGCAGCACTTTGAACCACTTTGTGCGTTTAAGTCCGTTCCGCGGCCATCATAACACCTACGGCTGCCAAATGTGCACACAATAATCGGCTCCTACTCTACATCAGACACTGACATACTAACGTGTAATCTTCATATAGCATGAATCTACTTCTATTCGCTGAAATAACTCACTTCGTATGTTTATGTCCGTTCCTCATGCCACATAGTGAAATAGTATTGATCCTGCTAACATCTAGCATTGCTTCTCATCATGTTGGTGTACACATTTGCACTCCACATTGGTGCAATCATGTCACCTTTACATATTACCCACAAGTCCTACAGCTTTCATTGAGTCCTACAGCTTTCATTGATATATGCTGCTAGTTGGGACACCCGTGTCACATGGACACATTTCTAGTTATTACTTCAATTTTCCCGAAGTTTTCTACTTTTGAATACAAGTATAGCAATATGGAAAGACAATACGTGTAACGTGTGCAATGTAATGGAAAAAAACTTAGAAGTGCGACATATAATATAAATGTGCACCGATATAATCGCAATTGAGTATATATACATGTAGACTTTTTTCTGGACATGCATATGATAATTTCGCAACCAATTCAACCGTCACAAACTGATTTTGTTCTAAAAAATATGAAAATTACTTGACTTGCAAAAAGTGCAGATCCAGATGAGCTGGCTCGTGACGAGTCGTCTCATCAGGATCTGCACATTTTGCAAGTCAAGTAATTTTCATATTTTTTAGAACAAAATCAGTTTGTGACGGTTGAATTGGTTGCGTAATTATCATATCAAAATACTTTCTGTTTCTCTTTTTTTTCAGGTTTGAAAATATTTATTTTCCCCGTAATAGGTTTGTGGTGGGTCGGGGCCATCCCCCACAAACCGCACATAATATACATGTAATAGTCAGATACAAATGCAAAATATACAATTACAGATATTCACCCTCTTTTGCTCTTGCAGTACTTGATAGAAATCACTGTTCTATTATTTTTTAAGACTTCATTGTTGAGTGGTACATTAGAATCGTCATTAATGAGAGACCTGAATTTTCAATAAAAAACTTGCACGTGTTATTAAAAAAAGAGAGTAATGCTTATAATAAACCCGCAGATGACAATGTCACTCTCCAGCGCTGCAAGAGCCAAAGTTTGATTTACCATATGTAATACATGTAATTGATTATATGTTATCATTCATATTACCCATGATCCAACTGAACCAGCCCCACTCTGTAAAATGTGAAGTTCAATCCTAATGTACATCTACATGTTTAAATCGTGTGTTAAGCCTTTCAACACTACAGCCATTTATATAGGTATTTTAAACAGTGTAGATCCATACGATTCGGCTCATGATGAGCTGTATCATCAGGATCTGCACTCTTTGCAAGTAATTTTCATATTTGTTAAAACAAAAACTTTTTATAAATCGTTTAGTTGAAAAGTATTTTGTTTTGAATGGAATTGACCGAAAATTAACATATTATAATCCATTCCAGTTATTTAGGGCTGAAAGGGTTAAATGTTAAAGTTGTTGGTAACATTATGTATTGACAGGCCAATATACAATCTGTTCCGATCCCCACACTATGTTATAAAACAAAACGCGGCTGGTTCCGTCAGATCATGGTCTGTGCTTGAAACTGTATTACTCTGTGTATATTATATTCTTCTACTAGATTCATATGTATAATGTCTTTATTTCCCAAACCTATAATATGAGGTGGAATGGGGGTGGGGAGGGGTGGGGAAGGGGTTAAAACTAATAAAGATACAAAAAAAACACACACAAAAGCAGAGATTTATTATAGCAACCGCAACTAGCTCAAAATACATTCTAGTTACTTAGAGTTGAAAGGGTTAATCACCGAACGTGGTTGCCAGACAAAAATGAGATTTCACAAACGCTTCAACTTCTGATTTACTGTTTACGGTAGTGTTATCAGCCGTTGCCAGTAGACATTCATCTGCTTTGTCTTTGTATTTTCCTCTTCCGTACTTGGTCGTTTTCCTTTTTCTCTTCCATGCCAGTCAAACTGACTGTTCGCGTACTTGCATAATTTGTCTTGCCACGATCTTGCAATAGATTTTGCATTCGTCATTAGCTGTTCGTGTCTCGCCTTTGACTCGAATTCTTGATTAAAAGTATTGTCTATTTTTCCACCATTTATCTCCGGATATATTACAATCATATAATATGTTTACGTCTATTCAGCAGTACATTCTCATATTGTATTTGTCTCCAGTGGTATATCGCTTACTAGTGAGTGATTCTACATTGGTACTGGTGTTGCTCTTTTATTGTTGACACATGCTGCACAATCTTGTATGAATCACATTTATTCGAAATTTATTAACGAACATGTCTCGATCATCTACAGGTAATAGTTCATTCCATTTTACATTTAGTCAATCTCCATTGCTTCGTATTTGTTTTACTGTTTTAGGAGATCCTCATTTGCATTAAATATTTAAATATTTTGCTGTATTATTTCTGCTGTTGTGGTATTACCATAAACCGTGCCTCTGCATACGATTATCACTGGTAGATCAGACACACGTACATGTCGGCAAACAAGTCATTGAAGTGGTTCAGTGCGTACACACGTTATATGTAGCCTCGCATCGTAACGTTGGTAGTACCAAGTGATTATTGGTGAATTATAACTCCATGTAAGGTATGTGTAATTTAGTATATATCTTATGCATGCATGCATATAAGTGGTGACTAAATATAGAACTTGTTGAACTTGTTGTATGCATTGTATCGCCTGTAATTTATGACGTGATATGATACACTTGGGCCAAAACGTGAGACTTTTTACTGGATGTTTACTGTGTGCTGGATAGTTCATGAGTCGAACATATATATGTATATATGTATATATACTCAATTGCGATTATATCGGTGCACATTTATATTATATGTCGCACTTCTAGTCTTATTTCATTACATTGCACACGTTACACGTATTGTCTTTCCATATTGCTATACTAACTTGTAGTTCAACAGTAGAAAACTTCGGGAAAATTGAAGTAATAACTAGAAATGTGTCCATGTGACACGGACGTCCCAACTAGCAGCATATATCAATGAAAGCTGTAGGACTAGGGGTCATATGTAAAGGTGACATGATTGCACCAATGTGGAGTACAAATGTATATACCAACATGATGAGAAGCAATGCTAGATGTTAGCAGGAACAATACTATTTCACTATGTGGCATGAGGAACGGACATAAACATACGAAGTGAGTTATTTCAGCGAAGACAAGTAGATCCATGTTATATGAAGATCAAACGTTAGTATGTCAGTGTCTGATGTAGAGCAGGAGCCGATTATTGTGTGCACATTTGGCAGCCGTAGGTGTTATGGTGGCCGCGGAACGGACTTAAACGCACAAAGTGGTTCAAAGTGTTGCAGACGTACGGACGGACGTACGGACGGACAGGGGTGAATTATAATGCTCCTAAATAAAATAAATGTATAAGGGTATAGGAAACACAAATTCAATAAAAAAAGAAAACATATGTTGTACCATTCATGATTGAAAAATTAACATAGAGTAATAATGGGTCACGTATCATAATTTTGTGTATTTCAGCATCGACGAAATGAGTTCAAACGACGACAAAATGAACGTCACAATATGCGGCGGAGGTAATGGAGCCCACGTCTTGGCCGGAGTGACATCACTCCTGGAGGGGACGGAGGTGGCGGTCCTCGACGTTTATGAAGACGAGAAGGAGCGATGGACGGCCGCCATAGCGACTGGCGGGTTTACCGTGCACTATAACGATGGCAGTGTGTCTCACCAAGCGGCGGGTGACGTGAACTTCAGCGTTTCGCGCGAAACAAAGGACGTTATATCGAACACCGATATTGCTATTATCTGTGTGCCGGCGTTCGCGCATGACGTTTATTTTACAGCAATCGTGGAACACCTGCGAGACTCCAGTCTAGTGGTCGGCATGCCGGGACAACCGGGCTTCGAGTATCAATGTCTACATTTCCTCAAGCGATGGAAGAAGAAATGTACGATCGTATCTCTGGAGACGCTCCCGTGGGCGTGTCGAATTATGTCCTATTGTTCCGCGGTAATGGTGCAAGGGACGAAGGATAGTGTGATGGCGTATATAATACCACAAGCCCACGACACCGCGTCACGTGA
The DNA here is from genome assembly GCA_029237695.1 of Conchocele bisecta. Taxonomy (NCBI): domain Eukaryota; kingdom Metazoa; phylum Mollusca; class Bivalvia; order Lucinida; family Thyasiridae; genus Conchocele; species Conchocele bisecta. The sequence goes on along the minus strand of CM055268.1, from coordinate 5,944,915 downwards.
CCCTCTAGACATCGTTCAAAGGCTGCTTGGTGCCAGGCCTGTGCTGACCAAGACCGACGATCCACTGGAATTGACACTGTTGACGAACTCCAGCGTCCATCCACCCATCATGTTTGCCCGCTGAAGCGTCTGGGACGGTGTCAGCTTCGAAGAGCCGCCGCTGTTCTACCAAGGCGTGGACGATATCGCCGTGAAATACCTGCGTAATGTTACCGACGAGTCTGTGCTTATTTGGCGGACCCTGTCGGCGAGGTTCTCACACTGGGATGCGACAAAGGCCACTACTATCCATGAATGGCTGTGCGAACATTATTCTGCTCAGATCGGCGACAAGACGTCACTTATGAGCGCGCTTCAGACAAACGGCGCGTACTCGGGTCTTGTCCACCCGATGAGTCGGACGGCGGATGGGCAATATGTGCCCAACTTCCAGTATCGGTACCTAGCAGAGGATGTGCCGTTCGTCATGCTATGAGTGGCGACCCCCGCAATGGACGAAATCATCACCTGGGCACAGAACAAACTGAACATGCAATTCTTGGTTGATGGCAATCTAAATGGTCGAGATATCAAACATTCAAGAATACCTCAAAATTTCGGATACCACACCATTAATGACCTAATGAAATTCAGCAAAATCTCTGATGACGATCAATAGTCAGTGAACATATGGTTATAGTGTGCTGAATTGATTTATTCTTCTTGAATGGAGATGAAACTCATATCCAATGTAAAGCATTACATTTAAATAGTTGCTATGTTATTGAAGTTTCAACAAAATTGTTTTAACTTTTTTATCATCGGTACCATGTGATTTCCATATTGTAGCTGCATACCGGATGTTATGACCCGGATGTCATGACGTCGCGCAAGCCTGGTATGGACGTCAAATCTCGAAGTCATTATATGTTTTTGTTATCACCTGAAAACCTTGTTATGACGTGTTGTAACCCATTTCATAAATATGATATGACACAGGTGTAATAACACCTGCCACGAAGTTGAGTGCCTGGCCGGATCAACCTAATTACGTATTGACAATTTGTTACATGATCCCCGGAATATGTATGTTATGTGTAAATCAACTGTTTGAATGGAGCAGATATCAACTGAAAGCACCGAAGGTACTGCATATATGCTGAAATTACACCATATTTCCGACGGAAATGTTACAATAACGTTCTACCATGGCCTTGGGGTTCAAACAGTTATTCCCGAGTGCCACGGCAAACGTTTTCCCACGGCTGGACATTGTCGAACCGTATATTAGTATTATGCGCCAATGTTATGCCAAACGAATAAAATGAAGACATCCAAAGTACGTTCCTAATTTCGTGACAAAGCAACGATGGTTTGACATTGACGTCATCCTACGTAAACGTCATTAGAAGCCACCGTGACTCAACAAATGCATTACAATTGTTCAAATACGACCCCTTTGGTACCATGAAGTGTTTACAAGGAATAGGAACCTATAATATGTCATATTTATAATATATATATATACGAGCGCTCGTATATTGCTAGAATTAAAACTATTTTTTCTCGGTGGAGATTTTTAACTCGATGTGAAAATCGTCAATGGCGTTTTCTCACTAAAACGTATCAGTTACAGTCAAACCTGTATTAAGCAAGCGCCGAAGGGACATGTCAAAAGTGGCCTCTTACGGTGGTAGCTTAATAGAGGTCATTTATATAGTAAATGTGCTTCTGGGGTCACAGAAACGGTGGTTGCTTTAGACAGTTTATTGCTTAATAGAGGTGGCCTTTAGCACATGTTCGACTGTATATCCAAGTGTTCTGCTGTTTGGAGGCATGTGATAAACAAAATCTCAAAATCGTTTCCATTTGCTATGCACCTCGCTAGAGGCTCGGTGCATAAATTGTACATGACTCGTTTCATAAAAGTTCATATCAAATGGAAACTCGTTTGATATGCTCTATTTATTATACCAATTACCGAACTGCAACGTATGGATAAAAACAGCAAGTGAAGGTCAGTGGAAGGAGGGGGCTGAGTCCCTCATGGACTTATTGAAGGGGTCATTGGAAGCAGGGGGCTAAGTCCCTCATGGACTTATTGAAGGGGTCATTGGAAGAAGTGCATGAGGGACTTAGCCCCCTTCTTCTACTGACCCCTTCAATTCACCGAAATACAAACATGCAAATTACACCATGCGGTTTATTTGTTCCCATGTATTGTACCCACAATTATTCCAGCAGACGACGAACCTGTAGCCTATTTCACCAAAATTGCAAAGTATGCTTATCTAGCAAAGTATACTTTGAGAGAGAAATTTTCAAGTTAAGGATAAATTTATTAATTTTCATTATACTGAATTTATTACATTATCACAGCCATTTTGGCTGTGATAATGTAAAAATTCAGTATAATAATTATGCATACTTTTATTCATCAAATATATGCAGTGATTAGTTCTAAAAATAATGCATTTTGGGGAAAATAAATGATTACTCCCCTCCCTCAAAGTATACTTTGCCAGATAAGTATACTTTGCAATTTTTATCAAATCGGCTACTGGTGTCCTTCGCTATACATCCTCGGTGGTACAACGTCATGGTCACTATCGCACTGGAAATGTCACATTATCGGCACATCGCGGAGGTGTTCGTCTGTTCGTTTGCTCAAGGGACGTTCCGTTCTGCCTCCCCCACGTATATATGGTCTTATTACAAGGATTACACGTCAGCACATATACGACGTTTCTGTTCCTGCCACGTAGCATTGCAGACAGACTGGAGTCTCCACAGACAATTGTTTCCAATGTGTATGGAGCAATAAACTCTACGTGAACATGATTTATTTTACCATGCACCATGCAGTATGCCACTTTGTTTATTCTTAATGCAAGTAGTGGTCACTCTGAGAAATATTGCGTATGGTATATGAAACAATCCATATGATGTGCGATATTTCACGAAAAATATTTTCAGAATTTACCGTAAATTACATCATAAGTTGAAGAATATTCCGATTTAATGAGGAATGCTCTGAAACGTATGTTAACTTTCTACGTCATTAACAGAAAATATCACAGTTTCTTTAAATAGTTGTCATGAAAATCGCTCATCTTGATATTAAGGACATATGGGACCCCTGATCATCATATATGATTAAAACAGAATTGTTTCCTAAATGTCATGGAATATATGTATAACACATGTGTGAACACTGCCTCGTTACTGTGTCTTATAAGGTACAAGTCGGCCATCTTTGTGTGTGCCAGCCATCAGCCAGTTTCACCTCTTCTGGCATTTAACAAAGAATTGACATGGAGAAGTAGAGAATATTATATAATGTAGCTAATCATACATAGCAAAGCCAGGAAAACGGACTCCTATCAATTATATTACACCAAGTCAGATATTGGTGTATTTTTGCCAACATTCTCAAAATTTTACAATGCTGTGGTTGACTTGTACAGTTTTTGTCGCGCCTGCTTTAGCAGAAGGCGCGACTATAGTCGCCGCCTTTTCTGTCGTCGTGTCGTCATCATTGTCGTTGTCGTCGTCCGCTTCAAAATTGTCAAAAGGTTTGTACAAGTTTTTTCATCATGATATAACTTTAATATTGATTTACAGATTGTTTCAATATTTGGACCATTGATACGTGTGAGCATATGGAATACACTCATACCGCCATTAACATGACCTTGTCCTTTTTTACCTTCCCATTTTTGCGGAAACACTTAGCCATTTCTTTATGTCAAAAAATTTGTACAAAATTCTTCATCATCATTTAACTTTAATAGTACTTGATGGATTGCTTCAATATTTGGAAACTTGATACATATGACATCCGAAACACACGTATGTATGTCCCCATTAACATGACCTTGACCTTTTTGGGATTCGCATGGTTGTGGAATCACATAGCCATTTTTACGTCAAAACTTTGTACCAGTTTCTTCATCATCATATATCTTTACTATTACTTGATACATGTGAGCATCTGGAACACACTATGCACCCATTAACATAACCTTGACCTTTTCGACCTACACATGGTGGTGGAAATACTTACTCATTGTTACGTCAAACAGTTTGTACAAGTTTCTTCATCATCATATAACTTTAATAGTACGTGATGGATTGTTTCAATATTTGGACACTTGATACATGTAAGCATAATGAACACACCCATGCATGTCTTTGTGGCTGTAGAGAGATTGAGACGAATAATATGCGCCTGAATTACAGACATACAACAACCTTACATACTTACAACACGTGTAAGAGATTGAATAAGAGCTTTCACGAACGTGTTTGCAGAGATTCAGTGAGAGCTTTCTCTGCACACCGCTGAGTTAACCCAATAGTGTTGAGGGTGGGGGTGTCATTCTCCACTTGATGATGTAGCTTGGTTGATTATGTTTCGGTGCCTCATCCTGTTAGTGGACAGCTTGTGTGTTGTGGGTATTCGATGCCCGATGGCTGGATCAATGTCTCTGTACTTGTACTGAGTTATGTCAGGACGGTTCTGTAAGTCCGCTGTGTTTTTTCTCCGGGCACTCCGGTTTTCCGCCCGGCTGACTCTGCGCCAGCATGCTGGTCGTGTGTACATAGCAATCCCCGTTTTTTCTTGGATATTTTTAGACCAGATACAGATCAACTGGGGTGTGTCGAAACAATGCTCTCGCAGTCTTTGTGGTGAGAAATAAGCGCCTGAATTACAGGGATTATAGTCAAAACGGCCCCTGGTCAAAACGGTCCAGATTTGGTCAAAACGGCCCCCTTTAATTGGTCAAAACGGCCCCCTGTCCAAAATAAATGGTCAAACGGCCCATATTTGGTCAAAACGGCCCCCCCAAAAAATCAGGTATAATTTTTATTTTATTTGTTTTTCAGAGTTGTTGATAGTATATAGCTTGTATAATGTAGTATAGTGAATAATAATGATAATTAAAATAATTTAACAAAACAACACAAAAATTGTGTTATATTACCGTATTTTATCCGTATTCGTTGCAAAATATTTTCATATTTTTCGTGAAAATCGTTACGTGATGTCACTAGCCTGATGGTCAATTAGTTTCTATTGATTGCATAGCAGGATTAATCCAATTATCGATGGGTGGGGTAGTTTTTCGGCTAAAGTGTTTGAACTACTAATTGCTAAATAATAATAATAAAAAATATATATATATTTACTCATTTACATATCAATGCTTGCAGGTGATGCGTAAACCATTCGAGACCCAGGCATACATGTATGAAGTATGTCGAGGGGTATATAGTTTTCGTAATTTTCCTGTCGTCTGTTTGTCCGTTCGCCCGTCCGTACGATTTGCGTATAACTTGAATTTCAGGCCATTCTTCGCGGACTGGAGGGTGAACAGTGTGTAGCAGAAGTCGTCTGCGACTTCGAGGTTGCCTTTTTGAAGGGAGTGCAGTACGTGTTTGACGACGTCCGCGTGCGCGATTGTTAATTCGACAAGAGCCAGGCGGAGCTATCTTGTACATAGCCACTTGATGATGCTACAGATATTTGGGAATTTGCACACACAGTCTGATCAGGATCTACACTGTTTCCCATATTGTACATAGCCACTTGTTGATGCTATATATGGGAATTTGCACACAGTCTGATCGGATCTACACTGTTTCTCATATTGTACATACTCACTTGTTGAGGCTATAGATCTAGGGGGGAAACTTGCATTCAGTCTGATTAGGGTATATACACTGTTTCCCATTTTGCAATCTATATATTTGTTTTTATAGCCATTCTGTAACTTAAAATATGTAATTTAGTTGTTGCAATATAGCCAGCTAGCACATAACTGAATTCGCAGTCTGATCAAGAACTACACTGTTCGCCAACGTGTTATTGTCTACATATGTGCTGTATTTATTCAAATATATAAAAGACTATTATTATCGGCTATAACGAGTTGTTAGTAATTGTGTTGTATCGCCTTCTTTCTTTCTGTTGTAATTCCCACCAGTTAATTGGTGCACCCGTAAATCCGGTAGTTGTTGTTTAGTAGGTTAGACACGGTAACTATAATAATTATATCGCAGGGGCTGGTTAGGAGACGGCCATTTATTTTAAATAAATTAATTACTTAGTTTACGTAGTTCTAGCAGACGCCTGTGTAGCTCCACGAAAATACAAGGTGTTAGATAATGGGCCTTTGTCTGCATAAAGGTGTGAAAAACATCCATGGTAATTGATAAGATATACAAACCATACAAAATATAATATATTACATCATACATGCATATTAAAGTTCGTTTTCATCAATATTCATAATACAAGGTCATTTATTATTGTTATTTCAGATGAATATTAAAAATATTTTTTATATATATGTAGGAAAAAATAAAAAATATATAATATATAATAGGGGGCCGTTTAGTAGGGGCCGTTTTAACCAAATTCCCAAAACTTGTGGGCCGTTTTGACCAAATCCGGACCGTTTGACCAAGGACAGTTTTGACTTGCTTCCAATTACAGACATATCAACAACAACAACAACTTCCGCTACATTTCCGCATTTATTTTGTTTAATTAATATTTTACAGGTGTCTGTTGGAGAATGTAGAAAGTATAGACAATTTGCAATCTTTATTTTATCAAGAGGAGCATGGGTGAGGATAGTTTAATCGATACATCATATGTTTACGTAACCTGTATATTTCCCTCATATTGTTAACCCATGTGCGACAAGTACCATTAGTCGGTTAACTACACTTTTATATTTATTATGCTTCCAGAACACGGGTATTGTGGTTTCTTAGCAATGTGGCATAATATTGTTTAATAGGTTCTGACCTTACAGAAATGGAGTCAAAGTTGTCCCATTGTAGCTTAGATATTCTCAGCTATACATATTCATTTTAAATACTATTTCATCTGCCTTTTATATTTTCTGTACAATGCCATTGTCAATGGTGTCAGCTAATTCTGCGCACCTTTAAATGTCATTAACATTCCCATATTGAGTAAAAATTCCCTGATTGGCCTGAATATTCAACAAAGTTAAAAAAAGTCTGTGTCGGTAAAATGTCAACGTTCTGACGTCAGTGAGTGACATAAAAAAGTTTCTGGAAGTCGGACTTTGTACATTTCGCACACCTGCAGGTTATAATTATCTCCCCGGTCGACGAGCGCAGGAGGAAATAAGACCAGTTTTCCTACATAATTTAATCATTTTTTAACTCTTCAAGCAACTAAATTCCGATCGCTAAATCAAATTTAAATGCACATTTATAATGTTAAATGGTTATTAAAAATATTCTCATCACCATTTAGTATTTTCGTCCTTCTAAATGTGAAATATTCTGGCATAAAAATGATGTATTTTAGAGCAAAAATGTATCGATGAACCCCCAAACATATCGGGGTCACGTGACTAGTGATAAGTCATGCTGACTTCCAGACTGATGTATGACATCACATGCCAGGGCACGAAAATCATAAATTTTTCACTCGTCTTAACTTTGATGGGAATTTCAAATACGACGTATATGTAATTTACATACAAACATATTCAATTTCAACTCTTCTTGCAGGCATTCCCGCTTCTCAGGACGAGTATGGCATGAAATCATACCACTTTCCCTGATGGGCGCATTTGTGTACTAGTATACAGGTACTACAACTATCTACAATACAAATCCTCATAGCAGATCATAAAGTATCCAATATTACTGCAGCATAGAGTGTAGACATTCTTTTTATTATGTTTATGTTTAAACAACAACTATGAGATAGAACTATTTTATATCAGCAGGTGAATTTAATTAAAAAATCTGACTTAGATATGCACCTATATTGACAGTGCAACACAATTAAGTATCACTAATGTATGGGCAAAAGTAAAATAGGCAAATTTATGTTTATTGTCATAAATTGTGGATGGTACTGGAGAAATGGGGCTTATGGGTTTTTCCACCAATGTAGATCAAGGTCAGACTGTTGCATTCACACAGTCTGATCAGAATCTGTGCTGTTTGCCATTTCGTCAATGAAATGCCCGTTGTGCTTCTAACAAGTATTATAGATGGTTATCAGGCTACAGGAGTGAGCTATTTGAGCAAGAGCTACGTATACACTGGTCACAAATCACATAAGCCCCATTCCTCCAGTCACTGCCATATTTCTGTATATTTGAGGGTGGTCAGTGTGATTTATGGCTTAAAACTACCCATTTCCAAAAGCCTACACTCTTTTCTTTTATACCAGCATAGAAAAGTAATATTTTAAGTTGTTTTGTGAGATTTAAGTCCACATGCTTGTCGGGTGACAATGCAATGATAGTGTACATCATGACCAGCCTAAACAAACTGATCAGGGTCTACAAGTATATTCTCTACAGTGTCATGGAGTTGTGCTGGATGCAATTTAGTAGCATTTATTCTGCAGTTGGTGGTTTTTTCTTAAAACTGCAGGTTATCTTGTAATTTTTGGTCTGCTGCCATGGCAACAGGACCTGGGTCAGGTGATATGTAATTTATGACTATTATTGGTTGTGTTAGGTCACTTTAGGAGAAAATGGATTAGGCATCATTAAATTTAAATTTATAGACTGAGCTGAAATTCGTTAGTCTGTGTCTTCTGAGCATATTCTTCATTTTACACTGAGGTTGTCACCCAGATGCAGTATAATGACCAAAGATTGCCAGCTGTGAAAAATTTGATTAGTGAACCTATTTCATGGATGTGTAATAAATAATTTGTGGTAGTAAAAATATTTCTAGGAATTAACATTTTGGAGAAATAATACACAAGGTATGTATTGTGTGTTTAAATTGACCTGGCTGGCATTTCACTTGCATATTTATCCCATTGCGTAGCGAAAATGTGATATAGAGATACAAGATGTCTGTCCATCTGTCCGTCACGTTTCCCATCCTGCTATAACTTCTTTACCGTTACTTGATACATTTTGCTCTAAAATACATAATTTTCATGCTAGAATAGTTTACATTTAGAACTACGAAAATACTAAATGTTCATAAGAATATTTTAAAATGATTATTTAACATTATGAATCTGCAGTTCAGTTTAATTTAGTGATGGGAATTTAGTTGTTTGACGCATTAAAGGTACATGCCCACTCAGTAGACACAAAATGTTCTTTATATCCGAGACATCATCCGAGATTTTCTGGCAAAATAAACATTCGTTCACCATTACCCCACGTATTGATTGGCATTATACATTTTATATCAGACGAACATTTTCACACAGATATCAGGGGTGATAACCGTGTTTCCTTAAAATGTTAACGGACATTACTATTTATTCTCTGTATTTATTTTTTGATGTGCAATGATCATACTTTATAATCTGTCGAAAATATTATTTTTTCAGGCGACGCATTTAATTAGTATAAATAATTGAAAGATATCATGCTTCATTTGCATATAAAAATAGCCTGATACCACCGCGCGTCACTATCAGTAAAATAAACATTACTAAATGATTATATCTCTATAGCGGGCACTCGTAATTTTTAGAACTGGTGGAATAGTGACACAATCATACATTTATTTAATTCCTATAAGGAACATATTGTGCCTACACTTTTATAATGGGCAATAACTCAATTCAACTCCCAGGTATTAACAAAAGGGCCAAATATAAAAATGCACCTAAGGGCCAAACCAGGCAAATGGTAATTCCTATAAGGAGGAACCCCTACTGTTTAATTTACGCCACCGTGACCGATTGTGAAATAATATAACATCTAAGACCAGTAAGGCAAATGGCATTTTTTAAGCATATATAGTGTTTGGATTGTGTGTCCGGCACATTAAGAAGTTTGTCAGAGTTTCTCAATTATGTGATAACTTTTATATACCAACACAGCATACCTGTGGACAAATGCCACACATCCATGATGTCATTAATATGACCTTGAACTTTTGACCTACACAACTTTGAACTTTTTCACACATTAAGAAGTTCGCCGGAGTTTCTCAATTCTGTCATAACTTCTATATTCCTTGATAGATTAATTCATTATTTCAATACATCATACTTGTGGACAAGATGCCACACATCCATGCTGCCCTTAATATGACCTTGATCTTTTGACCTTCACAACTTTGAACTTTTAATTCGCACAGAGTTTCTCAATTCTGTCACAACTTCTATATCCCTTGGTTGATTACATGTACTTTACACGTGCATGCTCAGTAGGCACATGTTCTTTATATCAGAGACATCATCTGAGACATTTTCTGGCAAAATAAACATTTGTTCACCATTACCCACGTATTGATTGGCAATATTATACATTTTATATCGGACGTAAATTTCCACACTGATATCAGGGGCGATAATAATTAAAAAATATCATGACTCATTTGCAAATAAAACCTGATACCACCGCGAGTCACTATCAGTAAAATAAATATTACTAAATGATTATATCTGAATAGCGGGCACTTGTAATTTTTAGAACTGGTGAAACAGTGACACAAGTATACACTTATTTAATAATTCCTATAAAGAACATTTTGTGCCTACTGAGTGGGCATGTACCTTTAATATTTCAATACGTCATACTTGAGGACAAATACCACACATCCATGCTGCCCTTAATATGACATTGACCTTTTGACCTTCACAAATTTAAACTTTTTCACAGTTCGCCAGAGTTGCTCAATTATGTCATAACTTCTATATCCCTCGCATATATTGCACAAAAAGATACCAACTGGCCGGAGGTGCCCATTTTGTTACTACGGTGTAACAGTGTAACAAGTGTAACGAAGATACTTTCCCCCTTGTTACAGTAACAACGGTAATGAAAAGACACAGTGTGAACAGCAGAAGTTATTTTCTCATGTTGCGGTGTAACAAAGTCAAATGCAGGATGAGAATCGGGTGTTTGTAGTGTAACCAGGCATCAAACAGTGTATATCCTCATCATGATCACGGTGATTCTAAAAACTAGTCCTAAAAACTAGTTAACAGTTTATACATTCATCAGACGACAGTGTGTATGAGCCTGGGTATGAGTCTTGCATTATGATAGTGACAAAGTCTATGTGATAGACTATAGTGTGTTTACATGTGTTTACAAGTTCATCATACAGATTAAATGTCCATTGTCAAGTCAAATCATTCTGTGGCAGACGCTTCGGTTCTAATTAAGAAATGTGTATTTTCCTGACTATGGCCCCACAGAATCCCTGTGGTATGTGTGAGAAAACTGGTATTGTTACATTTGTGAGCATGAGGCATGACAGGTGTTTCATTGATGGAATGACGAACAGTGCAGAACCTGATCAGTCTGCGAGGACGCACAGGCTGATCTAGATCTACACTGGCAGCAAAACCATTAAGCTCCATTTATGCAGTATATATATATTTATGATATATATTGCGTGTTAGAAGCTTGTGGGTGTTTCATTGATGGAATTGCGAACAGTATTGATCAGACTATAGATGCACAGGCTAATTTGGATCTACATTGGCCGCAAAACTGATAATGCCGATGTCTCCAGCTACAGCCACATTTACCAAAAACTTTGGTAGTTTATGAGACAAGAAATTTAGAGCTGAATGTCCATTTCTGTAAGTTGTCTATTTTCCCATTGTTCTAACTCAGAAGTGTATACAAGTATTTGTTTCTGACTGTGTGTGATTTATGGTCCCCACAGACTCCCTGTGCTGTGTATGTTTTCCTGTGATTTATGACTGGAACACAATAATAAAACAGGGAGTGTTAAACATTGTATGTTTATCATGCTACCATGGGTGTATACCGATCAAAAGACCAAAAATGGTGTTGTTAAATAATTACAACAAAGTCTGTTTATTCTTAATGCAATTATTGTCAACTGACTGGTATATTCTTGTGTTCTGAAGTTACAATTAGATTTTGGATACATATAACATATTAATATTTCAGTAAATTTAAGAATACATGTATGTAGGGATATACATTTTGAAGAAAACTGTTATAATGCATCATAAATTTCAATATTTGTGCCCTGAAAAGGAATTCTAAAAATATAATTTCCAAATTATTAGTCTACATGCAGCCAGTGCTTTAGAACATGTTAAATTTGTTGTGTGCAATAAAAAAAAAAAATGCGAACCTGTTTGATAGGGCTAAATTAAGGAGTGGGACTTTAGGATGTGTAATAAATAATTTGTGGGATAATGAAATATGTTTTTAGGAATTAATATTTGGAGAAAGCAAGATAATAATATATGGTATGTACATATTGTGTGTTTATAGTAACCTGGCTCTTCAACGTCAACTAGCTTAGATAATCTCGGCTATATGGATGACTTTTACTATTTCATCTGTCTTTTATATTATCTGTATCTTTACAGCTGAGACCCGGCCATTATAAAATATGGTCACAATAGCAGCCATTCTATCCTGGCATTTAGTGACGAGCGTGCGGTTTAATCCTTTACAGTTCTGTTAAAAAACTTGCACAGACCAATACTAAACATATAAATAAATATACCGGTACCTATTTTGACCTGGAGTATCCTTTTATTTCCTTTCATTCGCAAAACGTGAGAACAGAACGGGCTGTTATTCTGACCATATTTTATAATGGCCGGGTCTCGGCTATAAGGATACAGATAATGTAAAAGACAGATGAAATAGTAAAAGTCATCCACTTAGCTGAGTATTCTAAGCTAACCTTCAACTTGCATACTTATTTTGAAAGTTTCGTATTTGGATGTTGTGTTTTATTCAGTCAACACGGGTATTGTTTTTGTGCAATAGTGAACAATAATTATACCCACTTTTTTGTAAAAAAAAAATGGGTATATTGTTTTCGTCACGGGTGTCCGTCCGTCCGTGCGTACGTCCGTATGTCCGTCCGTCCGTCCGTCCGTCACGTTTCTTGTAACTCGAAAAACTTTTTCACCTTCATACCTACGCGCCTGATATTTGGTATGTAGCTTCGTTATCGTCAGATGCGCAAAGTGAATTCGGATTTTTGTCCGACCCTCCATCTGGAACTCCCCCTTTCGGACTGAATTTCCCATTTTTTCCTTGTAACTCGAAAAACTTTTTCACCTTCATACCTACGCGCCTCATATTTGTATGTAGCTTCGTTAGCTCGTATGTGCAGATGCGCAAAGTGAATTCGGTGATTTTTCTTGCATGCCGACCCTCCATTATGGATTATCTCCCCCTTTCGGACTAAGAATTTCCCATTTTTTCCTTGTAACTCGAAAAACTTTTTCATTTTTCTTCTTCATACCTACGCGCCTCATATTTGCTATGTAGCTTCGTTATCATGTGCAGATGCGCAAAGTGAATTCGGATTTTTGATCCGACCCTCCATTATGGATTATCTCCCCCTTTCGGACTCAGAATTTCCCATTTTTTTCCTTGTAACTCGAAAAACTTTTCACCTTCCATACCTACGCGCTCATATTTGCTATGTAGCTTCGTTATCATGTGCAGATGCGCAAAGTAAATTCGGATTTTTCATCCGACCCTCATCATGGATTATCTCCCCTTTCGGACTCAGAATTTCCATTTTTTCTTGTAACTCGAAAAACTTTTTCACCTTCATACCTACGCGCTCATATTGCTATGTAGCTTCGTTATCATGTGTAGATGCGCAAAGTGAATTCGGATTTTCATCCGACCCTCCATCATGGATTATCTCCCCCTTTCGGACTCAGAATTTCCCATTTTTTCCTTGTAACTCGAAAAACATTTTCACCTTCATACCTATGCGCCTCATATTTGCTATGTAGCTTCGTTATCATGTGCAGATGCGCAAAGTGAATTCGGATTTTTCATCCGACCCTCCATCATGGATTATCTCCCCCTTTCGGACTCAGAATTTCCCATTTTTTCCTTGTAACTAGAAAAACTTTTTCACCTTCATACCTAATTATACCCACTTTTTTGTAAAAAAAAAAATGGGTACATTGTTTTCGTCACGGGTGTCCGTCCGTCCGTACGTCTGTACGTCCGTCCGTCCGTACGTCCGTCCGTCCGTCACGTTTCTTGTAACTCGAAAAACTTTTTCACCTTCATACCTACGCGCCTGATATTTGGTATGTAGCTTCGTTATCATGTGCAGATGCGCAAAGTGAATTCGGATTTTTGATCCGACCCTCCATCATGGATTATCTCCTTTCGGACTAAGAATTTCCCATTTTTTCCTTGTAACTCGAAAAACTTTTTCACCTTCATACCTACGCGCCTCATATTTGCTATGTAGCTTCGTTATCATGTGCAGATGCGCAAAGTGAATTCGGATTTTTCATCCGACCCTCCATCATGGATTATCTCCCCCTTTCGGACTCAGAATTTCCCATTTTTTCCTTGTAACTCGAAAAACAATTTCACCTTCATACCTACGCGCCTGATATTTGGTATGTAGCTTCGTTATCATGTGCAGATGCGCAAAGTGAATTCGGATTTTTCATCCGACCCTCCATCATGGATTATCTCCCCATTTCGGACTAAGAATTTCCCATTTTTTCCTTGTAACTCGAAAAACTTTTTCACCTTCATACCTACGCGCCTCATATTTGCTATGTAGCTTCGTTATCATGTGCAGATGCGCAAAGTGAATTCGGATTTTTGATCCGACCCTCCATTATGGATTATCTCCCCCTTTCGGACTAAGAATTTCCCATTTTTTCCTTGTAACTCGAAAAACATTTTCACCTTCATACCTAGCTTCGTTATCATGTGCAGATGCGCAAAATGAATTCGGATTTTTCATCCGACCCTCCATCATGGATTATCTCCCCCTTTCGGACTCAGAATTTCCCATTTTTTCCTTGTAACTCGAAAAACTTTTTCACCTTCATACCTACGCGCCTCATATTTGCTATGTAGCTTCGTTATCATGTGCAGATGCGCAAAGTGAATTCGGATTTTTCATCCGACCCTCCATCATGGATTATCTCCCCCTTTCGGACTCAGAATTTCCAATTTTTTCCTTGTAACTCGAAAAACTTTTTCACCTTCATACCTATGCGCCTGATATTTAGTATGTACCTTCGTTATCATGTGCAGATGCGCAAAGTGAATTCCCATTTTTGATCCGACCCTCCATCATCGATTACCTCCCCCTTTCCCACTCAGAATTTCCCAGTTTTTCCTTGTAACTCGAAAAACTTTTTCACCTTCATACATACGCGCCTCATATTTGCTATGTAGCTTCGTTATCATGTGCACATGCGCAAAGTGAATTCGGATTTTTTATCCGACCCTCCATCATGGATTACCTCCCCCTTTCGGACTTAGCATTTGGGGAAAGTGGGTATATTGCGATGGCGCGCCATCGACTTTTTCTAGTTGTCACATGTATACATTACCACATTGTTCTTGATAATTGTTGTAACTGATTTTCAAATTTTATTTCTGTATGCATACAAGTTGGAAGTTCTACATACTGGTCTACATATTGCCGATTGTCCGACCATCCTGGGTAGATATCCATTATGATCAGGAACTACAATGGTCAACATATTGTTGTTAGTTCAATCATCCTGGGTAGATAAACATTATGATCAGGAACTACACTGGTCTACCTATTGCCGATTGTCCGACCATTCTGGGTAGATGTCCATTATGATCAGGAACTACACTGGTCTACATATTGCCAACAGTCCGACCATCCTGGGAAGATATCCATTTTGATCAGGAACTACAATGGTCAACATATTGTTGTTAGTCCAATCATCCTGGGTAGATATCCATTATTATACCCACTTTTTTAAAAAAAAAATGGGTATATTGTTTTCGTCACGGGTGTCCGTCCGTCCGTCCGTCCGTCCGTCCGTCCATCACGTTTCTTGTAACTCGAAAAACTTTTTCACCTTCATACCTACGCGCCTGATATTTGGTATGTAGCTTCGTTATCATGTGCAGATGCGCAAAGTGAATTCGGATTTTTGATCCGACCCTCCATCATGGATTATCTCCCCCTTTCGGACTCACAATTTCTCATTTTTTCCTTGTACATAACTCGAAAAACTTTTTCACCTTCATACCTACGCGCCTCATATTTGGTATGTAGCTTCGTTATCATGTGCAATGATGCGCAAAGTGATTCATGGATGAAATCGATTTTGACCTCCTCATGGTTCTCCCCCTTTCGGACTACAATTTTTCCCATTTTTCCTTGTAACTCGAAAAACTTTTTCCCTTATACCTACCGCCTGATATTTGGTATGTGCTTCGTTATATGTGCAATCGCAAAGAAATTCGGATTTTACCGACCCTCCATTATGGATTTATCTCTTCGGACTCACAATTTCCCATTTTTTCCTTGCAACTCGAAAAACTTTTTCACCTTCATACCTACGCGCCTGATATTTGGTATGTAGCTTCGTTATCATGTGCAGATGCGCAAAGTGAATTCGGATTTTTGATCCGACCCTCCATCATGGATTATCTCCCCCTTTCGGACTCACAATTTCCCATTTTTTCCTTGTAACTCGAAAAACTTTTTCACCTTCATACCTACGCGCCTGATATTTGGTATGTAGCTTCGTTATGATGTGCAGATGCGCAAAGTGAATTCGCATTTTTGATCCGACCCTCCATCATGGATTATCTCCCCCTTTCGGACTCACAATTTCCCATTTTTTCCTTGTAACTCGAAAAACTTTTTCACCTTCATACCTACGCGCCTGATATTTGGTATGTAGCTTCGTTATCATGTGCAGATGCGCAAAGTGAATTCGCATTTTTGATCCGACCCTCCATCATGGATTATCTCCCCCTTTCGGACTCAGAATTTCCCTATTTTTCATTGTAAGTCGAAAATCTTTCTCACCTTAATACCTACATTTCTGATATTTGATATGTAGCTTCGTTATGATGTGCAAAGTGAATTCCGATTTTTGATCGGACCTTCCATCATGGATTATCTCCCCCTTTCGGACTTAGAATTTCACTATTTTTCCTCGTAGGTCGAAAAACTTTTTCACCTTAATACCTACGCGTCTGATATTTGGTTCGTAGCTTCGTTTTGATGTGCTGATGCGCAAAGTGAATTCAAATTTTTTATCCGACCCTCCATCATGGATTACCTCCCCCTTTCGGACTTAGCATTTGGGGAAAGTGGGTATATTGCGATGGCGCGCCATCGACTTTTTCTAGTTGTTTTTACATTTGTGAGCGTTGTAGACCCAATATAATAATAAGACTACCGGTACATCTGGAATCAGAAGATGAGTGAAGACAGGTCTACACTCAGTCTGGCTATTGGATAGTATAGATGATCTATTTACCATTTACCAAAACCTTTGGTAGTTTATGAGACAATATACTTTGAGTTGAATGTCCATTTCTATAAGTTGTCTATTTTTCACATCAGGTTCAACCTACTTATATTTTCCTGTGATTTATGACCAGACTCCAATTGCCTTGCATCATAAGAAACTAGAGCAAGTGAGCAGAGGCTCATGGATGCCCTCAGCCACCACCTGGACCGACAAATAAAACCTTTAACGCAAATCTTACGAACGGACAGACGTGGGATGACGAAATACCTTGTCTTATAACATAACAATGGTTTTGGTAAATGCGGATGTGATGGGAGACATTGGGATTATCGGTTTTGCGGCCAGTGTAGATCCAGATCAGCCTATGCATCCGCACTCTTTGCCATTCCATCATCGAAACACCCGTCATGCTTCACGCTCACACATGTTAAAATACCTATTTTCTCATACATACCCAGAGAGTCAGTGGAGGCCATATATTACATCAGTCAGACAAATACACACTTCTTAATTAGAAAATATGTAAGAGATATCTGTCACAGACTTGACTGTGTTATAGACATAATATAATGTGCTATTTGATCAGGATATACACTGGTGACAAATAAAATAAACCTGTTTTCTCCAGACGCAGCAACAAATGGTAAATAGATCAGGTGCTACACATATATACTAACCAATTGCCAGACTGAGTGTAGATCTATCTTCACTCATCAGTTCTACTGATTCCAGATGTAGTCTTATATTGGGTCTACAAAGCTCACTAGAGTTGGTCGGGAGCATGCGACAGGTAATTCAACAATCGGCGTTCATCCTTACCGGAATTCCGACATACGTCTTTGGCATTTTGTATGTGACAGTTGAATCTGGTTATAGCCCTTATATGAGTATTATGATTATTCGTAATTCTATTTTAGCGGAAGGGGCCAAGTGGCTTTGGTGTGGTATGAAACTGTCACCAGGTCAAGTTATTCGAATTTCAGGGCTGAATATATTTTGTCTCGATGTATTCCGTTCTGATTTTGGGATTTCCCCCCAATGCAGCAGGTTAAAATGGGATCGAACCCATTTGCCCGGCCTTACATGACCTTAGTGTTGACAGGCCGTTAAACACTAATAAACAAACAAACTAAGCTCACTAATTTAACAATACCTGTTTTCTCATACACACCATTGTTCTATCATGAACTTACAAGATGTGTAACTCATGCTATACTATGTGATGCAGTCTTAGCATCTATGAGTTGTATACCCTGATACCTGTATAGGTTAGACACCACCAAATAGTTTTACTATATAATTTAACCGAATGCCATCCAATAAGGCCAGTCTCTCCTACTTTCACTATTCGTATGGATGCTGTGGGACCCACTTGTACATGACCTGCAGCCAGTCTGTACTGGTTCTGCATGAACTAAACAATAGGTTCACTTACTCCTAAGAAAGAAAAATCCAACCTTGTCATATCCTCCAATATTGTGTACATTTTTTGGCCACGGAAACTCCGTTTACATCAAGTGACCAACAGGGTCAGTGTTTTCTTTTAAGTGCTACAAATATGCTGAAAACTGGTGTTGAAGGCACCCCAAAATGTTCCTCAAGTGAAACTGGGTAGTAATGGATCAAGATTTGCAAGCAAACGGTGTCTGTGACCTCAAAACACCCGCACTATTTTTTTATACCGGACTACTTTTGCATACACCCTGGGCGGTTTCGCACCATTTGGTGTCTTCTAACCTATAAGTGTACCAGTCCCACTACAAATCATTCTACAATATTCACTATTCAAAAAGTAGCTTCTATTCCTGGATACAGTACCAAGTTTGGAGCAAATATCTCAAATGGTTGTCACACAGCAGCTGTGTAACTCCACCATGTGACTGTCCACATTCTGCCTTAATTTGAGCTACTACAGAACTATGGAGAATTTTAATAGATGATGAATTAAAAGCACAAATCTCCATAAAATCACATAACATTACCCTAAATAGTGTTATAGCTAACCATTCTACATATACAGACTCATCACTGAAACTATACCAACATGTATGCCACTCTGGAATGGTCGACAGACAAAAGGGTACTGGCTTGGAACGGTCAGTCAAGAAATTTGCTTTATAACACAGGAGGAAAGGAAAAACAATGTTTTCTGAGTACTAGTGTCTTGGTACTATACCGATATGCGAAAACAATACACTTACGCCTAATTTTGGCAAATTTTGGAACAGCGTCGCGATGTCGCGCCACTTTCCATAACTTCTTAATTGTCCATCAGCAAGCCAATATCAATGAAAAAAAATGAAAAACACACTATAATCACTGTTTCGGTGTATATTTCTGTCACATTCCAAGCCCAATCACCTACAGGTAATTTGCATACACTGGTTTATTATATTTCACTAAATAAAGCTGAGAAATCAAGATTTTAGAAGATTTTGAAGCCGATAACTGTCCGTCTGAGATACAAAAAGAACAAATATGTTGCATCGCGGAGTCCGCTCGATTATTCTTGTCGCAGTAACTTTAAATTATGTTCCCAGAGACATAGCTACAAGAAACATAAACTTCCAACTTCAAATTCTACAAACAAACATATCTCACATAGGGCCTAGGCACACCTTATAGGTTAGACACCACCAAATAGTTTTACTATATAATTTAACCGAATGCCATCCAATAAGGCCAGTCTCTCCTACTTTCACTATTCGTATGGATGCTGTGGGACCCACTTGTACATGACCTGCAGCCAGTCTGTACTGGTTCTGCATGAACTAAAACAATAGGTTCACTTACTCCTAAGAAAGAAAAATCCAACCTTGTCATATCCTCCAATATTGTGTACATTTTTTGGCCACGGAAACTCCGTTTACATCAAGTGACCAACAGGGTCAGTGTTTTCTTTTAAGTGCTACAAATATGCTGAAAACTGGTGTTGAAGGCACCCCAAAATGTTCCTCAAGTGAAACTGGGTAGTAATGGATCAAGATTTGCAAGCAAACGGTGTCTGTGACCTCAAAACACCCGCACTATTTTTTTATACCGGACTACTTTTGCATACACCCTGGGCGGTTTCGCACCATTTGGTGTCTTCTAACCTATACAGTAGTCTGGATTAACTCTAGTCACTTCCAGTCACACTCTCAGGCTGAACAGTCATACTATACTATCATTGTTATTACGTGTATATTAAAAGTATAACCGAACACTACATGTCGTTCAAATACTTACTACCAACATATGCAGTGCATAACAATACAACCACTGCACAGGGAATCAGTGGGAGCCATAAATCAGTCAGAAAAAAAACAATGGGAAAAATAGACAACTTACAGAAATGAACATTCAGCTGAAAGTTTCTTGTCTCATAAACTACCAATGTTTTTGATAAAATTGGCTGTGTATGCAGAAATGGAGTTCATGGGTTTTGCGACCAGAGTAGATCCAGATCAGGCTGTGCATCTGCACAGTCTGATCAGGATCTGCACTGTTAGTCATTACATCAATAAAGCACCAGTCATGCTTCATGCTCACAAATGAAACAATACCTGTTTTCTCATACATACCACAGGGAGTCTGTGGGGCCATAAATCACAGTCAGGAAAATACACACTTCTTACTTAGAACAGAGATATCTGGCCACAGATTTGACGCAGGAAATGGACACATTTAATTGGTATGCAGAACTTGTAAACACTTGGTAGTCTACTTGTAGATGATGTAGACTATTTTGTGCCCTTGTACCCTATGTAACCCATTGTACCTTATTGTAGATGCTGTAGACTATTTTTGTCGCGCCCGCTTGCGGAAAGCGCGATATAGTCGGCACTTTGGCATACGTACGTACGTACGTGTGTCCGGTTAAAGTTTTTGGTTAAGTTGTTTGGTTAAGTTTTTTGATTAAAGTTTTTGGTTAAGTTCTTTAAGTTCTTTGGTGTGTCCGGTTAAAGTTTTTGGTTAAGTTGTTTGGTTAAGTTTTTTGGTTAAAGTTTTTGGTTAAAATTTTTCGTTATACTATATCTCTGCAACTGCTTTGCCCATTACCTTGAAACTTCACATGGGTGTTTATCATCATCTATATTTTCATTCTACCCCCCTCCCGTGCGGCCCCTGTGCCCAATGTCAAGGTCAAATTACTTTGAAGTTTTTGGTTAAGTTTTTTGGTTAAAGTTTTTGGTTAAGTTTTTTGGTTAAGTTTTTTGGTTAAAGTTTTTTGTTATACTATATCCCTGCAACTGCTTTGCCCATTACCTAGAAACTTCACATGGGTGTTTATCATCATCTATATTTTCATTCTACCCCCCTTCCATGCGGCCCCTGTGCCCAATGTCAAGGTCAAATTACTTTGAAGTTTTTGGTTAAGCTTTTTGGTTAAGTTTTTTGGTTAAAGTTTTTGGTTAAGTTTTTTGGGTAAAGTTTTTTGTTATACTATATCTCTGCAACTGCTTTGCCCATTACCTTGAAACTTCACATGGGTGTTTATCATCATCTATATTTTCATTATACACCCCCCCCCCCTCCAGTGCGGCCCTGTGCCCAATGTCAAGGTCAAATTACTTTGAAGTTTTTGGTTAAGTTTTTTCTTTAAAGTTTTTGGTTAAGTTTTCTGGTTAAGTTTTTTGGTTAAAGTTTTTCGTTATACTATATCTTTTATTTTAGTGTCCATGCCTCACCACAAGGCGCGACATGCAGGCCGCGGCCATCTAGTGTATACCTGTAGACTATTTTGCATATATTGCGATCATTTGAACCGTCTCACTGTTACAGCAGTTCTTATTTATCCACATATTGTGACCACCATATATTATCCACATATTGTGATGACCATTTAAACCGTCTCGCTGTTACAGTTCTTATTTCTCCACATATTGTGACGATCATTTGAACCGCCTCACTGTTACAGTTCTTATTTCTCCATGTGTTGCTAAATTACATACAATCAAGTCGAGCAGTCGAAACAAAGCTCTTGCAGTCTTTGTGGCTGTAAAGAGGTTGTGGCGAAAAAGAAGCGCCTGAATTACAGACAACAACAACAACAACAACAACAACATTGAACTACTGTGTTGTTTATTTTTATTAATTTACTATTGGCTATACTTTGATACCAGTTATGTCAGCTACACACTGGATGATGCATACCATTGTGTGCCCTTGTAGAACCTTGTAGTACTATGTAGTACTATGTAGATGATGTATACCATTGTGTGCCCTTGTAGAACCTTGTAGTACTATGTAGTACTATGTAGATGATGTATACCATTGTGTGCCCTTCTAGAACCTTGTAGTACTATGTAGATGCTGTATACCATTGTGTGCCCTTCTAGAACCTTGTAGTACTATGTAGTACTATGTAGATAATGTATACCATTGTGTGCCCTTCTAGAACCTTGTAGTACTATGTAGTACTATGTAGATGCTGTATACCATTGGTATGCCCTTCTAGAACTTGAGTACTATGTAGATGATGTAGATACCATTGGTGTGCCCTTGTAGAAACCCTGTAGTACTCATGAGATGCCTTGTATTACCATTGTTGTGCCTTCCCTTAGAACCTGTTAGTACTATGTATACCTTATGTAGATGATGTATACCCATGTGGTTGCCCCTTTCTTAGAACCTGTAGTACTATGTAGATTGCTGTCCATACCATTGTGTGCCCTTCCCTTATAGAACCTGTAGTACTATGTAGTCTATGTATGCATTATTACCAGTGTGTCCCTTGTAGAACCTTGTAGTACTATTTATTACCTTAATTGAAGAGATAAAGTATAACCATTGTGTGCCCCTTGTAGAACC
Source organism: Conchocele bisecta (assembly GCA_029237695.1). Taxonomy (NCBI): domain Eukaryota; kingdom Metazoa; phylum Mollusca; class Bivalvia; order Lucinida; family Thyasiridae; genus Conchocele; species Conchocele bisecta. The sequence goes on along the minus strand of CM055268.1, from coordinate 5,921,901 downwards.
TGTAGTAACCTTATTTGTTAATACTAATGTAATGCCCTTGTAATTAACCCATTGTGTACCCTCCCTTAGAACCTTGTAGGTACTATGTAGATTAATTGTAAAAGCCATTGTGTGCCCTCCTTAGAACCTTGTAGTACAATTTGTACTATGTAGGATAATGTATTACCATTTGGTGTGCCGCCCGTCTTAGAACCTTGTTTAGTACTATGTTAGATAATGTTACCATTGTGTGCCCTTCAGACTGTAGTCTAATGTAGACTTGTAGATTGTATACATTATGCCTTAGAACCTTGTAGACTATTGTAGTATATGTAGATGGTATACCATGTGTGCCTTGACCTGTATACTATGTACCTAGTAGATATGTATCCTTGTGTGCCCTTCTAGAACCTTGTAGTACTATGTAGATGTGTATCCATTGTGCCCTTTAGAACCTTGTAGTACTATGTAGTATATGTATAATGTATTACATTGTGTGCCCTTGTAGAACCCTTGTAGTACTATGTAGTACTATGTAGAATGATGTATACATGTGTGTTCTAGAACCTGATAGTAGTATGTATGTACTATGTAGATGATGTATACCATTGTGTGCCCTTGTAGAACCTTGTAGTACTATGTAGTACTATGTTAGATGCTGTATACCATTGTGTATGCCCTTGTAGAACCTTGTATACTATGTATACTTGTAGATTCTGTATACCATTGTGTGCCCATTGTAGTTACTATGTAGTACTATGTAGATGATGTATACCATGTGGCTTCACCTTGTAGTACTAGTAGTACATGTAGATGCCCTTGTAGAATTCCTTGTGCCCTTTGTATACGTATGATACTATGTAGATGATGTATACCATTGTGTGCCCTTGTAGAACCTTGTAGTACTATGTAGTACTATGTAGATGATGTATACCATTGTGTGCCCTTGTAGAACCTTGTAGTACTATGTAGTACTATGTAGATAATGTATACCATTGTGTGCCCTTGTAGAACCTTGTAGTACTATGTAGTACTATGTAGATGCTGTATACCATTGTGTACCCTTCTAGAACCTTGTAGTACTATGTAGATAATGTATACCATTGTGTGCCCTTCTAGAACCTTGTAGTACTATGTAGTACTATGTAGATAATGTATACCATTGTGTGCCCTTCTAGAACCTTGTAGTACTATGTAGTACTATGTAGATAATGTATACCATTGTGTGCCCTTGTAGAACCTTGTAGTACTATGTAGTACTATGTAGATAATGTATACCATTGTGTGCCCTTCTTGAGTTTCCTTGTAGTACTATGTGTCCTTTCCCCCCCCCCCCCCCCCCCCCCCCCCCCCCCCAAGCCCTGACTATACTGAGATGATGTATACCATTGTGTGCCCTTGTAGAACCTTGTAGTACTATGTAGTACTATGTAGATGCTGTATACCATTGTGTACCCTTGTAGAACCTTGTAGTACTATGTAGTACTATGTAGATGCTGTATACCATTGTGTGCCCTTCTAGAACCTTGTAGTACTATGTAGTACTATGTAGATGATGTATACCATTGTGTACCCTTGTAGAACCTTGTAGTACTATGTAGTACTATGTAGATGCTGTATACCATTGTGTGCCCATTGTAGAACCTTGTTAGTTACTATGTAGTACTATGGTAGATGCTGTATCCCCATTGTGTGCCCTTGTAGTACTATGTAGTACTATGTAGATGATGTATACCATTGTGTGCCCTTCTAGAACCTTGTAGTACTATGTAGTACTATGTAGATGCTGTATACCATTGTGTGCCCTTGTAGTACTATGTAGTACTATGTAGATGATGTATACCATTGTGTACCCTTGTAGAACCTTGTAGTACTATGTAGTACTATGTTGATGCTGTATACCAGTGTGTGCCCTTGTAGAACCTTGTAGTACTATGTAGTACTATGTAGATAATTGGTATACCATTGTGTGCCCTCTAGAACCTTGTAGTACTGTAGTACTATGTAGATGAATTGTATTACCATTGTGTACCCTTCTAGAACCTTGTAGTACTATGTAGTTTACTATGTAGATTTGATTGTATACCATTTGTGTTGCCTTCTAGAACCTTGTTCGTTACTATGTAGTACTAATGTAGATGCTGTTTATATTGTTGTGGCCCTTGTTAGAACCTTGTTAGTACTATGTTGAGTACTATGTAGATGCTTGTATACCAGTGTGTGCCCTTGGTAGAAAACCTTGTAGTTTACTATGTGAGTTACTAGGTGAGTACCTATGTAGATGCTGTATTGCAGTGTGTGCCCTTGTTGACCCTTGTAGAATCCTTGTAGTTTCTATGTTAGTACTTATGTAGATGCTTGTATACCAGTGTTGTGCCCCTGTAGGACCCTTGTAGAACCTTGTAGAACCATGTAGTACTATGTAGTATTATGTAGATGCTGTTTATGCCAGTGTGTGCCCCCCTTGTAGACCCTTGTTAGAAACCTTGTTAGTACTATGTAGTATGCTTTGTTTTACCATTGTGTGCCCATTGTAGAACCTTGTAGTACTATGTAGTATATAAGTAGATGCTGTATACCCAGTTGTGTGCCCTTAGTCGACCCTTGTAAGAACTTATGGTTTTGTACTATGTAGATGCTTGTATACCAGTGTGTGCCCCTGTAGGACCCTTGTAGAATCCTTGTAGAAACTATGTAGTTACTATGTAGATGCTGTATACCAGTGTGTGCCCTTGTAGACCCTTGTAGTACTATGTAGTACTATGTAGATGCTGTATACCAGTGTGTGCCCGTGTAGACCCTTGCAGAACCTTGTAGTACTATGTAGATGCTGTATACCAGTGTGTGCCCCTGTAGACCCTTGTAGAACCTTGTAGTACTATGTAGTACTATGTAGATGCTGTATACCAGTGTGTGCCCCTGTAGACCCTTGTAGAACCTTGTAGTACTATGTAGATGCTGTATACCAGTGTGTGCCCCTGTAGACCCTTGTAGAACCTTGTAGTACTATGTAGATGCTGTATACCAGTGTGTGCCCCTGTATACCCTTGTAGAACCTTGTAGTACTATGTAGTACTATGTAGATGCTGTATACCAGTGTGCCCCTGTAGACCCTTGTAGAACCTTGTAGTACTATGTAGTACTATGTAGATGCTGTATACCAGTGTGTGCCCCTGTAGACCCTTGTAGAACCTTGTAGTACTATGTAGTACTAGGTAGTACTATGTAGATGCTGTATACCAGTGTGTGCCCTTGTAGAACCTTGTAGTACTATTTAGTACTAGGTAGTACTATGTAGATGCTGTATACCAGTGTGTGCCCCTGTATACCCTTGTAGAATCTTGTAGTACTGTGTAGTACTATGTAGATGCTGTATACCAGTGTGTGCCCCTGTATACCCTTGTAGAACCTTGTAGTACTATGTAGTACTATGTAGATGCTGTATACCAGTGTGTACCCCGTAGAAGATTGTACTGTCCCAGTAATTGTCACTGTAGACAGTTGTAGTAATACTTTGAATGCATGTAGACTAGTACACAAACACACCCATCAGGGAAAGTTGTATGATTTCTTGCCATATCTAGGCATTCCCTCTTCTCAGGACGAGTGGAATTTTCGTGCCCTGCCTGCGTGTTTGCAACGGCACTCATTTTTTTGCTAATGCTGCACATCTGGTAGTGTAAACAAAAATGTCGAACTGCTTTCTGGATCTGCATATCAAAATTGGTATTAAACTTGAAGCAGAACTATCCAGTGACATCATGACAGGTTAGTTTCTTAGTTGAACAGTTAATTTAGTAAGTAAGACATCTATTCCATCAGCAGGGTCTGATGATTTACATATTTTGAGTATATTCTGAATAACTTTTTACCAAACTATCGGAATGTGATACAATTGTGCTACAGTGTGGCAATCAATCAGCTTGTTTATTTCAAAATCCACATATTTTATTATGACGTACGCAAGGCTAAATTTGAATCAGCCGAAATGACAGTATCCTTCTAGCAGAGACCCGGACATTGTAAAATATGGTCACAATAACAGCCCATTCTGTCCTCACGTTTTGCGAATAAAACAGGAATAAAAGGATAATCCAGGTCAAATGTAGGTATATTTACATGTTTATTATTCAATTGTTTGGTCTTCGCACAAAAAACTGCAAAGTATCAAACCGCTCACTCATCATAAAACGCCAGGACAGAATGGGCAGGTTATTGTGACTAAATTTTACAATGGTGAGCTCTCAGGTAGAAGGATACAGATAATATAAAAGACAGATGAAAGAATAAAAGACATACGTATAGCTGAGTTCATCTGAGCTGGTGTAATGGGGGATCTATTATTGCCGGGACTCTAAACTTGCAACCCAGGCTCTTTGAACAGATTGCCCTGTACTACAGTGGCCAGTATGAGTGGGAGAGGGAAAGTTACTACATTTGTAGGGTTAACTCTTTGCATGCTGGGAAATTTGTGGGCTATAAATAGTTCAAAACTTGCGGACAAAAATTCATCATATTTTCTTGTATTTCTCCCCGTAAATATCATGAATATGTCTTGGAATTTCATTAGAATTGAGTCCTCAGGACAGTCCTCAGGACTCAATTCTAATGAAATTTCAAGACATTTACAGAGAAAAATAAAACATATACATGTACTCCTAATTCGTTTGGCTGATATTTTCACCCGCTAGCATGCAAAGAGTTAAAGAAGGGAACAAAACTAATTAAGTGCAATAGATATATTATAGACTGATGATTACTCCCATGTAAATGTAGAAATGAGAAGAGTAAATATATAGTGAAAGGCAGTGAAGATGGCTATAGTTTCTGGTGGGGATCCACTATCAAACCACGGCCTTGACTGCCATCGGCCCAGGGTATATATACCCATATTGTCCATGTACATGTAATGACAAAACTGGTCATAAACATATGAGCATACACCCGATCAGAATGCGCATCGCGTAATCTGGTTGGGATATAAACTATACCGTATAATGACGTTGGATTATAGAAGGTTACTGGCGAACAGAGCAAACCCAGACCGGGGATCCTGGTCATGATATGCACTGCTCGTACAGGTACAAGCAGCGGTATTGTCAAAACATGGACGCCAAAGAATGCATTCCGTAGAATAGGGTTACCTAATGATAAATATTATCTAAAGCCGTTTACGAAGAGCGCCCCCCAAATCCACCCATGCGTGTGCACAGACAGATATGGTGGATGAATAGGGTTACCTAATGATAAATATTATCTAAAGCCGTTTACGAAGAGCGCCCCCCAAATCCACCCATGCGTGTGCACAGACAGATATGGTGGATTCTGAACACCCCACAATTATTTATGGTACATGCTGTCAACAGGAATCAGAAAGCTCCAGATCAGCACAGGCACATGCTGATCAGGATCTACGCTGGTCACAAACTTCAGTGACACCAGTTTTCATGGGTAGATATTACCAATACACAGCGTGGCAAGGTAACTGCATGTGCAACATAGGCACACACAGCCCGGAGTACAAACGACATATGGTGCTAAATGTATGCAATACACACATTGAAATCTAGGAGCCGTAAATAGTGAATGATATACTGGGATTAAATACGTAATCCAGCTATAGGAATAGGTCAACAGAAAAGGTAGGACGGGTAGGATGGTAGGTAGGATGGGACGAACGATATAACATTATATCTATGGGTAGGCAGGGATTCCGCTGGGGAAAATAAAAAAATTGCCACTTCAAAAAAAGAAAAAATTAAAAAAAAAAAGGAATAACCAATAGGATAAAAAATAAACAATTGGCGTTAAAATACAATTTTCGAAAAATAAAATGATTTTTATTTCGAAAATTGTAATTTTTTATCGCCAATTATTTATTTTTGTCTCCAATTGCGAAAGTGGCGATCGCCAGCGGAATCCCTGGTAGGAATGTATCCAGGTTACTATGGAAGGCTGACAATAATGCGTAAATAAATGTCTGAATGAGTTGTTGCCGTTGGATGAGTATGCACAGATGCTTACTCTGATCTGATTCAGGTAAGAGTGTCTTCTCAGAGGATTTTGATAAAGTGGTGGCCATGCTTGTGCTGTGGAGGACTCATAATCTGTAATTGCAAAATGTTTACTTTCTGACACCGTTATAGATTACATTACACAATTATCTCCCTTCATTATCAAGTGTGTTATAATATGTGATACTTTATACTTGAATACAACAAATTCGCACAAATAAAATGGTGATATATATATAAATATATATGACCATTTTAGTTGTGTGTGTGGTGTGAAGGAGTGTGTTCTTAGTTTTTTAGTGCACCTTCTGAAGGAAGAAGTGCTTATGGCATACCCTCGTCGTCGTAGGCATCCGTCTGTCCCGTCCGTCCTTCCGTCCGTCTTCAAAATTATAATGGCCTATATTTCCTGTTTCCTTGCTTGGATTTGCTTCATATGTCACACACACATTGCTCCAAGGGTCCTCTACTGCGCTGTGGCAAATCCACGTCCGTGCCGCCCCTTCTAAGCCCAGGGTCAAGGTCACATACTTTGTGCATTTCGAAACCTTAACGCTCGGACGCTCAGGTAAATGGCCTATATTTTCTGTTTCCTTGCTTGGATTTGCTTCATATTTCACACACGCAATGCTCCAAGGGTCCTCTACTGTGCTGTTGCAAATCCACGTCTGTGCCGCCCCTTCTAAGCCCAGGGTCAAGGTCACATACTTTGTGCATCCCGAAACCTTAACGCTTGGGTAAATGGCCTATATTTTCTGTTTCCTTGCTTGGATTTGCTTCATATGTCACACACGCATTGCTCCAAGGGTCCTCTACTGCGCTGTTGCAAATCCACGTCTGTGCCGCCCCTTCTAAGCCCAGGGTCAAGGTCACATACTTTGTGCATCCCGAAACCTTAACGCTCGGGTAAATGGCCTAAATTTTCTGTTTCCTTGCTTGGATTTGCTTCATATGTCACACACACATTGCTCCAATGGTCCTCTACTGTGCTGTGGTAAATCCACGTCCGTCCCGCCCCTTCTAAGCCCAGGGTCAAGGTCACATACTTTGTGCATCCCGAAACCTTAACACTCGGGTAAATGGCCTATATTTTCTGTTTCCTTGCTTGGATTTGCTTCATATTTCACACACGCATTGCTCCAAGGGTCCTCTACCTCTGCTAAGCCCAGGGTCAAGGTCAAATACTTTGTATGCTCGAAACCTTAACACGCTGTGGTAAATGGCTCATAAATTTTGTTTCCCTTATCCAGCACGTTGTGTTTTCAAATGTGCCCTCGGTTCCTTAGCTTCCACCGGGCGCGCTTCGTTGTCCTCTGACAAATCTTGTCATTTTATGGACTGCAATTGATAAATATCAATGCAGTTTTGGCCCTAAGAATACAGGTATTACAGGTATTCTTAGGCACAGGGGCCCGTTTCACTAAACTTAGTACGACTAAAATGTTCGTAAGTGCAAAATTATGATGGTCTGTAAATTTCACATTAACAACGTTTTCTTGTAAACAATTATTGGATTTGCATTTATGGAGCTTGCAGCCTATGCTGAATAAATGTAAATCCATCAATTGAAATTTACAGACGATCCTAAATTTGCACTTACGAACATTTTGGTCGTACGAAGTTTAGTGAAATTGGCCCCAGATGAACTGCACAATTACCTAATAACAAATTATATTTTATTCTACTATTAATATTCTATCATAGACAGTCATAAATATGGGAAATACGTTGGTGATACATGATCTATGACCGATTTATTCAGTCTTTTTGCCTTGCTGTGTTGATTTTGTGTGTTGTTTGACTCCAGCACTGATGTACTATTACCTACCGTATTTATGTGTTATTTATTTTCGTGTAGTGCAGTTATTTCAAAATTCTAATTTCTGTGTTTTATTGTCAAAACTAAATCATAAATTTTCATAGCCAGGGAAGGGGGCGGGGGTGGCATTTATTAAAATAATTATGGTATGTAAATTTCAGGTGATATTAGCGCTATAGTTGTTGGAGACAACAATGTGGGCAAGACGTCCTTGTGTGTGACGTTCTCTACCGGGCAGTTCCCCAGCTTGTTCACGCCAATGGAGTGCAACCGAGTACCGCACGAGAAGGATCTGTTCCTGGGCGAGACGCTGTACCACATACAATGTGTAGACACTGAGGGACATGTAAGACATTAACCCTCTCAATCATTAACCCTCTCAATCATTAACCCTCTCAATCATTAACCCTTTCCTCTAATTTCAGGGCTGAATATATTTGTTCTCGATGTAAATATTGTGTTCTGATTTTGGGATTTTCCCCCCAATACAGCATGTTAAAACGGGATCAAACCCGTTAGCCCAGCCTTACATGACCATAGCTGTTGATAGGCTATCATCAATAAACAAACAAAAATTAACCTTTTTCACCCCTGAGTAACTATAATGAATTTGTATATGTTATTTTTGCAACCAATCCAATTGTCACAAAATTATTTTCAGACTAGTCCATTTATGCAAATGGTGTGTTTTTGTTCTAAAAAATATGAAAATTACTTGTAAAAAGTGTAGATCCTGATAAGACGGCTCGTCACGAGCCGGCTTATCTGGATCTACACAATTTGCCAATACCACTATACAGGCATGTGGTGTTGAAGGGTTAACAACCTGAATGGACTGATATTTATATACGAAACTTACTTGCAACAAGTGCAAATCCTGATGAGACTGCTAGTTGCGAGCCGACTCATTTCGATCTACAATGTTTGCATGCAAACACTGCTGTGGCCTCCGTGGTGGCGTCTACGGCCGTGATACTCTGCAAATTTGATTCCTGTGGGAAATGGATCACTTACTTCCATTCTAACTGTTCAGTCTTAAATAATGTCATGTAACCAATGACCAGTACCTTTGTACATACAAATGGTACATGTAGTTATAACCAACCATTAAAAATAATTGTGTTTGGATCAATTACATTTGTACATAAAAATATTATAACATATGCGGTTGTGACTGAATAAATAGGTTTACGGCAATGTGACCAGTGTAGATCCAGATAAGCCTGTGCATTCGCACAGTCTTATCAGGATCTGCACTAATCGCCATTCAGTCAGTAAAAGACTGCCTGCTTCTAACAAACAGTATAGGTCCTTGCCATACCACAAAGACTGTTTTAGAAGATCAGGAGCTACACTGGTCACAAATGCCCCATTACTCCAGTCACAGTCACATAGTACAGTGAGGTGTACAAGGTGTATTATAGTGTGTACAAGTGCATCCACAGCTTATGTTGAAGTTGCTTAAATGACCTTAACTGTTGATAGGCCTTTAAACACCAATAAATCAAATCATACCAAATCTAGTATGATCCGATGTTGTATGGGTGGCTGGAACCAGATTAAGACACTAGCAGTGTGGAATATTTGTATTGTTCTTAATGTTAGTGCTGTATGCAGGGATTCCGCTGGTGATTCGCAATTGGCGATAAAAATAAACAATTGGTGATAAAAAATTACAATTTTCGAGAAAAAAACAAAAAAAAACAGAGCTAATTATATTTTTTCTCAATGTTAATATTCTGTTCGGATTTTGGGATTTTCCCCCCAATGGAGCAGGTTAAATGCGGGATCGAATCCGTTAGCCCGGTCTTAAATGACCTTAGCTGTTGATAGACCTGTAAACTCCAATAAACAAACTGTCTGCAGAATGAGTACTGCAGCACGCAAGCCAAGGCAATTTAAACCACAGGCAATTGGCTTTGTGATAGGACGGTATATTTTCTGTATCTATGATGTATCTATCACTTGTGGTCACCGTCCATGTTGTGTCACTAGACGGCACTATACCATCTGTCTGCAGGATGAGTATAGCAGCACGCGGGCCGAGGCGTACCCGGGCACGACGGTCGTGCTGCTCTGTTTCTCTCTGTCCAGCCCCTCATCCCTGCAGAGTGTGCAGCAACGGTGGCTGCCCGAGCTCCAGCAACACGCCCCCAGGGTCCCTGTACTGCTCGTCGGCTGTAAGGCCGGTAAGTCAAACTTCTATTACATTGGTGTGTGACCCATTGGTGTGTGTGTCCTGAAGTGATTCCCATTCATCCGAGTGCGCTAGGGGGGTCCGGGGGCATGCCCCATCCCCCCCCCCGCCCCCACGTAAAATGTTCTGACTGATTTTAGAGTCGTACATATGTTTTAGATAAATTATACATGAAAGTTTTAAGACTACGTGTATATTCACACGTAACATTTATGGATCGGATATTTGATTTTTAGCTCGCCTGCATAAAGTGCATAAGAGCTTATGGCATACCCCCGGCGTCGTCGGCGTCGTCGGCGTCGTCCACAAACTTAACGTTGGGTAAATGTCTTATAACTTCTGTTTCCTTTCATGGAACACCTTGTTATTGTATCCCCCGGACTCCATCGGAGGATACTATGGATTTGACAGCGCGCCGCGTCCGCCGCAGACACTTCTTGTCCGGAGCATAACTCGAACACCCTTTGGAATATTTTCATGAAACTTCACACATGCATAGACCACGACCCGAAGGTGTGTCGCGCACAAGAATGACAACTCTTGCATAGCTAATTTTTTAGTTATCTCCATTTTTTGTTTCTCGCACTGATTTCGTGTCCGGAGCATAACTCCACCACCCTTTGGAATATTTTCATGAAACTTCACACATGCATAGACCACGACCCGAAGGTGTGTCGCGCACAAGAATGACAACTCTTGCATAGCTAATTTTTGTGTTATCTCCATTTTTGTTTCGCGCACTGATTGACCATAACTCGACCACCCTTTGGAATATTTTTATGAAACTTCACACATTCAATTAGACCACGAACCGAAGGTGTGTCGTGCACAAGAATGACAACTCTTGCATAGCTAATTTTTTAGTTATCTCCCTTTTTTGTTTTCGCGCACTGATTTCCAGTCCGGAGCATAACTCGACCACCCTTTGGAATATTTTCATGAAACTTCACACATGCATAGACCACGACTCGGAGGTGTGTCGCGCACAAGAATGACAACTCTTGCATAGCTAATTTTTGAGTTATCTCCCTTTTTTGTTTTGCGCACTCTACAAACTGGAAAATAATGCATGAAGACCCGTTTTCTCATCTGCTCTGTACACCTTTTCTCGTGTGCTCTGTACACCTTACCTGTAGAGAGAACAATAGAGACTGGGAGAACCATTCACCTGTCCATGTGCTGCATGTGCTAGCATGTGCAAATGTCCAGTCTTGACCACAGGTAATTTATACAGGTAAATTACTACATTGGATATTACATTTCCGTATACTGTGTTGAAAATATTGTGGCATTATGTGGACCTGTGCAGATATATGTAGATAAATATAGGACTATTAAAAAAAATTCTGGGCTCCAGTAGCAAGCATTATTATTTTTAAACTTTTTTTTTCCATATTTTTTTTTTTCATTTTTTTTTTCAAATTATTTTTCAATTTTGTCTAGTAGCATAAGGTCGTAAGTGCAACATACAGACTATTCACCTGTGCATGTGTTAGCATGTGCAACTGACCACTGACCACTTACAGGTAATTTATACAGGTAAATTTTTATATTACATTTCCGTAAACTGTGTTGAAAATATTGTGGCAATATGTGGACCTGTGTATATATGATATGTAGATAAATATAGGACTATTAACAAACATTATGGGCTCCAGTAGGGAGCATTATTCTTTTATTTTTTTTAAATTTAATTTTGTTTTTCCATTTTTTTTTTTACATTCTTTTTCAATTTTTTAACTGACCACTAACTTATTACAGGTAATTATACCTGGGGGTATACTGGAGTCAGGTTGTCCATCCGTCCGTGCGTCTGTCCATCCGTGCGTCCGCGTAAACTTAACATCAGAGACATATTGTTATAACTTCTATTTCCTTCATCTAAAATGCTTGATATTTCACACATGCATTCCTGTAAGGCTCTACTACCATGCTGTGCCAAATCCACGACCGTCCAACCCCCGCAGATCCCAAGGTCAAGGTCAAATACTTAATCTCTTTACAAAACTTAACATCAGACAAATATTGTTATAACTTCTATTTCCTTCATCTAAAATGCTTAATATTTCACAAATGCATTCCTGTAAGGCTCTACTACCATGCTGTGCCAAATCCACGACCGTCCCACCGCTGATCCCAGGTCAAGGTCAAATACTTAGTCTCTTTACAAAACTTAACACAGAGAAATTATAACTTCTATTTCCTTCATTGAAAATTCTTATTATTTCACTTGTGCATTCCTCTAAGGTTGTACTATCATGCTGTGACAAATCTACGACTGTCCAACCCCCGCTGATCCCAAGGTCAAGGTCACATACTTAGTCTCTTTACAAAACTTAACATCAGAGAAATATGTTATAACTTTCTATTTCTTTCATTGAAAATTCTTAATATTTCATATGCTGTGACAAATCCCCGCTGATCTCGAGGTCAACGTCGCATACATACCGTATACCTCTAATTAACGCCCCCCCCCCCCCCCTCCTCCTCCTAAACGCTCCCCTCCCCCCAAATAAAAAAAAATAAAAAATACCAATGACCAATGCCGCCAATTTCAAACACAAATAATCCTTAAATCCTTATTTGTGTTTGAAATTGGCGGTCCTTGGTAATTATTTTTTTTTTTTTTTTTTTTTTTTACTGGCTAATAAACGCCCACCCCCCCTTTTTGTAAAATGTAATGCCTCCGGGGGCGTTATTTCGAGGTTATACGGTAGTCTCTTTACAAAACTTAACATCAGAGAAATCGGTTATAACTTCTATTTCCTTGCTCGGATCTGCTTCACATTTCACACACTCATTGCTCCAATGGACCTCTACATGTACCACCCTGTGACAAATTCACGTTCATGCCGCTCGCACTAATCCCAGAGTCAAGGTCACAAGCCCACACACTTGGAAATTTTTACATATTTTAGGGGTACCTGGGCCCACGCGGGGGGTATTCCGTAAGCCTCGCTTACTGACCAATCTAGTTTATACAGGTACATTATTACATTTCCGTAAACTGTGTTGACAATATTGTGGCAGTATGTGGACCTGTGCAGATATATGTAGATAAATATAGGACTATTAACAAAAATTCTGGGCTCCAGTAGCGAGCATTATTATTTATTATTTTTTTGTATATTACATTTCTGTAAACTGTGTTAAGAATATTGTGGCATTATGTGGACCTGTGCAGATATATGTAGATAAATATAGGACTATTAAAAACTATTAGCAAGCATTATTATTTTTAATTTTTAAACTTTTTCTTTCCATTTTTTTCTTTCAAATTCTTTTTCAATTTTTGTCTAGTAGCATAAGGTCGTAAGTGCTATATACATACTATTATCATATAATAAAACAATTATTGACTAGTGAGCCATAGAATATAATCTGATATTCTATGGCTCACTAGTCAATAATTGTATAATATGTTCGGGCCAGTGAAAATTGCTTTCGGGCCCAGGCTCGAGGTCAAGGCGGGACAAGGCGAGGCATCTGATTCCGCGGAATTCTTGTTTACTTATCTCCCGTTGTTGTTTCGTGCTCTGATTTTGTATCCAGAGCATAACTCGAACACCCTTTGGAATATTTTTATGCCCCACCACGATAGTGGAGGGGGCATTTAGTGTTACCCTTGTCCGTCCGTCCGTCTGTCCGTCCGTCCGTCCATCCGTCCGTCCTCCGTCCGTCCGTCCGGGCACACATTAGGGTACTTATGTGGCTAGCCCCACAGGGTTATGGACTTGTTAAAGGATAGGGTTGGTTATAATTACCCACCTAAAAAATCGTTTTATGTGGCTAAAAATCGTTTTATGTGGCTAATATTTAACATGTGATAAGCCACATAAGTACCCTAATGTAAGAACGTCCGTCCGTCCGTCCGTCCGCACACACGAATGGGTACTTGTTGTAAGCGTACGGGGATCTTATTGGGTAGGGATAGGATAGTGTTGGGTACTCTTGTTGGGTATTTTTATACAGTAAAAACCCAACAAGTATTCATTCGTAGGAACGTGCGTCCCGTCCTCCCGTCCGTCCGTCCGTCCGGGCACACATTAGGGTACTTATGTGGCTAGCCCCACAGGGTTATGGACTTGGTAAAGGATAGGGTTGGTTACAATTAGCCACCTAAAAAATCCTTTTATGTGGCTAAAAATCGTTTTATGTGGCTAATATTTAACATGTGATAAGCCACATAAGTATAGTACTGTAAGAATGTCCGTCCGTCTGTCCGTCACAAAACTTTAACACTCGGGTAAATGTCTCATAATTTCTTCATCCTTCGACCGATCTGCTTCATATTTCATATACACATTGCTCTGATAGTTCACTACCGCCCTGTGCCAAATCCACGTTCGTCCTGCCCCCGCCAAGCCCAGGGTCAAGGTCACATACTTGGTGCTTCAAAAACTTTAACGCTCGGGTTAATATCTTATAATTTCTGTTTTCTTTAACGGATCAGCTTCATATTTCATGTTCTATGAACACATTTTCTAGTTTATTAAACTTCACACATGCATAGAAGACGACCCAAAGGTGTGTCGCACGTAAGAATGACAACTCTTACGTCGTTAATTTCTTAGTTATCTCCCTTTGTTGTTTCATGCACTGATTTCGTGTCCGGAGCATAACTCGAACACCCTTTGGAATATTTTCATGAAACTTCACACATGCATAGACCACAACCCTAAAGGTGTGTCACGCAAGAATGACAACTCTTGCATCACTAATTTTTTAGTTATCTCCCTTTGTTTTTTCCGTCACTGATTTTGTCTCCGGAGCATAACTCGAACACCCTTTTTAGCTCACCTGAGCGAAGCTCATGTGAGCTATTATTACCGCAATGTGTCCGTCGTCCGTCGTCCTGCGTCCGTCGTCCGTCGTCGTCCGTGAACATTTCCAAACGTCTTCTCCTCGGTAACCATTGGGTCTATAGTCACCAAACTTCATGGTCATGGTCCTTAGGTAGGGGGATTACAAAATTGTTAAAATGACGTCATTACGTAATCCAAGATGGCCGCCGTCTAAAAATAGCACAAATTCTTAATAAATATTCTTCTCAAGAACCGCCAACCGGATTTCGACAAAACTTGGTAGGAATGATCGATGTACATTGCTCTTTCAAAGTTGTTAAAATGGTGACCCTGGGGTCAAAATGGGCGTGGCCCATGGGGTCAAATTGGGGTCAAATTTTATTTTTGACTGAATATGGTCATTTCATATATCAAATTGAAGGTATCAATGAGGCGATCACTCTGGTGCATTTTTTTTCGAAATCGGATTGTTATGTCATCCAAGATGGCCGCCGAAAGGTCAAAAGGTCGTTCTTTTATTAGAGATTTCAAAATTCTTCTTCACATGAACCGCATGGCCCATGGTAGCCAAACTTAAAAGTTATGGTCCATGGGTGAAGCCTTTTCAGACTTGTTAAAATGGAGGTCATCGCTAATCCAAGATGGCTGCCGTCTAAAAATAGCATAAATTCTTAAAAAATCTTCTCATGAACCGCTTGCCGGATTTCGACGAAACTTGGTAGGAATGATCGATGTACATTGCTCTTTGAAATTTGTTAAAATGGTGACCCCGTGGTCAAAAATGGGCGTGGCCCGTGGGGTCAAATTGGGGTCAAATTTTATTTTTGACTGAATATGGTCATGTCATATATCAAATTGAAGGTATCAATGAGGCGATCACTCTGGTGCAATATTTGTCGGAATCGGATGATTATGTCTTCCATGATGGCCACCAAAAGGTCCATTTATTCAAGATTTTTAACAACTTTTTCTCAGGAACCACATGGCCGATGCTGGGTGAAGCATTTTCAGATTTTGTAAAATGAGTCATCGCTTAATCCAAGATGACCGCCATCTAAAAATAGCACAATTTTTTTAAAACACATGAACTCAATGTCACATTCTCCTCTGGTGTTCATGGAGTCAGGTGAGCGAATTAGGGCCATTATGGCCCTCTTGTTTCAAACTACTTGTGTATCTGGGGAGGGGGATACACATGCGCTTGTCGACAAGCGTCCATTTCTAGTTTCATACATGCATTCCTCAGATGACCCTCTATCATGCTGTAGCAAATCCATGACCCACCACCTAGCCCTTACCCCAAGGTCAAGGTCAGAAACTTGGCACATTCATAAACTTAACGTTGGGTAAATGTCTTATAACTTCTGTTTCCTTTCATGGAACACCTTGTTATTTCATACATGCATTCTCAGATGACCCTGTATCGTGATGTAGCAAATCCATGACCCACCACCCAGCCCTTACCCCCAAGGTCAAGGTCACAAACTTAGCACATTCATAAACTTAATGTTGGGGTAAATGTTTTATTATGCCCCCGCCACCGAATGGTGAGGGGGGCATATAGTGTTACCGGCGTCCGTACGTACGTACGTACGTCCCCGAAACCTTAATGCTGGGTAAATGGCTTATAATTTCTGTTTCCTTGCTTGGATCTGCTTCACATTTCACACACGCATTGCTCCAATGGTCCTCTACCGCCCTGTGACAAATCCACATTCGTCCCGGCCCCGCTAAGCCCAGGGTCAAGGTCACAGACTTGGTGCGTTCGAAACCTTAACGCTGGGTAAATGGCTTATAATTTCTGTTTCCTTGCTCGGATCTGCTTCACATTGCACGCACGCATTGCTCCAATGGTCCTCTACCGCCCTGTGACAAATCCACATTCGTCCCGCCCCCGCTAAGCCCTGGGTCAAGGTCACATACTTGGTGCGTTCTAAACCTTAACGCTGGGTAAATGGCTTATAATTTCTGTTTCCTTTTCGGATCTGCTTCACATTGCACACACGCATTGGCTCCAATGGTCCTCTACCGCCCTGTGACAAATCCACATTCGTGCCGCCCCCGCTAAGCCCAGGGTCAAGGTCACAGACTTGGTGCGTTCGAAACCTTAACGCTGGGTAAATGGCTTATATTTTTCTGTTTCCTTGTTGCTCGATCTGCTTCACATTGCACACACGCATTGCTCCAATGGTCCTCTACCACCCTGTGACAAATCCACAATCGTCCCGCCCCCGCTTAGCCCAGGGTCAAGGTCACAGACTTGGTGCGTTCAAAACCTTAACACTCGGGTAAATGGCTTATAATCAAATATGCCTCGTTTTCTTTGGCTGCCAGCGGGGGCATTCGTGTGCCGACAGGCCACATTTCTAGTAACATCTGTTTCCTTTCATGGAACGCCTTGATATTTCATACATGCATTCATCTGATGATACTCTATCGTGCTATAGAAAATCCATGACCCAGCGGCCATCCCTTACCTCAAGGTCACAAACTTAGCACATTCATAAACTTAACGTTGGGGTAAATGTCTTATAACCTCTGTTTCCTTTCATGGAACGCCTTGTCATTTCATACATGCATTCCTCAGATGACCCTCTATCATGCTGTAGCTATTCCATGACCCACCACCCAGCCCTTACCCCAAGGTCAAGGTCACAAACTTGGCACATTCATAAACTTAACGTTGGGTAAATGTCTTATAACTTCTGTTTCCTTTCATGGAACACCTTGTTATTTCATACATGCATTCCTCAGATGACCCTCTATCATGCTGTAGCAAATCCATGACCCACCAACCAGCCCTTACCCCAAGGTCAAGGTCACAAATTTGGCACATTCATAAACTTAACGTTGGGTAAATGTCTTATAACTTCTGTTTCCTTTCATGGAACACCTTCTTATTTCATACATGCATTCCTCAGATGACCCTCTATCATGCTGTAGCAAATCCATGACCCACCACCCAGCCCTTACCCCAAGGTCAAGGTCACAATCTTGGCACATTCATAAACTTAACGTTGGGTAAATGTCTTATAACTTCTGTTTCCTTTCATGGAACACCTTGTTATTTCATACATGCATTCCTCAGATGACCCTCTATCATTCGGTAGCAAATCCATGACCCACCACCTAGCCCTTACCCCAAGGTCAAGGTCACAAACTTAGCACATTCATAAACTTAATGTTGGGGTAAATGTTTTATAACATCTGTTTCCTTTCATGGAACGCCTTGATATTTCACACATGCATTCATCTGATGATACTCTATCGTGCTATAGAAAATCCATGACCCAGCGGCCATCCCTTACCTCAAGGTCACAAACTTAGCACATTCATAAACTTAACGTTGGGGTAAATGTCTTATAACTTCTGTTTCCTTTCATGGAATGCCTTGTTATTTCATACATGCATTCCTCAGATGACCCTCTATCATGCTGTAGCAAATCCATGACCCACCACCCAGCCCTTACCCCAAGGTCAAGGTTACAGACTTGGCACATTCATAAACTTAACGTTGGGGTAAATGTCTTATAACTTCTGTTTCCTTTCATGGAACACCTTGTTATTTCATACATGCATTCCTCAGATGACCCTGTATCATGCTGTAGCAAATCCATGACCCACCACCCAGACCTTAGCCCAAGGTCAAGGTCACAAACTTGGCACATTCATAAACTTAATGTTGGGGTAAATGTCTTATAACATCTGTTTCCTTTCATGGAACGCCTTGATATTTCATACATGCATTCATCTAATGATACTCTATCGTGCTATAGCAACTCCATGACCCAGCGGCCATCCCTTACCCCAAGGTTAAGGTCACAAACTTAGCACATTCATAAACTTAACGTTGGGGTAAATGTCTTATAACTTCTGTTTCCTTTCATGGAACGCCTTGTTATTTCATACATGCATTCCTCAGAGATGACCCTCTATCATGCTGTAGCAAATGCATGACCCACCACCCAGCCCTTTCCCCAAGGTCAAGGTCACAATCTTAACACATTCATAAACTTAACGTTTGGGTAAATGTATTATAACATCTGTTTCCTTTCATGGAACGCCTTGATATTTCAAATATGCATTCATCTGATGATACTCTATCATGCTATAGCAAATCCATGACCCAGCGCCTATCCCTTACCCGAAACTTCGTACATTCATAAACTTAACGTTGGGGTAAATGTCTGTTTCCTTTCATGGAACGCCTTGCAATTTCATACATTCCTCAGATGACCCTCTATCATGCTGTAGCAAATACACAACCCACCACCCAACCCTTACCCAAAAGTCAAGGTCACAAACAAGCATGTTCATAAACTTACCGTTGGGGTAAATGTTGTGTAACTTCTGTTTCTTTACACTTTTAACACCTTGATATTTCATACATGCATTCATCTGATGATACTCTAGCGTGCTATAGCAAATCCATGACCAACCCCCTCCCCTTTCCCCAAGGTCACGGTCACAAACTTAGCACATTCATAAACTTAACGTTGGGGTAAATGTCTTATAACATCTGTTTCCTTTCATGGAACGCCTTGATATTTCATACACGCGTTCATCTGATGATACTATATCGTGCTATAGCAAATCCATGACCCACCGCCTACCCCTTACCCCAAGGTCAAGGTCACAAACTTGACACATTCATAAACTTAACGTTGGGTATAACAACTGTTTCCTTTGATGGAACGCCTTGATATTTCATACATACATTCCTCAGATGTCCCTCTATCATGCTGTAGCAAATCCACAACCCACCACCCAACCCTTACCCCAAGGTCAAGGTCACAAACTTGTTCATAAACTTTACATTGGGGTAAATGTTGTGTAACGTCTGTTTCTTTTCACTTTTAACGCTTTGATATTTCATACATGCATTCATGTGATGATCCTCTATTGTGCTACAGCAAATCCATGACCCACCCCACCCCTTTCCCCAAGATCAAAATCATAAACTTACCGTTGGAGTAAATGTTTTTTTATAACTTCTGTTTCTTTACAGGGAACACCTTCATATTTCATACATGCATTCATCTGATGATACTCTATTGTGCTACAGCAAATCCATGACCCACCCCCCCCCACCCCTTTCGCAAAGGCCAAGGTCACAAACTTAGCACATTTATACATGTATTCCTCATGTGAATAGCTATCATGCTGTAGAAAATTACCAACTTAGTGCATTCATAAACTTAACGTTGGGTTAAATTATGTTTTACTTCTCTTTTCAGGGAGCGCATTGATATTTCATACATGCATTCATCTTAATATGCTATATCATGCTATATCAAATCCACGACCCACCTTCCACCACTGACCTCAATGTCAAGGTCCACCGCACACCCCTTATCCCAAGGTCAAGTTATATAATATTCATGTTTTTTATACAACTGTGCCAAGTTTGAGTGAAGGCTGCCAACAGGCGAGCTTCGTTGTCTTCTGACAACTCTTGTTATGGTATGAAATGTGAGAAAGGATACATGGTTGTGTTTAGCAAATAAGTACATTTAGACCGTCCACACATGCATAAAACCATTTATCCAGTCACAGCCATGTTTTCACATGTCTACACAGGTACATTGTACACATAATGGATGTGGCTGGAATAATGGGGCTTATGAGTTTTACGACCAGTGTAGATCCAGATCAGCATCTACATTATTCAAAATTATATCAATGAAATATCCGCCATGCTTTAATACAAGCAACTTTGACCATTATCAGGATACAGGCATGTTTTATTTGACCAGTAGCTACACTGGTTACAAGTCGCATAAGCCCAATGTCTCCAATCACAGTTATCATTTATTGCAGATCTAAGGAAGGGAAAGGAGGCCAAAAATCTAGTGACGCAGAAAGCAGCCAAATCTGTATGCAAGAAAATCAAGGCCGTATCGTATGTAGAATGTAGTGCATTGAAGAAAATTGGCATAGAAGAAAGTTTCCTTGAAGTTGTGAGTTGCCGTACTTTAGTCGGTTCCAATCAGGGCCCCGTTTCACTAAACTTTGTACGACTAAAATGTTTGTAAGTGCAAAATTATGATAGTCTGTAAATTTCACATTAACAATGTTTTCTTGAAAACAATTATTATTATTGCATTTCCATTTATTGAGCATAGCATATGCATGTAAATCCATCAATTAACCTTTCCAGATGATCCTTAATTTGCACTTACGAACATATTAGTTGTACGAAATTTAGTGAAACGGCCCCAAGATTTCAATGTTACACATATATGTGTATGTATCTATGTATACGTATCATATCCAAGCATGCATGTACTGTGTGGGGGCTATATTGATTTTATCACACTGTCTGTCCTTCCATACATTGTGTATACATCTGTCCGTCTCTCCATCTGCAACAATTGCATTAAATTTCAATATCCTAGATGATGGCTATAGTTATGCCGGTATATTAATATTGTACACTTTCCATAAACTTACATGTACACATCAGGCCGCTAGTTGGTTGATAAGGAGTTAAACTTGTTAGAGTTAAAAATTAGCATATTTGACTTTGTGGCAGGTGACAAATGCATTTTATCTATTTATGTCTCGCCTATCTGGCGTATAATCTGCTGTATGCAGGGCCGCTTCAGGTTTTACAAATAGACCGCAGTATACCCTGCTTGGATTGGACTATGTGATATTTTGGGTTTGACATTTAGGATCTTGTGCAATCGGTTCACAATGCTATTTATTTTCGACTAACATTACATCCCCAACATACGAAGTATGTATAATTTTGGCCTTTCCGTCAATTTATGCATCTGTAACACATAAACTTAACATTTGTCTGTCGGTCCAGGTGGCAGCTGGCGTAGCTATGAGCCCCTGCTCACTTGCTCTAGTTGACATTGTTGTCGAACCCACTTGCGGAAAGCGAGACATAGTGATCACAATGA
Source organism: Conchocele bisecta (assembly GCA_029237695.1). Lineage (NCBI taxonomy): Eukaryota > Metazoa > Mollusca > Bivalvia > Lucinida > Thyasiridae > Conchocele > Conchocele bisecta. The sequence continues at coordinate 5,900,173 of CM055268.1, read as the reverse complement.
CGTCCGGGTGTCTGTCCGTCCGAAATCTGCGTTAACGTTTTTAAATACCTTATATCTCTGCAGTCCTAAGTCACGTTGACTTGAAACTTCATATTCTTATTATTCATCATCCATATATTCATGCTATGAGTGGCCCCTGTGCCTAAGATCAAGTTCAAATGACATAGAACTTTGCGTTAAATTGTTGTCCACATTTGCGTTAAACTGTTCACATACTTACCATCTCTGTAACCGTAAATCAGATTTGCTTGAAACTTTATATGCTTATTGGTCATCATCCATATATTCATTCTCTGTTCCATACATGTAGCCACTGTGCCCAAGGTCAAGGTCAGCTGAGTTAGAAGTTCAGAAGCGGGACATAGGCATAGCTTTTCCGTCGGTGTCGGCGTTTTCATCACAGGTGGAAGACTCGGACCTATGACACCAAAAAAATGCCTATTAAAAAAAATCCCATTACCCCACCCACTTGGTCTCGTACAGTACATAACGTTAATTCACGTTATGTACTGTACGAGACCAAGTGGGTGGGGTAATGGGATTTTTTTTAATAGGCATTTTTTTGGTGTCATAGGTCCGAGTCTTCCACCTGTGGTTTTCATGGTTCATTAACTTACTTTTCACATGCCTTCAACATTAAGTTTTTGCGTTCAGCTATTTCTAAAACTTAACGCTCAGGTTAATTCATTGTAACTTCTGCTTTAATATTCCATACATGCATTTGTAACAACATCCCGCATCATTCTACAGAAAGCCCATGGTGCCCGCTAACCCTAAAGATCAAGGTCACTGACTTGGAAATTTCCGTGTTTGGCAAAATTAACGCTCGGTTTAATTTATTACAACTTCTGTTTCCCTTGATGGAATGCTTCGGTATATATCAACACTGTCGTGTAACCATCTCACACAGAGAGAGCCCATGTGACATTGACCTAGTTTTCATGGTTTATTGACCTACATTTCACATGCATTCAATGTTAAGTTTTTGCATTTAGCTCAGGAAAACTAAGTCATACGACCTCAAAACTTTGTATACATCAACACTGTGGTGTAACCATCTCACACAGAGGGAGCCCATGTGACCTTGGCCTAGTTTTCATGGTTCATTGACCTGCTTTTCACATGCATTCAACGTTCAATTTTTGCATTTGGCTATGTTTCTTCTTTTTTTTGTTTATTCGACCGGGTTTCGAAGAAACGGGTGGCATATAGTGTTTGGACCGTCCGTCTGTCCGTCCGTCCGGGCACACATTAGGGTACTTATGTGGCTAGCCCCACAGGGTTATGGACTTGGTAAAGGATAGGTTGGTTACAAGTAGCACCTAAAACATCCTTTTATGTGGCTAAAAATCGTTTTATGTGGCTAATATTTAACATGTGATAAGCCACATAAGTATAGTACTGTAAGAACGTCCGTCCGTCCGTCTGTCCGTCCGGGCACACATTAGGGTACTTATGGGGTAGGGGGCGTGGCCTAAGACAATAGAAGACAATGGAACTTATTCCGTACCCTGTAAGCCTATTGTGTCTTACGGGGTATTTCCTTTGATCTTTTATATAGCAAGTACCCCCTAAGGTCCGAAATGTAAGTTTGTCCGTCCGTCCGTCCGTCCGTCCGTCCGTCCGTCACACTTTTCGGTTAACCACTTTGTCACAGTTTCTCAAATATGCTGCAGGTGGCATCCGCGTTCGACAGGCGCATTTCTTGTTCTTCTTTTTTTTGTAGTTTTGATTTCCAGATATAGTCATGTATAAACACAATTTAAATTCAACATGTAGATATATATATTTATATATATATATATCTACTTGAATTTAAATATATATATAAACATACAATAAAATTACTATTGTCATGTACCTAAGTTTTTGCGTTTAGCTATGTTTCTACAACTTAACGCTCAGGTTAATTTGTTGTAACTTCTGTTTCCCTCAATGGAATGCTTTATTATTCCATGCATGCATTTGAAACAACATCCCGCATTATTCTACAGAAAGCCCATGCTGTCCGCTAACCCCAAAGATCAAGGTCACAGGCTTAGAAAATTCTGGGTTTGGAAAACTTATAGCTCGGTTTAATTTATTATTATTATTAATCTGTTTCCCTTAATGGAATGCTTTAATACTTCTTAGGTGTAAACTATAGCAACATCAGGCATGATTCTACAGAAAGCACCATTATGTCCACTAACCCCAAGGTCTAGGTCACGGGTTTAGAAAATGCTCAGTTTTGAAAACTTAACGCTTGGGGGTTAATTTATTGTAACTTCTGTTTACCTTGATGGAATGTTTTTATATTTCATACATGCATTTGTAAGAACATTCTGCATCATCTGAAAAAAGTTCATGGTGTCTGGTAACCCCAAGGTCAAGGTCAGAGACTTCAAAACTGTCTAGTATAGAAATTTAGCATCGGTGCCAGGAGATACATGTCATTAGCGGCATTCTTGTTTGTGTTTAGCTGTATTTGTTGGAAAATAAATGTTTTGGTTTCAGTTTATTATCCCCTCGCGTAGCGAAAAGTGGATACAGAAATGCAAAAGTTGTCTGTTCGTCCATCTGTCCATCACAAAAATTAACATTGGGGTTAATCTGCAATAACTTCTGTTTCCATTGATGGAATGCTTTAATATTTCATAGGTGCATTTGTAACATCATCCTGCATCATTCTACAGAAAGCGTATGGTGCCCGCTAACCCCAAGTTCAAGGACTTAGAAAATGTTTTGTTTCAAAAACTTTACGTTTCGTTATAACTTCTCATTAATATTTCATAGGTGTATTTTTAACATCGCACACCATTCTACAGAAAGCCCATGGTGCTCACTAACCCCAAGGTTATTACAAGCTCCTTATGTACTATCAAACTGTGCCAGGCGAGACAAGACATCTTGCTCCGCGGAGCTCTTGTGTTTATTTGCCAAACCCTGATTGCTTTCATGTACAATTTGTTTCAAAAATACATTTACTTTACAAATCTACAATTAAATTATTTTCACTAACTTGTTTCATCACTATTTGAACATATCTCCGTGCATTTAAGCCTGATTCAATCAATCAATTGTTCTATTTCAGATTAGAGTTGTCACAAGGAAATCCGGATCCTCAAAGAAAGGAGGATGCTCAATCTTGTAGACCCGGAAGTGTTCTAATACTGTCAGAGACATACCATGTGCCAATCGCCCGACCTGGTGCCACAGCGGAGAAATGAGACCTTACGATGTGTGCAACCATTGTAGCACTGGATCAGCCTACATGTCTGCACAATCTGTCCAGGCCCTATGTTTGTCTGCATTCAATCAATCCAGCAGCATTGATGTCGCTGAATAACCATTTTGATCAGTCTGTTGATTGGGTGAGTATCTACCCTGATCACACATGCCTTATGGGCGATTTTATCAGCTGGTGGCTCATATAGACATAAGTTACCGGTATTATTTATTGTTGTTGTAACTTTGTACTTTTCCACTGATGTTGATAAAATGAAGAGCACAGTTTGGCGCCATCGGCGACCACATGCTTTTTATTTGATTGAAATCTGTGAAGAAAGGATGAGTAGTCTACCATCTGTCTAGAGCTTAGAGGCGTGTATCGCAGGACCAGAAATGTGTGCAGAGCTGTCATTGTCAGTCGTATCATATTAAAGTATCATACGCATCATTATTGTCGCGCCTGCTTTAGCAGAGGCGCGACTATAGTCGGCGCTTTTTCCATCGTCGTCCGCGTCGTCCGCGTCGTCCGCGTCGTCCGCGTCGTCCGCGTCGTTTTTTTTGTAAGGGAAATATGTTAAAGTTATTGTTTTTTCACAATATCTCTTTAACCCCTTGCCAGACTTTGATAATATTTCATATCAATGTTTGTCATGGGATGATGCTTCATTTCGCACACCCCGACATCCAAATTCTGAAGGTCAAGGTCATTTATTTACTTGTAATGTTCACCGGTTTTGTAACAGAAATGCGTTAAAGTTATTGTTTTTTCACAATATCTCTTTAACCCCTTGCCAGACTTTGATAATATTTCACATCAATGTTTGTCATGGGATGATGCTTCATTACGCACACCCCCACATTCAAATTCTCAAGGTCAAGGTCATTTATTTACTTGTAATGTTCACCTGTTTTGTAACAGAAATGGGTTAAACTTATTGTTTTTTCACAATATCTCTTTAACCCATTGCCAGACTTTGATAATATTTCACATCAATGTTTGTCATGGGATGATGCTTCATTACGCATACCCCTACATCCAAATTCTCTAGGTCAAGGTCATTTATTTACTTGTAATGTTCACGGTCAAATGCCTCGGAAGGCGTGATACCGCTTCCGTGGCAGAATTCTTGTTATATATTGTATTTAGATATTGTAGTACGCTAAGGGCCATAGTGTTTTCAACATTTCACCTGTCTGCTGTCTATCCAGAACAGTTGCGGTTAATTTTTAGAATGCGGGAAACTTAAATCGCTGTCTTCTCTTCATTCATAGTTTACCATTTCTCTCAGGCAGCATATTAGTATCATTTCCATTGGAAATGGTTCTAAAGTGCTGTCAAATCATGTTTTAGATGAGTAAAAGGGAAAATAAAACATGAGCAGCAGACAACAAAATGTTATTCAGCATTGTAAGAATTAATATTAAATACTATATTCTCTTATCTCTGTAATTGTAACATTGAAAATCCATATTATTTTTCTCATTACCAATATTTTCTTTCCATTTCGAGTAAAATTCAATGCGAAATGACTTTCTTAATGTATTTCAAATTGTATATTTTGTTTGTCAATTCAAGCGGTGGCCAAACATATATGTGAGCACAGCACCCACTTGCGCTATTCCACTAGATGTATTCTTAAGGTAAGTTAAGTTATCTTTTGAGCTCGAGCGCAATTGGTTTAATTATTAGTTGCGGATACATGGCACGCAAATACTCCAGTATTTGTCCAGTGATCTGATGATACATTGTACGTGCGTATTTGAATTGCTGTGTCCACAACTATTTTATTGTTGGAGTCTAAGCATGAATTTGAATTAAACAGCTAGAATGTACTCGCATAACCAATCTTGTTGCCTAATTATGAATACAAGTCAAAGAACGTGCTACGACTTGTATAATAATCATTATGAAACCATGTTGTTTGGGTTACATTTGATTATTCAAAAATGTGCTCAAAACTGTTACCGGTATAAGCGTTGTGTCACTGCAACTTTACGCAGTGGCTTACTCGCCAGTCGTGCAATATTTGTTTTTGCATTTTTCCATTTTTCTGCTTGAAAATCATTGTTGCCATTGTTAGTCATATCAGCACTTCAGCCAATGTCGATGTCGTATCTTGTCCGATAGCTACAATTTTGTAGGACTTGTACATAAAACTAGTGGTGAAAAGTGTTTTTCCTCATTTGTTGTACATTTAGTATATTGTACTAAAATTGATTGTTGTATTTTGTCAATACAGTGGAACCCCTCTAAACCGAACACCCTGGGGACAGACTGAAAAGTTTGGTTTATAGGGGTTTTCGGTTTAGAGGGGTTTTCTATTTCCAGTTAAGGAAATGTATGTATCATTAACTCTTGGATTTGTATAGTATATACCATTCTTACCATATTGAAAGCATATTTACACATTTTTTCAATAAATATGTCAAGTTTCTTTTTATTCTGAGAATTGATATGATGACTTTTTCATTGGATGACATATTTTTCGAAAAGTTGTATAGCAATGATTTTTTGTGTGTTGGAATAAAGCATTACAAAGACAATAAAGTTTCATCTTTTAATAAGTAAGTATACATACTACACAGCACATATAAACAACAAAGTAAGGGGTATGAAGCTCAGAGTTAATGTTCAAATTATGCACTTTAACTGAGATGAGACGATTCAAAAGCACTCCCAACTTGCCATTTGTATGGAGAAATAAGAAATGTACCCCCAAAGTACGCACCTTAACGGGGGCTCGGCTACCCAGTTGTATTTTATCATGTCGACATGTGTAATTCCCAATAAACAGAGTGCAGATGACATGGGATAAAGGCCCCTAAGTATTTTGTGCCACTGTGGAACTTTCTCGATCAGCTGGAGCGCTCTTTTAAGACCAGAATGTGTTTTTTTTTATATGACTGTAAATAGTGCAGATTCGCAATGTAATCTGAGTCTACGGTCTACACTGGTCGCAAAGAGCATATGACACATTTCGCGTGTGCTGTGTAGTTACCGCGAGCTGCTACAATAGCCCACAGGCTACAGTGACGAGTTTACTGCCTCGTTAAGTAATTATCAGATTATCTCAATTAATCGGTCGGTGGGTTCACAAATACGGTGTGATTTTGACACCCGCTTGAAACAACAACATTGAAATTGGGTGCGGTGTATTTCTTGGATGACATCCTGACAGGTGACCGTATTTCCGGTTTTCCGGGGTTATTTTAACGCTGAAATATGGTTTTGGGACTTGAAATGGCGTCCGGATTACGGAGTAGAGGGGTTCCGGAATAGAGGGGTAGAAACTAATGTGTTTATATAGCAGAATATTCGGGACGTGGTCGTATGTTCGGTATAGCGCGAATTCCGGTATAGAGGGGGTCCGGTTTGGAGGGGTTCCACTGTACTATGAATATTGCTGATTTTCGATAATCATATTTGATACAACATAAAATCATCTGCTAATATTTAGTAAATTTTTATGTACCTCAATAAAAAATGTCAAGGTACATGTAGTCGCCGCCACCCTGTCAGTCTTTTCATCTGTCTGTCTGTCTATGAGAGATTTATATTTAATTTGTCTGCGACCGTCAACTGGTATCTCTGTTGCCGTAACAGTGTCGCGAAAATGCCAAACTTTTACAGGACATTCGGTCTGGTAAACTTGAAATATTTACCAGACCGGACAAAAATTTAGCAGACCGAAAAAAAATAATTAAAAATAAAATTGATTTTGTGTGATATTTAAGAGCTTTTTAGTTTAAGTCTTATCAGTCATATAAGAAAAGCTAGGTAGCAATTTTTTTTTTATAGTCGGACATTCGGTCCGGCAACTTCCGGTTTACCTTCGGACCGGCGGCAATTTTAACGGACATGTCCGACGGAACGACGACTTTCGCGGAGACTGCTGTAAGTCGGAATGGCTTCATTCAATAGGCCACCCAAAGCAGAAGAGCAAATGAGTGATGATCTTTATTATAGTCTATGCTTACTACGTATTGTAGTACTGCTCGTGATTTTTAATAATCCATATCTTGATGATCATTCTTACTTGGATTCACACTTTGGACCAAGTGATCCAGTATAGCTTTGGTGCGCGATACTGGACCAGAACTCTATCTTTCTGTGCTGGATGTTAGTATTTTAGTATTGAATGTACAGCATAGCATGCAGGTGCATTCCAGTCTGTATACAACCTTTTTATACGCCCATTTGAAAAAACGGGACGTATTATTTATTCATCTTGTACCGGCACAGCTTGTCCGCGCAATAACTACAGTCTACTTGACGGATTGTAACCAAATTTGGTATACATGTTTATCACGGCAAGCCGAAGAAGCCTATTGATTTTGAAAAATTTCCAATGACTTATCTCCCTTTGGCGGCCATTTTTAATTTTCGCACTCTATCCTTGTCCTCGCAATAACTCAAGTTCTACTTGACCGAACATAACCAAATTTGGTTTACATGTTTATCACTTCAAGATGAATTATCTCCCCTTGTTGACTGGCCTTGCCTCGACGGGCTTATATTTGACCATTTGATCTTTGCTGGCAGAACTTAGCACAGTCTGAACAGGGCCTACACTGTTCGCCATTTAGCCAATGTAACATCCGTAATGCTTCTAATTGTATCCCCCGGACTCCGTCGGGGGATACTATGGATTTGACAGCGCGCCGCGTCCGCGTCCGCGTCCGCCGCAGACACTTCTTGTCCGGAGCATAACTCGAACACCCTTTGGAATATTTTCATGAAACTTCACACATGCATAGACCACGACCCGAAGGTGTGTCGCGCACGAGAATGACAACTCTTGCATAGCTAATTTTTTAGTTATCTCCCTTTTTTGTTTTTCTCACTGATTTCGTGTCCGGAGCATAACTCCACCACCCTTTCGAATATTTTCTTGAAACTTCACACATGCATAGACCACGACCCGAAGGTGTGTCGCGCACAAGAATGACAACTCTTGCATAGCTAATTTTTGAGTTATCTCCCTTTTTTTTTTTGTTTCGTGCACTGATTGACCATAACTCGACCACCCTTTGGAATATTTTTATGAAACTTAACACATTCAATTAGACCACGAACCGAAGGTGTGTCGTGCACAAGAATGACAACTCTTGCATAGCTAATTTTTGAGTTATCTCCCTTTTTTGTTTTCGCTCACTGATTTCCTGTCCGGAGCATAACTCGACCACCCTTTGGAATATTTTCATGAAACTTCACACATGCATAGACCACGACCCGGAGGTGTGTCGCGCACAAGAATGACAACTCTTGCGTAGCTAATTTTTCAGTTATCTCCCTTTTTTGTTTTGCGCACTCTACAAACTGGACAATAATGCATGAAGACCTGTTTTCTCGTCTGCTCTGTATACCTTTTCTCGTCTGCTCTGTACACCTTACCTGTAGAGAGAACAATAGAAACCGGGAGAACCATGTGCTAAGCATGGGCTAGCATGTGCAGATGTCCAGTGCTTGACCACTGCTGACCAGGTAATTTATACAGGTAAATCACTACATTGGGTACTGTGTTGAAAATATTGTGGAATTATGTGGACCTCTGCAGATATATGTAGATAAATATAGGACTATTAAAAAAAAATCTGGTCTCCAATAGCAAGCATTATTATTTTTAAACTTTTTTTTGTCATTTTCTTTTCTTTTTTTTTTCATTTTTTTTTTTCACTTTTTTTTTAAATTATTTTTCAATTTGACTGGAAAAAAAATCTGGGCTCCAGTAGCAAGCATTATTATTTTTAAACTTATTTTTTATTTTTTTCCATTTTTTTTTTTTTCATTTTTTTTTTTCATTTTTTTTTTTTCATTTTTTTTTCAATTATTTTTATTTTTCAATTTTTGTCCAGTAGCATAAGGTCGTAAGTGCTATATACAGACTATTCACCTGTGCATGTGCTAGCATGTGCAACTGACCACTGACCACTTACAGGTAATTTATACAGGTAAATGATTATATTACATTTCCGTAAACTGTGTTGAAAATATTGTGGCATTATGTGGACCTGTGCAGATATATGTAGAAATATAGGACTATTAAAAAAAATTCTGGGCTCCAGTAGCAAGCATTATTATTTTTAATTTTTAAACTTTTTTTTCCATTTTTTTTTTTCATTTTTTTTTTCAAATTCTTTTTCAATTTTTGTCTAGTAGCATAAGGTCGTAAGTGCTATATACAGACTATTATCATATAATAAAACAATTATTGACTAGTGAGCCATAGAATATAATCTGATATTCTATGGTTCACTAGTCAATAATTGTATAAATTGCTTTCGGGCCCAGGCTCGAGGTCAAGGCGGGACAAGGCGAGGCATCTGATTCCGCGGAATTCTTGTTTACTTATCTCCCTTTGTTGTTTCGTGCTCTGATTTTGTATCCAGAGCATAACTGGAACACGCATATACGCATTGCTCTCTAATGGTCCTCTACCGCCCTGTGCCAAATCCACGTTCGTTCTGCCCCCGTCAAGCCCTGGGTCAAGGTCACATACTTAGTGCTTCAAAACATTAACGCTTGGGTAAATATCTTATACTACTTGTTTTCTTTCATGGATCATGGATCATCTTCATATTTCATATACGCATTGCTCTAATGGTCCTCTACCGCCCTGTGCCAAATCCACGTTCGTCCTGCCCCACCAATCCCAGGGTCTCAAGGTCACTTTAACTTGGTGGCTTCATCTTTAACGCTCAGGTAAATATCTTAATAATCATACCATCAAAAATTTCACGGTATAATCTTCAATTTTTTATTTCGGATATTCACGCGTTGCTCTAATGGTCGTCTACCGCCCTGTGCCAAATCCACGTTCGTCCTGCCCCCGCCAACCCCAGTCCCAAGGTCAACATACTTAGTGCTTCACTTTTACGCTCAGTAAATACTTATAATTTTTGTATTTCCATTCACGATCAACTTCATATTTCATATACCGCGTTGCTCTAATGGTCTCTACCGCCCTGTCCAAATCCATCGTTCGTCCTGCCCCCGCCAAGCCCAGGGTCAAGGTCACATACTTAGTTTTGCTCAAAAAAAAAAAAAAAAAATTAACGCTCGGTAAAATCTTATAATTTCTGTTTTCTTTCATGGATCATCTTCATATTTCATATACGCATTGCTCTAATGGTCCTCTACCGCCCTGTGCCAAATCCACGTTCGTCCTGCCCCCGCCAATCCCAGGGTCAAGGTCACATACTTGGTGCTTCAAAAACTTTAATGCTCGGGTAAATATCTTATAATTTTTCTTTCCATTCACGGATCAACTTCATATTTCATATATGCGTTGCTCTAATGGTCCTCTACCGCCCTGTGCCAAATCCACGTTCGTCCCGCCCCCACCGCCAAGCCCAGGTTAACATCATATACTTAGTGCTTCAAAAACTTTAACGCTCAGGTAAATATCTTATAATTTCTGTTTTTCTTTCACGGATCAGCTTCATATTTTCATATAGCATTTGCTCTAATGGTCCTCTACCACCCTGTGCCAAATCCACGTTTGTCCTGCCCCCGCCAAGCCCAGGGTCAAGGTCACATACTTGGTGCTTCAAAAACTTTAACGCATCAGGTAAAAAGAAAATTTTGACTTGCAATTTGGCCTCATTTATTATCAAAGCGATATGTGGGACATCCGTGTTCTATGAACACATTTTCTAGTTTATTAAACTTCACACATGCATAGAAGACGACCCAAAGGTGTGTCGCACGTAAGAATGACAACTCTTGCGTCGTTAATTTCTTAGTTATCTCCCTTTGTTGTTTCGTGCACTGATTTCGTGTCTGGAGCATAACTCGAACACCCTTTGGAATATTTTCATGAAACTTCACACATGCATATAAAGGTGTGTCCCGCAAGAATGACAACTCTTGCATCACTAATTCTTTAGTTATCTCCCTTTGTTTTTCCGTCACTGATTTTGTCTCCGGAGCATAACTCGAACACCCTTTTTTCAAACTACTTGTGTATCTGGGGAGGGGGATACACATGCGCTTGTCGACAAGCGTCCATTTCTAGTTTATATCGTAATGATCCATATCAGGCTTCAAGATCAGCGGTTTGAATATCCACCAATGCCATAAGCTCCATTTCTCCAAACACAGCCACATATTCATATACGACTCTGGATCTGCCAGTTGATCTGGGTATATACTGGTTGCAGAGACCAAGTGGCATTCTTTTATATGGAATGGCTCTTGTATTGTGTAATGATGTAACTGAGATAGTATTATGTTCCCCTGATCAGACAATTGGTGTTTTTCTCAAGGTACTCTGGTTTCTTCACATTTTCTCCATATGTTTGACATTCTTAAGGGCTTAGTAAAACTACATTTCTGTCTGCATTTAAACTGTGCCGTATTGAGATGATACAAATCTAGCGAATGGTGGTAATGGTTTCTTGCTTAAATTACAAACGGGCTACTGATTTTTTATATCGCGCAAGGCTAGGAAACGTGTAAGAATTCTGACACTGTCCTCGGAATCCCATCCTGATTCTTGCCTCGGAATCTCTACCATTTCCAAGCCAAGCCTGATAAATTTGTTATCAACAGACACTATAAGTATACCAGCCTGACTGACATGGCGTTGTTTACATGCTTTGTTTATATAAACATTGGTGTATAAATAAACATGGAATTCCTGTAGGTATTTCCCTGTTTATTATGGACCGTCGCTATAGGACCTATAGTCATGATCGATATATTGCGATTGACAATACAGTTTCTCATACTGGAGCAGTTGGTAAACTGGCGGCCAACGGTGGCACTTGATTTTAATTTTGCACTGCATGCGTTCGATCCTCACTTTGGCCATTATATATATATATACTTTCTTTTAAATATTGTTTTTGTGTTTTCTTTTTCTTTTTAATGCATCTTTATTACATGTAACAACAATTGACATGGTAATTATGAACCACATACATCCACGTTTATTTATTTATTTGTTTATTATCTGAAGTGAGAGGTTTATTTTTCGACATGGTGTTCTCCGTAAGATATTTGCATTTGTAGTGAGTCGAGGTGGACTTTCACAATAACACACGAATGTGCAGAATGAATTTCACAATGATTAGGTTCAAAGTGAAGTGTTTTATAATGTTGTGTAAAAGTAAATGCACGACTGTTTCGGGATGTGTGCGCCAAAATAGTAAAATCGAGAGAAAAATGTATGCCTTTGGCAGGATTCAAACTCACGACCGTCCGATCACCAAACGGCAGATCTACCCACTAGAGCACTAAACGATGTTACTATTATTAGCAATTCTATCGAATGTTAATGCGTTTGCGCTGGTATACAAATACCATGTCTACAACATATGACGTAAACTATTTAAAAATAGCACGTGTTTACAATAATATTTACAATAATAACGTGCCAGCTCAAAGCGGTACACCTCTAGGCTGGTATTCTATTTATCAGGTAACGTTTTATGGTAGCCGATTGTCAAATATACAATAGAAAAGAATGTGGACTTGTTTCCGTTGGGTCATTATACCGACGTCCTTCGGTAATATCATGTGACGCTGTTCGACCAATGAAACGTGAGTTTTAAATTTGTTGTAACCCATATATTTGTAGTGCGAATTATGTTATCAGTATATGTTCGGCAGATACAAAGCCTGTTACATGATAAAATGACTGAGCATGTCAGATATGATCGTTGATACTACATGTACTGCAGGACAGAAATTGCAAGTCCAATTATGTTTGAATAAATAGCTATGGAATGGATATTATCATGAATTATTTGTAACACAAAACGATATTATGAAAATGAAAATATACATGTATACAGTGAACATGCTCGACATTTTACAATATAATGGAAATGTTAACATTTTACATTCATATTCGGAAATATACATACAGTCAGAAATTTATATCTACATGTATATTTGTATTCTAGTATCTAAGTTTATATTTGCATGTATCATATCTTCTTGTTTAAAATTGTGTGCATAGCTATATGTATAACATTCACAATTTTGGCACCTTTTTATTCCAGTATCTATTGTGACATGTCATTGTCTGTTGACAGGAATGGACTTCACAATACCGAAGGTAGTTAGTTCAATCCCTGCTCTAGCCATGAAATACTTTCATAGTATTTCCATCCCACTGGTCTTTCGGATGAGACTTGATACTGAGGCCCGACTCTATATTACCTCAGCTGTTGATGGGATGTTAAACACTTTTAAACTCTCTGTCTCTGGTAGGTTTATCCGCTTTATTATCCTGGGCTCAAAACCTCTGTTAGCTTAACAGACTGTTAAATCCTTAGCAATGCTAAGGATTTAACAGTCTGTTAAGCTAACAGAAGCTTTGAGCAACCGGGCCCTGGTGTTGATTCCCAGGAGAAATAGCAATAGTCCTCGTACGTAAAGGAATGGACTGTTTGACCTTCATCTACAGAGTCAACAGGTCATTAACATCCAAGTGATGACTAGACTGCCGACACTGGCAGCCACATTGGGGATTTGGCTGCTAATAATAGTGTCTTTTTTTCACGTGTGAATTTGTGACTGATTTCAAAACTTCAGCGCCATCCTAGGAACAGTATGAAAGTGTTACAAGTATACAGGAGTGTGATTGCAGAGAACAGCAATGATCAGGAACATAAGTTGCATTTGTTTTCACCGTTATGGTGACTGTTCAAATTCAGCATTGACCACTAAAGTTGAAGACCATGTGGAGATGGTGCCTGTGTGATTGATGGACACACGGCCAGGTGTAGTCCCTGATCGGATTGTTTTGAAACAAAGACAAAGACTATATGCACATACATGCTTATTTGTGGCTGTGACTAGAGAATGGTGCATTTCGGATAGCTAACCAGTGTAGCTCCTGATCAAATATACAAGATTTTTGTATTGTAGTGTAGCCTGATAACAATCTATATTGCTTCTGATAACACTTTATATTGCTTGTTAGAAGTATGACGGATGTTTCATTGATGTAATCGCTAACAGTTTGTTTGCTGGGGTTTAACGGCCTATCAACAGCTAAGGTCATTTATGGCAGGGTCAATGGGTTTATTACTAAATCCCATATATTACTATTACATGTACAAGTACATGTACGTGTTCAACTACATGTACAAATGGGAGGGGGGGGGGGATCCCAAAATCAGAACTGAATATTTACAATAACAAAAATATATATTTAGCCCTGAAATCAGAAAAATCCTGATGCCAGGTCCTCGCCACACCAGAATCACTTGGCCCCCTCCCAAAAGCAGTAGGATCAGTAATAATATGACTACTTTTATACTGGGCTATAACTATAACCCAATTCAACTTCCAGGTAACAAAAGAGCCAAAGATAAAAACATACCTGAGGGCCAAACCAGGCACACACTAATATAGATCTTCACTGGTCACAAAACCTAAAGCCCTAGTTCTCCAGTCACATCCACATTTATGGGGTGCCATATTGGTATAAAATAAACTTGCATTGTATGACCTCACTGTGGTTAAAACTTCATGATGCATACCATTATGTTCTGTGTTGTGAAGATTTATCCAGAATGGTTGCAGAATATAAACTGTATTTACCTGTTTACTGTAGCTGTTTCCGGTTAGTTATGATCCATCTCGCCAAGATATTGTGTAGACTACATTTACATTTTTTTCTCTTGCACAATGACCGATGGCTTTTTTAATGGTGTCCATTTGTCTGACTGTAGCATATTTAAATAAGTTAATTTGAAGTTATAGAAATACGCAGAACACGTTTAAAACAATTGTTTGGTATGTTTCTTTGAAAATCATGTTTTATTTAGAAATGCATATACACATATACATATACACAAATACAGACTTGAAATAACCACATGTACCGTTGTATATCAGATGTTTTATGCAAAGCGTTTTATATTTTATGTATTTATTTAATAATAATAATCATGCTTGTGCATTTTTGCTAATAAATTCTATACTAATTTGTTCCTGAATGTTGTTTGATGGTGTTAAATGACATCTCCGACAAATATCCCTCCCCAACTGGACAAAAATACATTTACGATGAGCACAGCCCCAATTGTTCTCGTTGTAAATGGCTTTTTCTCCTGCCTGCTAGTCGCGATTCCAATAAGAAAACTCACAAAATAATAGTGTTGATCAATATTTGAACCAGTGATTGCATAAATACACTCTATGAGCAGGACATTATCTGGTCAGAAATGGGCCACCGACTTAGAAAATGTGCCTTAATATATGTCCTGATAATTCTGTATACTTCCTCAGTTACTTTAAAGGTACATGCCCACTCAGTAGGCACAACCACTTCTTTATATCAGAGATATCGTGCGAGACATTTTCTGGCAAACTAAACATGCATTCGCCATTACCACACGTATTGATTGGTGGTATTATACATTTTATATCGGATGCAAATTTCCACTGATATCAGGGGCGATAACCGTGTTTCTTTAAATTGTTAACGGACATTACTATTTATATTTATTTTTTGATGTGCAATACTTTATAATCTGTCGAAAATATTATTTTTTCAGCTGACGCATTTAATTAGTATAAATAATTAAAAAATAGCATGCCTCATTTGCATATGAAAATAGACTGATACCAGCGCGCGTCAGTATCAGTAAAATAAATATTACTAAATTATTATATCTGTATAGTGGACACTCGTAAATGTTAGACCTGGTGGAATAGTGACACAATTATACACTTATTTAATTCCTATAAAGAACATGCTGTGCCTACTGAGTGGGCATGTACCTTTAAGGTAATATCATTTTGCTAATGGGAGGCAGTAACCACATATACATGACTGAATGGTGATCAGCGATCAGCGTATGCACATGCTGGCCTGGTGCAATGCCATTATTTATTGACATGCGTCGTAAAGTCCCCTTTCTTGTGATGGTTGGTTGGGAGCATGCAATGGGTAATTTAACGATCGCGATTCATCCTTGCAAAAAAATTGCAAAGTATACTTATCTAGCAAAGTATACTTTGATGGAGAATCATTTATTTTTTCCGAAATGCATTATTTCATATAGAACTAATGACTGCACATATTTGATGATTAAAAGTATTCAGAATTATTATACTGAATATATTACATTATAATGTAATAAATTCATTATAATAAACATTAATACAGTTATCCTTAAAGTATCTCCCTCAAAGTATACTTTGCCAGATAAGTATATTTTGCAATGTTGGTGAAATAGGCTACTGGTTTAGCCCTCAGGTACGACTTTGGCTTATTGTATGTGAGAGTTGAATCTGGTGATACCACTTGTATTAGTAATATGAATATTCCTAATCCTACTGCCTAGCACCAGGTTATTCTAATTTCAAGGCTGATTTGTTTTAGTATTCCCCCCCCCCACCACTCCAATGCAGCAGGTTAAATGCGGGGTCGAACCCGTTTGCAGGGCCTTAAATGACCTTAGTTGTTGATATGCCGTTAAACACCAATACATCAAGTCAAAGTCCCTTTTCTCAACCAGCGTATCAATTCTCCCAGGTTTCATAGATTCAACCGACGGCATATACGAGTCCACTGTCGATCCCGTTTGCTTTGCAATATATGTTGTCGAGCTCCGACATCATTATATCATTTAAGATTACTGATGGGGCACTCTTTATGAAAGTAATGTGTATTGATGCGAACATATAAGTTGTGTGACAGCCGATATGTAGAACATACACATACCTGGACGCTCACAGTATTCAACATGCTCTCGCAATGTCTTTTATGTATGTATACCAGTTACAACAGGAAACAAATCAAAACCGGCTTATCTCTTTATAAATGATACGGCGCCTGACAAAATATATCCTGCAACATTTGCATCAATTGTAGGTTTTGGCCGTTGCACACGCACACAATAGACAACGATTGTATCGACGATAGTCGGGCTATGTGCGAAACCATATAATCGGTTAAGCCCTGTACTAAATGAAATTGCATTCAGCTTCCAACAAAAACACGTCCATATGAAACGATTCTCGCATTCAGCCTAAGTACTGTGAATTACTGACAGGTATGTATTTGGATATCAGTTCATCAATGCTGTGCCTTCCCTGGATCATATACTTGTATATTGGTAGACAAATGGGCAACGTCCTTATGTTTTGTCGCATGCGCCATTTTTGACCTTGCTAGTATTCCCCGAATCCGCTGCAGCGTCACCATTGTTCCCCTCCGCCTGGTACTCGGCTGCCTGTGCGGCCTTGGCGTCCAGCACGCATGCCGTCTGCTGCCAGTTCCGGTAGCAGATGACGCCCTTGTCCTGCACTTCCTTCCGGCCCTTGGTGGAGATCACTTCCCCATACTTGGTTACCACGATGAGCCGGGGTACAGCCGTGATGTTGTATTTTCGCTTCAAATCTCTGGAATGTCAGTGGCGGATATCACTGGCTTGGGCAGTACACAATGGTGTCATATTTCTGGCATCTACTTCACGTGATAACGTAACTAAGTCGTCTTGACATACCATATACGTCATCTTAATTGCATAACGTAACGACGACTTGCTATGACGAGATAAATTGGTCGATATAACTAACACGAAGTCCCGTTAATAACGGGATACTTCTCCCTACAGTCTGTTACACGTTTTTATGCCGACGAACTTTTGGCTATTAAACACATTATATCTAAAAAAAATATTTAAATGTAAGTACCTTTTCAGCAATAACAAAAAGTCACCCTCCCCAAAGTGGGTGGTTGGTCGGGAGCACGCGACGGGTAACTCGACAATCGGGGTTCATCCTTACCGGAATTCCGACTGGAGACCTAGTTTGGCCCTCACATACGTCTTTGGCATTTTGTATGCGACAGTTGAATCTAGTTATACCCCTTATATGAGTATTACGATTATTCGTAATCCTATTTTAGGGGAAGGAGTCAAGTGACTTTGGTGTGGTATGGACCTGGCACCTCAGTTATTGGCACCAGGTCAGGTTATTCTAATTTCAGGGCTGAATATATGTTTTCTCCATGTAAATATTCAGTTCTGATTTTGGGATTTTCCCCCAATTCAGCAGGTTAAAACGGGATTGAACCCGTTTGCCCGGCCTTACATGACCTTAGCTGTTGATAGGCCGTTAAACATCAATAAAGAAACAAAACACCCCTCCCACAAAAATATTGTTTGATGAAATTCCATCAAATATTGATTTTACATGCCCACTCAGTAGGCACAAAATCTTTTTATACCAGAGACATCATCCGAGACATTTCCTGGTAAAATAAAGATTCATTCACCATTACGTCACGTATTGATTGGCATTATTATATATTTTATATCAGACGTAGATTTCCACACTGATATCAGGGGCGATAACCGTGTTTCCTTAACATATTAACGGACATTACTATTTATTCTCTCTATTTATTGTTTGATGTGCAATGATCATACTTTATAATCTGTTGAAAATACTATTTTTTTAGGTGACGCATTTAATTTGTATAAATAATTAAAAATTATCGTGCCTCATTTGCATATGAAAATAGCCTGATACCACCGCACGTCACTATCAGTAAAATAAATATTACTAAATGATTATATCTGTATAGCGGGCACTTGTAAATTTTAGACCTGGTGGAATAGTGACACAATTATACACTTATTTAATTCATATAAAGAACAGTTTGTGCCTACTAAGTGGGCATGTACCTTTAACATGGGAGAAAAGAGTGGGAGAGGAGTCAGAAAAATAAAAAATAAATGGAAATTGACTCCGAAACCTGTATAGATAGCTTGGAAATGACGTAAATAAGAAAACAAAAGTTAGATTTTGAAAGTCGGTTCCCAAATAAAAAAATTATTTTTTAAAAAATTCTATTTTTAGCACCATGTTAAATTCCCATAGAAAAATATTTTTTTCGCAATAAAATCAATATTTGGTAGAATCTCATCAACTAAAACATTTGGGGAGGATGACTTATTTTGTTATTGATGAAAAACTACTACTTACATTTAAATATCTTTTAGATGTAATGTGTTTAGTAGCCAAAAGTTCGTCGGCACAAACACACGGAACAGACAGTAGTTACGTCACTTTTAATACATTGTATTTCGTCTTGGCTAGTTGTGAAGTCATCTTGACGTGAATCGCGTCTAGACGACTTAATAACTTGCCAAGACGAGATAAACTGCATGAAATCGTTTTACTGTTATTTATTTGACGGGAAAACGTGTATAAATTTCATTACAAATCGATGTCTATTTGGGCATGAGCCCAGTGTCACATTGACCACTCACTCTTTGACTCCGTCATCGATGGGCAGGGCGTACCAGTCGCGGTGCCTGGTGCAGTAATATCGCTCCATCTCATCAGCATTCTTGTCGAAGCTGATGAATACGACCTCGAAGTTGGCCTTCCGGTTGCGCAGTTCGTCATACACGTTGCCGAGGAGGGCCGTGAACTGCTGACAGGGCGGGCACCAGCCTACATAACAGAGCAGGCGTCGGTTTAGATCACAGGTGATGGAAGAAATCCCATGTGGCAGTGTCTTCTAGTATTGTCAGCAACAATAACTATATCACGCATGCCATTTATTTTTCTGTTACCTGTGGTGTAGATTGTCGGCCATGGCTCATAAAATGTTTGTAATAAGGTATGATGTAATTTTTGTTACATATTCATACCCATGCTGATGACTTCTATGGTGTCATTACGCGGCAATGTTACAGGGTCTCTAAATGACCCATAACGGTAAACACGTATTGTGAAACTGGTACTTACCTCTATCCCAAAGGTTACAGATTATATGACGGGTGTTTCAATAATAATGACATTGACAGCTGTACTCAGATGATTCAAAACTATTGCTGAATGATAAACGGAGTATATCCTGATCAGCATATACTTCGGTGTAGGCTGGTCTGTGCCTACGTTGGTTATATTCTGAGCGGTTATTGAAATCAGTCTATATGTTTTCGCACATCACGCCATCGTAACGTATAATCACCTGATTCAACATTATCACATAGTAACTAATTATGGAGTATACGCTGATCAGAATATACGTTCGTGTGCAGGCTGGTCTGGATCTACATTAGTTGTAGAACTGTGCTGTTCACTCACCCAGTTGATACATTCTACCATGTCATGGTATACTAATGTATACTAGGATGATACGTATTACAGACTGTATAGCTGTGCCTAGGCTGATCAGGATCTGCACGGGTTGTACATTATGTAATGGTCACTCATGTAATCGATATTCTGTCGTGTCACGTCATACTCTCGAGTTGCATGTAAGTTTATATTTATAGCTAAATGTGAATCTTGTTCGTAATACTGTGACATAATTGTGGTCAATAACTGAAAGTAGATCGCTTTTCCCAGTGACACATGTGAGTGTTATTTTAGGTATGTATTATTATAACAATAAAGAAAGCATTATGCCACTGGATTAAATGCATACGCGTCCAGGGCAGCCTCCATTTGGCTTGACTGATCGGGGTCTACAGTGTTTGTCGTTAAATGATTTGTAACTAACACATGATACTTTGCAGTAGATATTTGATATGAGAATAGGTCACTGAACTAGCCATCCCGCCATAAAGAAACTGATCACCGTTCTGCATCACATGTTAGAAAGATGCATTTGTATGTTATAGGTACGTGTTCCTACCAGCTTCAGTATCATCATGTTATTTTTCTACTATTCATTTTGTTTTTTACTCGCTGTATCTTCTTTCTCTCAGTCAAACGTTTTTGCTGTTTGAATGTCACTATTATAGGTACATGCACTATGCTGAGAAGATTTGTGAACATACATACTATCTGGTGTTGTTGGATGAGGTTGCAATTATTGTTTACTATACCTACTAACATTATATATATAATACTGAATGTGTTAACGGATATAGGTAATTGTTTGACCAATATATTTAAATGTAGATGATCCGGATTACTATTTAACCTCAATATTTGTCTAGCAATACTATCTTTGATTTTGCTACTGCTGACTTATGATGTTGAAAGAAACACAGGGCCTGAAAATGAGATTGGATCTTTTTTCAATTTTACATTTAAATATTAGAAGTATTCGCAATAAGGTCACTTTTACAGACTTCGATATTCTATGTTTTACAGAAACGCACTTATCATGCGCTATAGAAACAAGAAGTTTACAACTGAATGGATATGGCTTACCATTCCGAAAGGACAAATCGCCACATTCTGGGGGTATATTAGTATATGCCGCAGACCACTTATTATCAGAAAGAATGCAAAATTTTGAAATATTTTGGGATGAAACCATCTGGATTCCAGTTAAGACAAACCGTAAAACGTTCTTGATTGATTTACCGATCCCCGTCATCAAATATCAAATTTTGGTAATTACTTAATCGCAATCTAGAATTGGTATCCGATATAACAAATAATATCATTATTGTTGGCGATGTAAATGAAGATCAATTAAATGTACAAAACCACAAATTAAAAGATGTAACATCCGCAATCCGGGAAACAGCTACTACTTCAACCTTACAAGATCCAATTCTTGTTAACCAAGATCAGCTCATTCAAAAGCGATGTATTATCTGTTTCGCCATACATAAGTGATCGTAAGGCTACATGTTTCATCATTCCAGCTGAAAGTTCATATAATAATTCATATAAACGAACAGTATGGAACTATAAAAAAGCAGACTTTGCTAAAGTTAACAAGTTCATGCTTAATGCTGATTGGACAATTTTAAATAATGGTAGTGTAGATGATGCATCTAGTATATTTACATCTAAGTTAATTGAGCTAGCTAAGCAATGCATTACATGCAGTCAAGTCACAGTGCGGCCTAACGATAAACCATGGTGTGATTCCGAAATTCGCCAAACAAACAAGCTAAGGGACAAGTTACGAAAGAAAGCAATACAGTTTGAAAGGGTGGACGATTCGAATAAATACAAAACAACTCGGTATAAAATTAATAATATGAAAAAAACATGCCAGAGAAGCATTTTATAATCACATAGAGCTTAATCTAACAGAATCATTTTCGAATAACAAAATATATTTCTGGAAGCTAGTCCGACACTTTGAGAAAGAAAGCAAGTCAAGTGGTACTATTCCTCTTTTAAAAACCAATGACGGTAACAGCGACAATTTATACTTGTCTGATGCTGAATTAGCAAACTGTCTTAACAACTTCTTCGTTTCAATATCAACTGTTGATAGTAACTCTACTTTACCACCGTTTGAATTAAAAACAAACCAAGTTCTTGATACGATTAATATATATATATGAATCTGAGGTTAGAGATATAATAAAAACAAAATGCAAACTAGTAAATCTTGTGGATACGATTTAATTATTCATAGAATGTTAAAAGCAACTATTACATCTGTCTCAAAACCTCTGGCGATCTTCTTCAATAGATCTGTCAATGAATGTCAATATCCGATGGAGTGGAAATTAGCAAGTGTAATTCCTCTATTTAAAAAGGGGTGTCCACAGACGCCTTCAAATTATCGCCCGATATCGTTATTAAGCTCTCTAGCAGGCGCGGGTACAAGGGGGGGGGGGGGGGGGGGTGGGGGGGGGGGGGGGGGGGGGGGGGGGGCGGGGGGGGGGGGGTCCAGGGGGTCCGGACCCCCCCCCCCCACCCCCCCCCCCCCCCCCCCCCCCCCCCCCCCACCCCCCCCCCCACCCCCCTGCTCCCGCAAAAAAAAAAAAAAAAAAAAAAAAAAGACGAAAATCTACAATACTCAAATAGTTGGATAACTTTTTTCGTGGCCTAGGTGTCAGGAAATGGCATCTGCGGCGATCTGGCATCTCAAATTTTCCTTTTTCCCCGTTCCCCAGACCCCCCTACTTTACCATTTCGCCCTCGCAGAGGTCGGCTATGCCGAATTTTAATTACACCCCCCCCCCCCCTGCAATTATTTATGTATCCGCGACTGTCTAGGTAAGGTGAAGGAGAGAATACTGTTTAAACATATTTATAATCACTTGCACTCACAACAATTGATTTATAACAGGCAATCTGGGGGTTTTACCAGGCCACTCAACGGTATATCAACATATAGACATTCACCATCAAATATGTCAGGCATTGGATGAACGACACTCTACATGTATAGTGTGTTGTGATATTTATAAAGCCTTTGATAGAGTATGGTATAAGGGGGTAACACCATTGGTTGATGCATGGGACACAAGCTCTATCGGATGCTTTCCATTTGCCAACATCATCCACTACCACATGATAAAAACGAACACTGAAATCAACTGCAGTACACATCTATCGATGAATTAGGTTATATATTATATATACATTGTGACACATAACTCTTTCATTCTTTCATCTCCTCTCTCACTACATTTACTCTCTCTTTCTATCAGAGTTTTCTTTCCGTACATTATGCAAATATATATATATACCGCATGATTATTGGTCTGTACCCATGTACATATACCTGAACGTATCGCCATTGCTCTTCAGTTGCTGTATTGTTGAAATACGTGGGTAAGGGCTGTAACTAATGTTGTGAGAACTTGTAGCCCAATTGTATTTATATGCAATAAACTATGTTTAAACTAATGACATTGAGGCATTATTTCGCTCAGATCGTGCAATCATGTCATAGGCACTGTATGGGATGAACGAAACCGATGTGTTAATGATTCCTATCGCAGGATGTATAGTATATGGAAAGGCCAGACATTCGCCATGTTTTTGTTGTTGTTGTTTTTTTTCAACCAACGGAAGTGACGTAAATTAGGCTACCTTTGACTGGTTTCGTGATTTACCTTGCTGTTCACCAGCTGATTTTGTTTGTGTGCCAGATCGACACTGCCTGTGTTGACATACAACATGGAAAGTCACAATAACATGAACACATGGCAAGAAATAGCCCATATTAATGTAATTTACAATATTTAATTCATGATTACCTATTCAGATAAGTGACAAAACCAATCACGAAACCAGTCCGTACTTCCAGTGGTTGAAAAATGGTTCCCAGCCTACATGCGGATTAGTAACTTACAATTAGCGAACCGGTTAAAGGTAAATGAAGTTACTTCCGTTGACTGAGATGATGAATGCTGTCATTCCTTCTAGATTCATACAGATCCTCAGTGTAACTGGATTATCACATCGGGTTTTCGTTCATCCCATAAAGCTCCTGAAAACACATTGTACCGGTAGTCATTAACTCGTGTCACAGGTAACAATCGGACTCATACGTTCACCTCGGTGCAATGTACATGTATTTATAGCGTACTCGTTACACTATATAGAAAATGACTGGCAATAGAGCTGAAAATGCGTGAGAGCCTATATAAAAGGAAGGTATCTGCTTGGTCTGAAGGCAAACGACATCCACCAAGAGGTGCGTGCGATTTATGGAGAAGGTCAAATGTCCCTCAGAACAAGTTTTAGGTGGGTTGCTACATTTCAGTCGGGACAGCAGCAGTTCAAAGACGCTGCTCGTCCGGATCGTCCTAGGATATCTATCACTAAAAGTAATGTAGAGAAAATTCGGGTTATTCTCAAAAACGATGCTTGGTTTCCTGTAAGGCAGATAGCGCGAATGACGAACTTGTCTTTAGCACGTGTTCATGGAATTTTGCAGAAACACCTAAATGTTAGGAAGATAAATGCGAGATGGATACCCCATTTGTTGACAACTAACGCCCGGTTAACAATGGCAAAAAAACTTCTTAAAATATATCCATCATACAATAAAAAGGATTTTGCAAACGTAGTTACTGGTGATGAGACATGGGTTCATTATTTTTAACCAAAATGGAAGGTCTCAAACAGAATTTGGGCCACGAAAAACGCAAGACGCCCAAGCATTGCCAAAAGAACTAGAACAGTTAATATGGTGTTGTATGCAACATTTTTCACAAATAATGGTCATACAAACACGGTCCCAAAGGGTAGAACAGTCACAGGAATGTTCTATAAAAATGTCGTGCAGAAAAACTTGAAGAATTACTACAAACGCCGTCGTCCTACAACAGGTCTAAAATACGTACGCCTTCTCCACAACAATGCTCCAGCTCACAAGACACGTATTTGCAGAAAGCAAAGGTCACAGTTCTTCCCCACTCACCTTACTCTCCAGACCTGGCTCCCTGTGACTATTTCCTCTTTCCTAGACTGAAATATCACTCATCTGGAAAGAGATACAACTCTAGGTCTGCCCTTGTGTCAGCCATTTATCAGTGGCTGGTGGGTATACCTCTTCAGTGCTTTGAAAAGTGTTTTCAGAACTGGATCGAGAGACTCAAAATGTGTGTTTTGTCCAAGGGTGAGTATTTTGAAGGGACTCGTATGATAAAATAATCGCAAATACTTTCAGTTTGGTTATACAACACCTAATGACATTATTTTTCGAACACCCCTCGTAGATATAAACCAGTTTGGTAACAAAAGAAGTGCCATTGAGTTCGTTGTGTGTGCCTTGGCCGACCTACTAGTTACATTGTACTGTCTTATTAGGGAACTTGTAATCGTGGCTAGGATGTATTCACCTGTGATATTTACAACAGTGTCTTCGTCTGTGCAATCTATGTAATTCCTGACGCTTTGCTCACTGGCGCTTGACGTGCAAATGAACTACACCGTTGAGTGGCACCATCAGTTCATCGATTCACTAATGCTGGGTGGGACCACAGGCGGGTGGCTTGTTCATAGTATGGTATACACTCGAACCTCCATAAACCGGACAAACTGGCGACCACATTGTGCTTAATTAAGATGGGCTTCAATGTCATTTCTATCATTCTGTTCATGAATAAAAATGAGAAAAACGATTAATGGAGTGCTTAATTACAGTGGAGCCTCTCTAAACCGGACACCCTGGGAACAGGGTTCCGGTTTGGAGAGGTTCCACTGTAGTATACGGTTAAATAAACATGCACACAATATAACCAAACACGTAAGTATACTGTATTAGGCACGTACACCGTGTACACAAAATAAAAAAAAAAAATATTATGTTCTCATTATGTTTCTTTTGTGTAAGTCTATAAAACAGTATACAGTGGAACCTCTCCAAACCGGACATCCTGTGAGGTCCACAGGCTGGGAGGTCCCCAGGGTGTCCGGTTTGGAGATGTTCCACTGTAAATCTGACATGTTAGCGCTTCATGACACATTCTAGTGTTTTTCTAATTTTCATGAAATGTCAGTGTAATCAGAGATACATAACAGCGAAACACATCTAAGTTAAACATCTATATTTTCCGGAGTGTCCGGTTTAGTGGGGTTCCACTGTATTATATAGAGTATACCATCAATCCGACCACCTGGGGGTGCGGGTACTTACCTGCGGAGAAATAGAGTCCTACAATCTGACCATCCAGCGCCTCGTGGCCCAGTACTCGGCCGTCGCCCGCCTCCTCTCCGCCCGTATTCTCGGGCTCCGCGGGGGTGGGGGTGGGGGTGGACGCTGGCTTGGAGGTATCCGGAACCTCCTCCGGGGTCGCGGGTTTCTCGAAGTAGGCCTTCGTATACAGGTATTTGTCGCGGAAAATCTCCATCATTCATTGTAGACGGTGTTACTGTGTCGAAAACACGGGTATTAATGTATTGGCCTATATCTACTGTCTGTTCCACATTTTGCTGCCGACGAACTTTTGGCCATTATCTAAAAACTATTTAAATGTAAGTTTGACAAAAAAAAAAATAAGTATGTTATATATATGGGAATTTAGCATGGGGGTTGAAATATTTTTTAAATAATTTTGGAATTTGTGTGAAAATATTACTTTTGTGTTCTTAGTTACACCAATTCCAAGCTATCTAGCTAGGTTTCGGAGTTAATTTCCACTTCTGCAGCTGCTCAAGCTCCTTTTTGGCCTATTTTAAATTTCGTTTTATGGACTTGAATTGTTTTTTACATCGTTTAGAAATGTGTTTCATGTATATACAAACAATACTTTACCATCCAAGACACGCTAGAAGCACATGCGGTTATATTTATACTACAAGGTAATAGTTGGCAGCTTATTTGACTTCTGTTAATGATTCAATTGCATAACTAAGTTACTGAGGACATTATATACTTGTACATGTATACTTAAATACAATCTGATATGCCCAATTGCTACGATATGGAGCCCAAGTCCGAACATATATTATTGCCAGAATATGTTCATCTGTTCAGTTCTGTTCCGTTATATTTGTATATATGACGGCCATATTGTGTTCTGCTATTGACGCGATTGTCTATTTACATATCAAAATTACAGAAACCATTCGTTGCGTCAATAAACCCAATATTGGTTTCGTTATTTCCTTAAATATGGCGCACATTGCAATTATATGAAAACTGGTTACATTAGGCGGAAATATTGTACTTTGCCAATCTCACAGTTCATAGGCCGATTCCCCCCCCCCCCCCCCCCCCCCCCCCCCCCCCCCCCCCCCCCCCCTAAAATTCGCCGAGTAAAGATTATTTACAAATTACAAGGTACGTTTTTTGCTCCAAAATGCGCCAGAACGCAGGAAATGCGATGTAGATTTCAAAAAATTCCCTAGCGCTATCCCGAGCTCCGATAATATAGTCAAGTATTGAAAAATAGTTACGCCCCCCTTACCCGAAATCCTGGATCCGCTCCTGCAGTTGTTGAAATGCATGTTAATGTTGCCGATCTGTCTCATTATGTGAAATAAATTCATTATACCGTCTTAATGTACTTAAACATGTGGCACATATGCAACTATATGACCGAATATAACTATTTGGCGGTCATCTTAGATTTATGCAGATACGGTCAGCTTGTCATCAGTCGAATTGCAAAACTTGAATGCATAGACATGCACAATCGAAAACAAACAAAAAGTACGATGATATTCAAAACAAGGTTAAGCTTAAGCCAAAAATCAGACTAATTCGACATACTATACCTACGATCTACACTTAGCTATTCAAACTAATCTACCGTATACTGATATCCATAATGAACTCTGCTGAATAAAACGTGTGTGCCTATCAATATTTAACAGGCAGGCACATGTTGTTGTTTACATCCGGTAAATGGATTATGGGATATGTGTACATAATCCCCATGACTACAGACTGTAACTCAGTCAGACTATCGCGTCGTTGTGTACTTGCTATGTGTATGTTAAACAATCAGTTATAAATAGTAACGTAAATATCTCGATGTTTTCCACCTCTGTATGACTTCCATACAAATAATCGGCAGAATACATCTGTAGCCGATTTCACCAACATTACAAAGTATACTTTTCAAGCAAAGTATACTTTGACACTGTTTCAGGGAGTAATCATTTATTTTTCCTGAAATGCATTATTTCATATGGAACAAACGACTGCATATATTTGATGATTAACAGTATGCATACTTATTATACTGAATGTATTACATTATCACAGCCAAAATGGCTGTGATAATGTAATACATTCAGTATAACAATTAATAAATTTATCCTAAAATTGAAAATTTCTCCGACCTCAGAGTATACTTTGCTAGAAAAGTATACTTTGCAATGTTGGTGAAATAGGCTGCAGGTCATTCTATACACAGTGTCACAGGCTGTCGGCTTGCTAATAATCAGCATGATTTGAATACAACCCCAGCTGGCAGTCAAAGGCAGATCGGGACCCCATCTGGGAACGCCGATGAAAATACTTTTCGTGACTAACTATGTCAGTGAAAACAATGATGTAAATAGTGTTATTGTTAACAGTTCACAGTTTAACGTTAATTGTTCAAGCAGTGTTGAATTTGATTCACCAGGTGAAAGCAGTATTATTTCTAGTCATCAGGCAGATGACACATATACTTTAAATTATGTTCCAATCAACATGATAGATACAAATAATTATGCAGATATTGAAACACGAGTTAGTGACAATATAGTGGATTTTAATACTTGTTTCAATAGAACATTTTCTACGTATGTGGGGGTGGGGGGGGGGGGGGGGGGGTGGGGGGGGGGTGGGGGGGGGGTCCAGGGGAGAACCTGTATGAACCTGTATGTAGACATGTATGTATAAGTTGCTAATAGTATATTTAATATACTGTTTTAGACATGAGACATGCATAAAACAAAAATAAAAAACATTTGTAGTCATAACTTAGTCACATTGTGCTTAGACTCAATACTGCATGTACATGTAAGTAAACCATGTTACTTTACTTGTAGAAAACACAAATATTTACAGTTAATAACTGCATTTATTATACCTCATCGTAATTTCTAGGCATATCATTGGTCAGATTGTTGTCACGTGGTTTTAACCAATCTGGGATATCCCCCTTTCGTGTATACATATTGCCGTGGGACGTTGAAAATATCCCCCGCTGCGACCGAAGACACCCGATACAGACGCAGAGGAGGTGCGACCCAACCCCCTCCCCACCCCCCCCCCCCCCCCCCCCCCCCCCCCCCCCCCCCACCCCGCCCTTAACTATTTCAACACCACAAGCCTGTATATTGGTAAAGAGTATCGGCAAAAAGTGTAGATCCAGATGAGCCGGCTCGTGACGAGCCGTCTCATCAGGACTTTATGCAAGTAATTTTCATAATTTTGAGAACAAAAACACCCTATGTTCATAAATGGACTGGTCTGAAAATCATTTTGTGATGATTGGATTTGGTTGCCAAACTAACCTATCAAAATCCTTTCCAGTTACTTAGGAGTGAAAGGATTAATCTACCGAGGTCCGTCCATGGATGTGCAAGAAAAATGTTTAGCCCTTCGCATCGTCGATAACGCACCCCCTAAACTAATTCCTGCGTACGGGCATGCGATACACATTACGGAAATAACCGAGCACTGTGCCGTAGTGGTAACGTTGAAGGAAATTCTGGTTCAAGTCCTTGACGTCGTTCTATGGGTCGGAGGGTTCGTACCACCACCAGCATATTTTGTTATGTATTTTGTATTCAGTTTGTTATTATTACCAATACATTTTTTTATTTACTTTACAAATTCAACATTTGATCAATATTTTATTGGATAAAATCCGGTATTATTGACATTGTTTTGCTATGAGTATTTAATATTAAATTAAAAGAAAAATGAGTGGGTGGGGTGGTAGGCCTATACAAATTGAGGAAAAAATGGGGATATTTTAGTTTGAAAATTTCAATTTAATATTAATTTTATATTTAAATTCCATCAAATATCGATTTTATAGCGAAAATCGATTTTCTTATGGGAATTTAACATGATCATGGGGGTGTATTAAAAATATTGTTTTTATTATTATTTTTAGTTGTGGACCGAATTTCAAAATCTAACTTAAGTTTCGGAGTCAATTTCCAAACTTTTTCGTTTTTTGACTCCTCCTCCAGCTCCTACACCTCCCCCATGTTAAATTCCCATATGAAAATCATTTCATCGCAATAAAATCAATATTTGATGGAATGTTATCAAATAAAAAACATTGGGGAGGGTGACTTTATTGTTATTGATGAAAAAGTACTTACATTTAAATATGTTTTTAATTTGATGTGTTTAATAGCCAAAAGTTCGTCGGCAGCAAAACGTGGAACAGACAGTAGCTGCATTTGTACTGAATGAATTTGAGTAGTATAAAGGGAGTCAAAATGATACCACCTAGGTGGTATAACTTCCTCCCCTTTATACTACCCCCACCACCCCCGGAAAAATACAAAAATTGGTTAAGGAGAAAATTGTATCCGACAGCAAATTTATAAATTTTGGAGAAAATAATTTTGAAAAGAGTTAGTCAAAATGATACCACCAAAGTTGTAACGTTATAGAGCTGTATTGTAGATCCCACCCCCAACCAAAACATAACAAAAGCCTCCACTCGTGCACACAGCCCAGCGACTGGGTAGATTTCTTAGCCGGCACCCAGCCACTGGGGTGTTGGGACCTTTCTTAAGCCCACGCATCTGTTGGCTCACAGTCTCATTTTACGGGTCGCCTTTAACCCCATTGCCAATTCCTCAATTCAGAGAAACCGACGAAGTAAGGCGAGCCTATTTTGTGAATTTGGTTTCCGAAATTACAAGCAAATCTTTTAGGCCGGCACCACCTTTGAGCTATGCAATTACATCACCAAATTCACACATATTTAGAGACTGCTACCATTAAACAGACGAGACGGACGTCATACCGGATCAACAACATGGCACACACGAGATGAGACCAATTATTGAAAGGTTAACAAACGTATATATACTCATCAGTTTCCTATACAACATACAAATGGTGTGCAAATAATAATTATTTATAAACACTTAGAGAGGTTCACGAATTTCCGGGATGGTTAGTTATTTTATTAATTTTATAATTAATTTTGTAAAAAATATTATTAATTAATTTTAAGAAAATTATAAAGTTAATTAATATAAGAAAACCACAAAGTATATCGATACGCGGTTATAGAAATGTATGGTGGTCAGTGGGTGTCGATACGCGGTTATAGAACTGTATGGTGGTCAGTGGGTGTCGTAACGGGGCCCTAAATCTTTTTTGTTTTTTATGTTCCGTATGGAGGGGGCCGTCGGAACAGCTGGACTGTACGGTGGAGGAATCTCCTGATGTCGCTGCAGAAACGCGAATAAGCATATCACGTCCCGAGACGGGCGAGGAGATTTTTTCTCTCGTCGGCCCTCCCCTCAATGACGAGTTTTTTTATATCTTCGTCCGCGAGAATTTGTGGTCGAGCCTTGGACCGGATAGTACCCTTTAACTCTTGGTATCTGGCCATCTCTTCGACGACCATTTTGAACTCGCTATCTGATATATCGTTGTCGGCTATCGCTTTCGACACGATAACGTCGATACTGTTTTTCTTAGATCTCGCGAGAACCGCTATTCGATCGTGCTTTCGACTCTTAGCCTCTAGTTTTCGGCCCACGAGTTTGGTCGTCATGCAAAGCAGTCCCGCCCCCGCCGCTACAGCACTCAAGGTCGCCGCGACCGGTGCAGCGACAACTGTTGACAATAAAGACACACTCCCCACCCCACTTATAACGGATGCTGAGGCTAACGTGGTGCTCACCCCCTCTAATATATTGACTGACCGCCTATATTTCTTCGCATAACCCGTCCGCATCTCTCCCTCGTATTGTAGAATATGTTGTATCTCGACGATCCTGGTCATCCTAAAGGATGCCGGGTCGGCCGTCCCCGAAGGTAAGTGTGGATATAGTTTCTCGTCATTCATCATAAATCAAGTTCTATTAACAGTGTCACAATAGTGGAGGAAGCTGATTGGTCTGCAACTTTTGTTACAAAGTTAATAACACTACCTGCCGAAACTTTAATTGCAGTGTCATCATCGAATATCGTAAACCCTGACCTATGCCCCGCGTGCTTGGTGATGCCAGACTTCTGTTCTACACCATTCAGGACGAGATTCACTCGGACTTCGGCAGCGGCGTGTCCGCGAAAGTTGACCGAGCAGATTGCCATTCGCAGAATCGTCCCGGACACTACCATGGTGTATCCCCCGTATCTGTTGTTCGCGTTGGCACCGAATGAATATTCGTTCAGTGAACCCCGCTCCTCAGCCCAAATTTCTATGACGGGTTTTCGAGCTTGCAATCGCCGAACGTGCGCAACTGCCGTAGCCGACTCTGTGCGGGCCTGCGTTATCATTCCCTCCAGTCTTTTAATTGCGGCTTGATCATATGCTGCGGCCGCGACGGGAACGTCCTGTTCTAAGTTGGAACTACCTGGACCGTATATGCTCATGATTAATATGTAAATATATATATATTATGTTTAATCGGTTATTTCGAGAACGACCGAAATCGGGTAATAGTTATTCAACTTTCTCGCTTGATCATCAAGAATAGAAATCTTCAACTCATGGATGTATCCCGATTCCAAAACTTTCATCTCGGGGTGTGGGAAGTCTAAGGTCACAGTCTCCCCATAGAAACAGTCACTGGCGGGCACAGTTTTTAGTAATGTGCTGGGAGCTACATCTAACGTGTTGTACGATGTGTTCAGCTGATCCAGGTGCACTCTAAGAGTTTTTGTGAAGGCGAAGTCCACCGGGTTATCATCGATGTGCTCACCCGGGGCAAACAAGCCTTTATTAGCGGAGTATGTCTCTCTAAAACCGAGTCGAGTACCCAACGTCGGGGAGATCCTTATCCGGCTGTCTGGGCCGATGGTCATTGTTGCGAGCCCGGTAGCCTTCGATACTGTGAGGTTGACTTTACCGTCAAGCTCTGAGGTGACACAATCTTTGAGCTGTCTAAGACTCCACAGTCCGGGAGGCAGCTTTACACCTACTTGTTTTCTATCCTTCACATAGCCAAACCCTTCGCTCTTCCCCACACTCTCCCACCCAACCGTGAAGGTGATTGATATGAGGCTTACCCGGCGTTTTCCGCAGCAGTTGTCGATTGACTTTTGAAGTTCACAACTCTCATTTTGAACATTAGTGATAGTAGCAAACATAATGATATCGTTCAATGGATACTAAAGCATTTAGCTTTAACTCTAATGCAAAGTACGCGGTCGGAGGTAAATACACGCAAAAAGACGTTGACCACCTTGTACACCCAACTGTAACAGTTAGACCGAAAAGTGGCTTTACCACAAATTTTCCTAACACGTTTGAGAAATTGAGTTCCAAAGACTACTAGTCAAGATGTAATACTAAGATGGGATTTTTCCCATATGAACTTCTGGCAGAACCAGCTAAATGTCGCTGTATGATGCGCAACGGCCGGATGCGGAGTTTCGCATCAAGACCATCTGACATCCAAGAATGTCATGCTCCGAAGTGTCTACAACTTTGACGTGTATTACACAATTAGGAGGATTCTCAAAGAACTAGGTATTCCACTACCTCAAGACGATGGCTGGGATCCCATTTCCAGCACATACGACCGTAAGGCGTTCGAAAGATTGTGTAACGAATTTGGGGTACCAAAAGACGCGGACTGGAGACAGAAAGTATACACCCCAACCAACATTTTAGGGTTAGTTCACCTTAAAGGCTTAGTTAGTGGTGAGCATCTTGATAAAGTCCCCGCATATTTCTCAGGGTTGTTGAGTGCTCGCGGAGCTACCCCACCACCAGTTAGAAAAATGGCAACATGGACTAAATATAATTATAAGTTGAATAAGATGACGTTCGGTGATGAAGTGCTTGGTGGGCTTGCGTGTAAAGACGGTTATTGTCATTGGCTACCTACTAAAGTAGCCCACGTGGAATACCTAGACATGGGTGATACTCCACAGATGCGAAATGCGTGGACCACCTTTATGTTAGATGAAAGCACTGGATTTACGCAGGGTGGGGTTATTCGCCTCAACGAATCCATTCGCGTATACATATGGGCAATCCTCGCCTCACAGAAGCAAACGCGCAGCGCTATACTGGGTATGGGAACTGCCTTTGACGCACAAAAACAGTTCTTGGCACTTGTCGAGGACGCCATCTCGGCTAAGGTGGACCTCCAGAAGGCGATCCAGAATTATCAAGACGTTTTACAGACTGCCCGCACCGCGGTAGACTACGCATTTGGAATAGGTCTTTATATGGCGCCGAGTAATATAATTCTTCGAGACGACCCGGTTGACGGTTACAATAATCATATCGTAGTCGCCACCGCCAATCAAAAAATCGGCCGCAACGGGAACGTGAACACTGGTATCATCAAACTCCCCCCCCCCAAGACGGTCGGGTTCAACAGTGAAATTCAAATAAATTTGAAAAAGATTTCATAAAACCACAAGCACCCACCCCACCACCCCCAATTCACGAATTGGACACCCCATCAAGTTCATTTGAACCCAGTGTTCCACCGAGTTCCGTTCCTGTTTCACCCTCTGCAATAGGACCAGCAAGTTCACCCAATTCTTCCAATCGCGAGTGGATTGGAACAGGGGAAAATAGTGTCACAACCCACGAGGAGGAGAAATTAGGGCCCGTCGTCGCCCTCGTGGCGTTCAGACTGTTTGTGCTTTGGACTTAGGAACTCTCGGGAGGCTAAACGTAGGAGACCGGCGATCGCCACGATTAAAGCCCAAGCATTATCGGCGCGAGCCATCCGACGGTTTTTGATAATATAGATAGCAAGTAAGAAACAATACCTCCTATCAACCCAGGCAGCGCGGCAGCCACCTTTCCGGCTAATTTAGCCAGGAGACTGGCGAGGGCTTTTAGATGTTTTATTACCCACTCCTTGGCTCCACCGGATGGCGCGGGTGCTAGCGCGGGTGGTGGAGTGGGTGCAGTCGCACCACCAGTGAAAGCTAGAATTATAGTCGATATAGTCATGCCGAGAGCCGCGAGGATGCTTGCTATCGTGATGCCCTGCTCTCTGAACAAAGTGCGAAGACGCTCACCGAGTGTCGTGTCCTCGTGCAGAACCCTCGAGATTGTTTCGCGGATCCGACTTATTTTGGTGCGGAGTGTCTCACGGTTAGTCGAGACGGCCACCAAGCGAGCTTCTCTTTCATCCCGCAACGACCTCAGGCGTTCGGTGATCCGCTCGGTAGATTCTCTGTCACCACGGGCTTCCCCAAGTTTTCTTTCTTCTAGCGCGATATGTTCATCCATCGCCGTGAGTTTGGAGAGGTTAAGGACCAATTCGCCCGGACTGTTTGCATAGCCTTATCGAGGCCCCGGAGTTCGCGAAGAGGTAACGGTGGGTCATCGTTAGACAGGTTGAGTATTTCGTTTTCGCTGAACGTGGTCTCCATCGTGTTAATACGGTGGCCACTCGAGGGACCTCGCTGAGCTCGACAGTTTCTATCGCGGCGGTTGTCTTCGCCATCGTTTCGTCGGTAGACTTGAGGGCCTCTACAGCGCGGGCCGGCATAATTGTTTTACCCTTCTTCCAATCTACGAATCCTAGTTCGCTCCTTATGATTTCACCACCGCCCCGGTTTCCGGCAATGGTGTTTAGCGCTAGGGTTTTTTTGGTATTCATGTTGACGATTGGGATCTTTGATGATTTTAGTCGCAACCTACCATTCAGATCCAATTCGAACTTGGAGTAGTCGCGACCGACAGATGGGACCAGACCTTTTTCTGCCAAACTGTTGTAATAGTCGTTTACAGCTCCCTCGAGTAATTCCCGACTTAGACCAACGCTACTGGTAGCGCCACCTATTTCCTCCAATTGTGATTGGATTGGATCTGGAGTCTGTATGGTGGGTGTCGTGAGTGAATCCTCGAAGTCATCATCATCATCACCATCGAGGTAATCGTCTCTGCCGATTTCATCCATGTCAGCAACGTAATCAGCCAACTTTATAATTATTATTATATATGTATTAAAGACAAAACCATACAGGTTTAATAGATTCACTAAATTATGTCTTCGAGTCAATACGGTCGCAAACTCAATCCATATCGCAGACTGCGTGAGCCCCTCGGGGCAAAAGGTGTGAGACAGAGTGTCGTTATTACGAACAACCCATCGACGATCGACCAGAACCAGCAGCTCTTAGTCCGCTTCCCCAACCTCGGAGCTAGCGACGTCATTATGCCGGGGACTGTTCGCCTCGCTTTCACTATTTCGCTGACGTCGACGGACGCGGACCGAACCATCGTTCAGAACCTGGGTCGCGCCATCGTCAAGAAGACCATGATAAAGATTTCTGGAATGAGGTTATGTCGATCGACGACAGCGACGTCTACCATTGCTACCAAGACATGTGGAAGACGGCGCAAGAGCGCGAAAATGCGGTCTATCAGGGTATTGACAACAGTCCAAATAAGAACGTAACCAGACTTAGAATCGGGGCTGGTGACAAGGCAGATAACTTTGCGAGCGACAACGCGGTCGCGGCCGCTTACGGCAACCGATTCTACATCCCGCTCGACTTTGAGTTGCTGGAGAGTCACATGCCCTACTATCAGAGCGCTTTGGCGGACCGCCTCGAATACGAACTAACGTTCAACGACTACGGCCGAGTTATCATAGCCACTGACATGACATCGAAGTATACGATCGACAATGTGTCGATGGAGTACGACATGGTCACGATGCCCGAACTCGCGCGATTAATCAGATCCCAGTATGCCGGGCGCGTTGCCATACTTTGCGACCGAGTTCTTCGCCACCGCAAGATGACGAAAAACAAAAGCGACACATTGTGGAATATTAACGTCAACGTACCCGCCCGCTCGATGAAAGGTATACTGATGCTGTTCGAGGAGGGTCGGTTCGCGCTCGGGGCTAGAAGAAGCGACATATTTCATAACCCCAAAATCACAAAGGTAGAGGTGACGATCGAGGGAGTTCCCAATCAACTCTACAGCCCGGGTCTTCGCGCACACCAGCAGTGGGACGAAGTAAGAAAACATTTTTCTTCCGGCTCTAAGCGTTCCCCGGAGGTTGCCGCGGTTGCCAAAGACCTGCAGCTCTCGGACGTCTCCCTCTCGGATTTTCTGACTACCAAGTACGCTCTATGGCTAGACATGCGAGCCAGCGACGACGACCAAATGCACGGTAGTGGACGCCAAGTTGAGAATGCTAGCGAGGGTGTGACGATCCAGATAACCAAAGAGGCGGATGGAGATGGGCCATTGAACGTGTACTTATACATGTATATAATTGCAGACGCACAACTCAACATCGAAGATGGCCGATACGTCTCAGCTTTATACTAATTTTAAGAAAATTAAATATCAATACCAATTCACGATTGGAGATGCCCACTCTGCCATAATATGTGGGCAGACAGGATGTGGAAAAACTGTTTTCATCCTCGACTTGCTAGTGGGCTCCTACCGCGATGCCTTTCGACACATTGTGATCCTGTGTCCCAATGTGCGGCACAACGAGACTTATCAGCGGCGCCCGTGGATATGGACCGACCCTGAGGTATACGTTATTGATCCCGGCGACAGGCTTCACGGTTGGCTGCGTGTCTTCTACCAAATATTCCAGGGAGAGCCCACCCTATGCGTGATTGACGACTGCTCGGCCAAGGCGGTGATGACCAAAAAGAAGGACATGCTCTCCGAGCTCGCATTTTCTGGCCGCCATGCGAGGCAAAGCGTATGGATCTCCACTCAAAATTACAACGCCGTCCTCAAGGATCTGCGCGAGCAAACGAAATGGGTCGCCCTCTTCCACTGCAAGGACCGAGACTCATTCGATGAATGTCTTAGAGAGAACGACGTTATCCCAACGCTCGAGGAGCGCCTGCATGTTCGACAGATACTTTCGAAAACTAAGCACACCAAGCTTCTGCTAAAGACTGATCAACCAACTGCTTATAATGTATGTAATTAATTTTAAGAAAATTAATTAGCAAATGCTTAACAATTACTGAACAATGCTTAACAATTACTGAACAATTACTGAGCAAATGCTTAGCAATTACTGAGCAATGCTTAACAATTACTGAACAATGCTTAACAAATGCTTAACAAATGCTGAATAAATGCTGAGCAATTGCTGAACAATGTTGAACAATGCTTAACAAATACTTAACAATGATGAGAAAATGCTTAACAATGATGAGCAATTGTTAAGAATTTTTGCTCCTCTGCGAGCTTTATTGCGAGCATAACGGTGATCATAAGTATCGGGTGGTGCGCTTGGGAATATGTTAGACTTATGAGACTTGTAAGAATAGTTAAATTAATTTTAAGAAAATTAGCAATAATGAACTGCGACGAACTTCTCGATCAGCAAATGGAAGAAACCTCAACACACTCGGGATTGAAGTTGAACACCCAACACCAATCGCGAATTGGGAGGAGCTGAAACCTCAACCCAATCAGGTTCACCTTCAACTCCAACGGCAGTTGGTATTGGGTTGAGTGCAACGACTCCGAATGAAAACGCGGCGCATCGCGAGCGGCTGGCTGCGCTGGTTGCTGGGGGACAGTCGGAGCATTATCTCGGTAGGCGTCTCTCAGTTTGTCAGGTGGATAAGATGTCAGATGCAGAGGTCGATAAAATGTATGCGCGATACGAATCCAAATTAGGTGCGGAGATGACAAAAACTCTCGGATCGGTGGCTATTCATTTGTACGCTACCACCGTTAGTATACTTCTCCCTATACCAGACACCGCGGGGTTGATTCGCGATCTAGAGACTGACTCTTTTATAGGACACACTCTTAGAACAGCCTGCTGCTCAATTCATCACAAGTTTGGAATGTACTTAGCTCCGCTGGCAACCGCGTTGACCACGGGTAAACACTGTCAATTTGGACATATATGCCCACTAACTTTAAGCCCTAATATTATAAATGATGACACAAGACACACCTGCGAGAGTGACGGAACAGCCCTCAACCCAATCGAAATTGGAGTTGAACCAGATTGCACCAAATCCAACAGGGTTGGGGTTGAACCCGATTGATCCTCCAACGGAACCCTCAACACTGTTGAACCCGATTGCACGACATAAAAATCCAAAAAGACAGGCAGCTGGGCGAGCAGCGGCTGCCACACGAAAAGCTAAACAAGATAAAATACTCGCCGATCTTCGAGAGGCCAAACGGTCGTTGCAATCGGAGACAGAGACAGCAAAGCACCCGGTGGCAGCTGTTTCTCCCCCAATTGCTCCAACCGATTGCTCCAACTCCCAATCCTGATTGGCAATCCAATCTCGATTGGATCCCGTAGGTTGTTGGTGGTGGTCTGTCGGTTGTGGGCACCCTGTATGTGCTTTACGGTTTCAACAACAGGTACCCCCTATTACATCAATCATCAACAAGGTTGAAATTGGAAAAACAACCACCAACACTGTTGGATCCAATCGCAATTCGATGTGCCCCATTTAAACATTAAACGCGATCCCTTTTATATCCAATAATTATAATGGCTGAACACGATGGTAAAATGATAGTGAATGCGCTTTATCACGCCGTGGTGATATCGGGTTTCAGTATCGGGTATGCTCGACTATCGAAGGTGGCCTTAGAAGGGTCCGCTCCCAAATTGGACTTTACTGTGAGAGACGTAGGGCTCGTGACCTTAGATGTAGCGGCCGCAGTTTGGACCCGAGATTATCTAATTAAAACTGGAATTCTACCCGTTAATATATGGAAATAAATGGTTTCGATCGGAATAATGATAGGTGGTGCACTTGTAAACGCATTGGCGTTCAGCGGTAGCAACTTTCTATTCTCGAAAATGAGAAGCTGAGAAGCTCGAACGTGGATGAGGAGCGCAAGCGTCACGATTTAGCTGTAGAACAACTCAATTGCGCAAAGGAAGCATGGTCACAAAAACGAACCGCCCATCTGGACTGGGTCAACGAAGAGCTTCGCCGCGAGAATCACGCCGCGCAAACTTTCCAGAACGTTGAAGAAGCCAACCGCGAGTACGCGCTGGCATATCCGCAGAGAAGTCTTGATCCAATGAAATTGGGACTAGATCGCGAGCCCCAACTTTCAGATTTCTATGTACCGTCAGAGGCCCAAAAAGACCGCGAGATCGCGTTCATCGTTGTGAGAATGGGTGTGGTGGGTCTCGTCGGCTACTATATTCAATCGAAATTGAAATAAGCAATAATTATTTGAATTTTTTTTTTTTATAAATATATATATATAGAACGATGTTAGTTGACGAACTTTATTACGCTATGATCGATATAGGCTACACTGCCCAAAAACATCGTATAGCTGGTGCAAAGAGTATGATTCGTCGGCCCGAGATTCTCTCGAGACGTGGCGCGAGGATGAAAAAGCGGCCACCCTTTTCGCAAAGCGGATGTTAGATTCCTCCTCAACTCCAATCGATGAATTCGATTCCTCCGAGTTCCTTCAGAACTTAACCTCCAAATGTGATTGTACTTCCAACAAAGGTTTATTATTAACGACGCGGTTACCGGACGAACTGGCGAGGGCATGTTGGAGATTGTCCGATATATTAGAATACTTCGCATATGATGAACACTCGCAAACTTGATACCAAACTAACGCGCAAGCTAGCGAATACATACTATAGCCCACGCGGCTACTGGAAGGGACTCGCGGCCATCAAGAACCTCGCGGCGGCGACCAAGGTTTCAGAAAACGCTGTCAAGGAATGGCTCAAGAAGCAGGCCATCTGGCAGATCTATTTACCCACGCCTCACAATATTCCGCGCCCGAAATTCGATGTGGCGGTGCCGAACCAAGTTCACCAAGCGGATCTCCTGTTTCTCCCTCACGATCGCGTCGGTCGCAAAACGTACAAGTACGCACTGACAGTCGTTGACGTAGCGAGTCGCTATAAGGGGGCTGAGCCGTTGGCTACGAAAGAGTCCAAAGGGGTGGCCGAGGCTCTTTCCCGAATATATAAAAGGAGTCCTCTCAAATGGCCAAATCTTCTCCAGGTCGATCCCGGCCGCGAGTTCATGGGCGCTGTTTCTCATCTATTTACTAAACACAAAGTTTCTGTCAGACGCGGCCGTGTCAACATCCACCGGGACCAGGGGATCGTGGAGCGATTCAATCGAACCCTGGCTGAGAGACTGTTCGGTCACCAATATGCCAAAGAGCTTGTAGACCCTCATACGCGATCGACCGAGTGGGTGACCAGGCTACCCTCCGTGGTCTCTGCACTGAACGGCGAGGTGACCAGATTGATCGGTAACAAACCCGTAGATGCCATCAAGTCTAAAAAGGTGACGAGCAAGCCCTCTGCCGTCTCGCGCGGGCGACCCGTTGGTTTAGAGGAGCAACGGCTTCCATCGGATGTTGACGTCCGGTACCTCTATCAACCGGGAGAGCTCGAAGGTGGCAGCCGCCGCGCGACTGATCCCGTGTGGTCTCTCAATGTATATCATCTGGATCGATCTATTACCAAACCCGATGAGCCCATGCTCTACTATTTGACTGATGGTCCATCTCGCGGGTTTGTTCGCGAAGAACTTCTCGCGGTGCCTTCTGACACCCAGCTATCCCGGATCGTCAGAGTATTTAGATTGATAATTTTCTTGAAATTAATTAAAGAGGTTCTGTATGTATTCCGTCTGGTAACACGCGTCTTTTATCGTAGTACGCCGATAGTCCTATTTTTTTGTTGACAGTACGTTTTCATAACACCGTCTTTCATTTTAAATCCTCTATTTTGTGCTACATCTATAATGTGTTTTCCATCTTCTGTAATTTCACTTAGTACTCGTTTATATTTATCCCAATTTAAATTGTTAGTTCTCTTGGACATTCCTTTCGCAGAGTTTTTATTAATAGAATTAAATTTTTCTACGAAATAACACTTACTAGATAACGCTATCGCCCTATCTCCGCTAAATTCCATTTTGAAAAGTCCTGGCTCTCTTTCGCTCCATTTATCCCAAGCCAACCATTTCTTTTTTTCTTTTTCAAACTCGTCTAGTAAGTTAGGTCTAATCAATTCCTCTATTGTTTTTCCACTAACTCCTATATACATACTATCCGTGTCCATCTGTATTAATTCAAAGTCTTCTCTTTTAACGTATTTGTCTAGAAATTCGTAGTAAAATTCCAACATTCTCAATTTAGCTAGTTGATAAACCGCTATTCCACAGTGGAAGGGGCTCTTTACTGCACACCGGGGTTTTCGGGAAGATATTTCGTACGCATCTCCTATCTCTTCCAAATCGTCAAAGAATGCAGATCTTAATGCTTTGTCAACACAGGTTTCGTCTTGTGTATATGTCGTATTTAAATGTCTCTCTTTTGCCTCTATCATTTTTCCACAACACGAGTTTCCTAATAATTTCGTTATGTCAGCCACCGGTTTCTTATTTGGTTCTACATCGCCTGTTCGTCTTGCGGCTGTAACGTCTTTGGCGAACCATTCGAATGGTTGTCCACTAATAACTCCAGTTATTTCTAGGCCGTGTTTTAAATACCATTTCAATAGTGGCGCGTACAGCAGTACTTTAGTGGCCAACATAGATCCCACCAATTTTCTTCCATTTCCTCTAGTTCTGCCAGTATCTTCCAAATATTTTAACATGTGTGCGGGAACTTCATCAACATCTACTTCTCTGTTTATAAAAAGTGGAGACATTTCAGAAAACTTATCCACCAAGTTGATCCACCAAGTTGCGGGGAACTTCTATATCCACCTCCGCAAACCCAAACCAGTCTCCGGATAAAATCCTTTTACTAAACTTTTTAATATGTTTAGGGTTATGTGGGTTATCTATATGATGTATAGTTTCTTTTCCACACGGCATATCTTTATTTAACGTAGATAAGTATAACGCGTTTGCATCGTACTCCAAAACAGCCTTACAAGGTTTGGAACCCACTCTAATATTTGAAACACCGGCTTCTGCATATCGTGTAAATACTATTGATGGACCACCAACTAGAGCGTCTTTCATCATTTCGTATGTTTCTTCTTTTGGTGCATATAGAGCATCCTCCGGTATTATCGTCTTAGAAGATTTTTGTTCTTTAATGGTTCCTCTGAATAAATATTGTATAGCTACTCCGGGTAGTGTTACCGCATCTTTGAAAATATCCACACCTCTGTGTTTATAAAATTCACACATTTTCTCCACCGCTTCTAGGAATGGTGCTACATCTAAATCGTTATAATATTTCAACCAATCTCTGAAGGTTTCCATATTCTCTTCTTTGAAAATTCTACGACATTTGCTTAATTCTGTTTCGTCTAGTAACATTTTCCCAGATAGTTTGGAATACCAATTCTCTATATCCGTTAGTCCTGGGTAATCCAGCTTGTCTGTAGAATCGAACCACTCGTAAGGAAAGAAAGATTTCTGTCCTTTACAATCGTAGGCTTTTGTCCAACTATCGTAACTTACACAAGGTCCT
Source organism: Conchocele bisecta (assembly GCA_029237695.1). Classification (NCBI taxonomy): domain Eukaryota; kingdom Metazoa; phylum Mollusca; class Bivalvia; order Lucinida; family Thyasiridae; genus Conchocele; species Conchocele bisecta. The sequence continues at coordinate 5,856,295 of CM055268.1, read as the reverse complement.
AGGTAAAGTATTACATCAAGAAATCGAAACTCCGGAGTAAATATAAATATTGTTGCGTTTGCCCTTTTTCCAACCATTACTTTCTTTGTTGTTGATGACAGTTCACCTACTAGATATTTCTTTATTAAGTTTATATCGTATTTACTACTGTTGAAACCTAGAACGGGCACTTGATCAATCCACTGTTCGATCTTAGCGATTTGGTGTTTACGTAAATGTTCTGTATTAAACCCATATTTTGACCATACTACTTCTCTTATAGCTTTTCCCCTGACTTTCAAATCTTCTACGAATTTTTCTATTAGTTTTGCATGATCTTTATCACAAATATGAGTTACTGTTCCTGAGAAATTATCTCCTATGCTAACGCTTACCGGAACGTGCCCGGCCTCGTATTCTAAACTATTACCGAGTTTCAAATTCTGGCTGGAGATACGCCTCAAAATCATATACTATCTGATATGGATAAAGAGTAGTGTCGCAACCGATCTTTATATCTTTACCCGTTCTTTGAAATTCGCATTCCCACATAACTACCAGGTTGAATTCTTTGCTTCTAATAAATTTATCTCTTCTCATTGTGGATGCGCGTTCTTCTTTTTTATGCTTTGCATGAATCTCACACCCGTGCCAGTAACAGCCGTCATATTGATATACGGTATTGGTTTCTGGACAGTATCCATCTACTGGAGCTCCTAAAATCCATCTTTCACCTCCGTGTCCGCACTGTTCATGGTGAATGTGAATTCCCCCCTGCTTTTCCACAGAGTACATCCAATCGATCGCACCATAACTGTTAGAACCTTTTGGGTAGAACGCTTTCTCGAACGACGAACGCGGGCGCTCTAAATAATTACCATCACATATTACTTTTGTCTCACCTCTCATACATTTTGGTCCGTGTCTCTTCATATTACTTGCTTTCGTGAATTTCTGTTTGCAATTATCGCAGGCGTAAATTTTAGATAGGTTTTTAAGGTTTTTTTATCAGAAATGCGTGATTATTAAACAGTCCTATTGTCATTGGTTTATTACCTATTGCCTTATAGTGCGCTGGTACCTTTTTCAACCACCAAACACCACCTTGTGTCGGTTGATATACTTCTATACCAATTTTAAAAAAACTCTTCAACCTTTTTCAGATCTGAAAAAGGAATTGGTGAAACCACATTACTACCGGTATATTGTTTACTAAGTTCTTTCGCCCTTCCTGTACATCTGTCAGGTCTGATCTTTTTATCAAGATGCATAGCTAAACATCTGAACAGACAAAGGTCTTCATTATACTTATCTAAAGAATACATACCTTTTCTATTCCTCAACCATTCTGGAAGTTCTCCTCCTGCTGCTTCTTTGGATTGTAGTCCCAAATCTATTCCCCTACTGCCCTGTATTAACTTTACAAAAACCTCTACCCATCTTACAAACTTCCATTTTGTATTTGGTCTGTCTATTTTATCGGACATTATTCGTGTTTGCTCCTTATCTGACAACCATTTTTTAACGGTTTTCATTGATGATAGTGGTTCGCTACCACCGAGATTTTTGTGAAATATTATAGTTTTAGGTTTTCCATTTTTAGTTTCCTCCATATGTTCTAGCTTAAATAAAAAATAGTTGTTATATACGGAGCGAGTTTATCGGACATGCGTTCAGACTCGTTGATGTCAATGTTTTTACGAAAGGATAATGTAACTACCCGTCTTTCCTTTTCTACCTTTTCCAATGTTTCATCATGAGCCCCCAATATTTCTTTTTTCTTATTATTTGGATCGCCTGTGCGTCTAATTTGGGACAAATTATTGGTGCTTGAAGGTTTGATTACACTGGCCCTTAACCCCGCAATACTTTCTTTTTGAATTCTGTTACCAACTTCCTCTGCTAGTGAGAGGTCTTTAAAGGCTCCTCGTTTGTGGGCGCGGGTAATCCGCTTCATAAACGCCTCATTCTTTGTGGCGTTTATCAGCTTTGTCAACCCCCTAACTCTCAACCGTTTACATAAGTAATCCCTAGATATTCGGCTTCTCTTCTCAAACTTTCTAGTTCTGCTCTATTTTCTGGCGTTATCATATTTTCTGTATATATAACCTATCAAATTTATCTGTTCAATTGGACGTGAAAAAAAAACATGATGTAATTTTTTCACGTCCAATTGAATATAAACATATACATATACATATATAATGGAGTGTGCGACTTGTTGTAAGACTTTTGTGTGTAAAGACTATCTACGAAGACATCTATCGAGACGTAGAAAATTTCCTTGTGTCGCCCCACAATTTCAATGCCCCAGATGCCCTTGTAAATTCGTTAGTGCCCAAACTCTTTGTAGACATAAGCAACTGCGCTGTCAGGTGGCTAAAGGTGAACGCGGTAGACTGGAGCTGGTAGAATTAGTTGCTGATTTGCGAAATAAATTAGCTATATCGGAGGAGGAAAATACGAAATATAAACTATCACGCGCGGACGCATTGAATTTGCATTAATGATTTATGCTATTTTTTTCAAAAATTCAATTTCCAATATAATTGGTACTACAACAACACTTTTTTTATCATTCAATACCACCACCACCTTTTGGTTGGGGTGGGATCTACAATACAGCTCAATAACGTTATAACTTTGGTGGTATCATTTTGACTCACTCTTTTCAAAATTATTTTCTCCAAAATTTATAAATTTGCTGTCGGATACAATTTTCTCCTTAACCAATTTTTGTATTTTTCCGGGGTAGTATAAAGGGGAGGAAGTTATACCACCGTATGTGGTATCATTTTGACTCCCTTTATACTACTATTTGACGTTTCAAACACGTAGTGGTGATGTCACAATTTACGTAATTTACTGACGTCATATCTTTATGACGTTTTACTCACATACTGTTTTGAACTATGAACAATGAAGCATTACGCCGTTAGGAAATTTGGACTGAACATGTGCATGTCAATGACACAAAATTTCGTCCGGAAAGGCTTAGATGCTCAGAATAATCGGACACCATTGTACTTTCAAAATACGCGATCTTCAATGTATATGCATTTTATTTATAACATTGTAGTTGTACATGTATACTATGCCGTAAAAATAATATCCGATATAATACATTAAATAGTGTCCTTTGTTGAGGGAAATGTTGTGAATTATATCTCATCGAAAGCAATATCTCTCTCGGCTATCGCCTCGGGAGATACTGCTTCCTCGGGGAGATAATTCGCAATATTCCCCTCAACAAAGGGCACTATTTATATAATATTTGTGTTTTCTACAAGTAAAGTAGATTTATACCATCCTACCACCGAGCCGACTGCCCCTGTGATACTATGTTGCAATTGGTTACGACTTGTCAATGCGCATTTTTGCTCAAGATCGAATTCCTCAATGTTCGTGTTTTTTTTAATTTCATATCCATATATTAACTGTTATTTGTAAATTTTGGTTTCTGTAAATATCACTGATAAAAAAAAGAATACACCAAATATGCGAGGAATATGATCATCCTATCATAGACTTCGTTTCATTGAGGGAATATGCCCCCGGATCCCTCACAGGTTGAAGTAACGGACCGAGGTCTATAAATACATTAAATATGCCTAAAAGCATCAATAAATGAAGAAGAAAAATCATTTATTGATGCTTTTAGGCATATTTAATGTATTTATAGACCTCAGTCCGTTACTTCAACCTGTGGGATCCCTCTATCCACACGTGCGTGGTTTCCAAACGTTACCGAATGACATTGTCCGAATTCACGTAATCTTTGACGTCATATTTCATTAGATTTTCTTTAAAATCTTACGAATAAAAGGACGGATTTTGATGGTATATAGCTCACCAAAGACGATGACTTACACGTTTTATGGTAACACTTAAAGTTTATTTTACAAAACCTTATAACTGTCACGAATACTCGAGTTTCTTAAATTCGTGTGCTGTAGATTTTTTGTTACATTGACGGTAACCGATTCTTTGACTAAACGACATAGTTATGAAAGCAAACTGTACAACAATGGGTAAACAGATATTTCATAAAAATCCGGTATTCCGTTACAAAGGTAACAAAGGAAATCTACTGTACATATATCTGAAAACACGCCATTCGAAAAAAACTATGTGATCCCACACACCCTGATTCACGTCTCACGGTCGACAAAAATCGTCACGTCCAAATCTTTGAGGTGTGCGTTCACACCATCATGCAGACACGCAGCCGTTCCAAACTTACTAAGTATACTTATCTTGCTAAGTACACTTTCAGGGAGAAATTTTCAGTTTAAATATAAATTTATTAATTTTTATTATACTGAATTTATTACTTTATCACAGGCATTTTGGCTGTGATTATGTAATAATTCAGTATAATAATTCTGCATACTTTTAATCATTAAATGTATGCTGTCGTTAGTTATATATGAACTAATCCATTTCCAAAATATATGATTACTCCCTCAAAGTAGATTTTGCTAGATAAGTATGCTTAGTAATTTTGGTGAAATCGGCTACTGTTTTAGACAGTATTGTGACAGTCATTGCCACAAACGTACGGAAGCCCATTAGGGCCACTTCACTTTTTTTTTATTTCCATTTATTCAAGAAAATTCAAGAAAAGATCTTGAACATTCAAGAAAAGAACTTGAAAATTCAAGAAAACATCTTGAAATCTTGAATTTTCAAGTTCTTTTCTTGAATTTTCAAGATCTTTTCCTGAATTTTCAAGAAAAGATCTTGAAAATTCAAGAAAAGAACTTGAAAATTCAAGAAAACATCTTTAAAATTCAAGAAAAGATCTCGAATATTCAAGAAAAGATAAAAAAAAAGTGAAGTGGCCCTAATGGGCTTTCGTACAAACGCATCCTAACACCGGCTGAATGTAAACAAATAAAAATAGTAAACACATATAGGCAGAATGTGCATTTGAAATTGACAGTATGTCCAGCTTCAACACACCGTAGGGATGGATGTTGGCCTAGCAACACCTGACTTCCAATCCGGACGTTGTGGGTTCAAACCTCGTATTAGGCATAAAAAATACTTAGTATTTCCATCCCACTGGTCTGTCGAATGAGACTTCAAACTGTGGTCCCGTCTCTATATGACCCTAGCTGTTGGTGGGACATTAAACCATTTCACTTTTAACTTTTCACTTTTCAACACACCGTGCTGTGTTTCGCTTATGTTAGAGCTATAATATATAATATGCAGTGATCAATTTCTCCAACATGTGCCTAAAATTGTGTTGAGAAGCACACAATGCCCTTGTTGACAAGTAATATATCGCGGCGCATCATTGTATCAACTTTTATCCCGTCAACACAGTGCGTATGTGTCGGGAAACACGGTGCCGTAAAACATTTTTGATATCCTGCCAATACGACATAATCACTGCGTATGAATATTTGCGGTGATTGGGGTTATTTTTGTAGGTGTTGACGGGATAAATAGAATAGTAGGTTAGTGCCGTGAATGGGAAAAATATCTGGCGCGGCACGGAAACGGGATGTGCTCGGCAGAGCCTCGCCCATCCCGTTTCCTAAGCCTTGCCAGATATGTTTTCCCATTCACGGCACTAACCTACTATTCTCTATAATTACCCATACAGAGAAATGGTATAGACTTTCAAAAACGTGTGTAAACAATCTATTGTTCTGGTTGTAATTGTTCGTCGTACTGATGCGTAATCAAGGTGCATGATCACGTAGTTACAACAACAACAACGTCGCCCACTCCAAAGTAAGTATTGTTTGATATTTTCCTTAATATGCAACGGACTTTGATGAAATATGGCGCAGCAAACACGTCTTCATGATCTGCATTTGGTGGTCCATGGAGTTCGGCACAGACTTGTGTCGTTTTTGCGAAGAATCGATTTCCGTGTCGGTAGACACGGAACTCGATTCTTCGCAAAAACGACAGCAGTTTGGGCGAAAATACAAAGACCACCAAATGCTGTCTAACAAGACGCGTTTGATGCGCATAATTACATCGAAATCCGTTACGTAAGAAGGACAATATAAAATAATACGTACTTTGAATCAGATGGATTCTGGAAGTTTCAGTACTTGTTGTTGTTGTTATTACCATGTGATCATACACCTTGGTAATGACGTGGTCAGCGTAAGCTGAGTTTAACCTTGGAATGCGGGAACCTAAGAGTGTCGTCCGCTGTTGTTTAATAGTTCGTCTTGTTTTCTAGTTAAAATATGGCTTAACAGCACTTTATAATCATTTTGTCAACATTTGACGCCATTTACGGAAAATATTGTAAATGTTGTAAACGTATTTCATGAAATTATGCAGATATCCGACGGTACAAAATCACTTTTCAACACACCGTACTGTGCTTCGCTTATGTTAGAGCTATATAATATGCAGTGATTAATTTCTCCAACATGTGCCTAAAATTGTGTTGAGAAGCACACAATGCGCTTGTTGACAAGTAATATATCGCGGCGCATCATTGTATTGGAAATGATTCTAAAGTGCTTTCAAAGCATATTTAATGAGGAGCAAATTTAAAACTATACAACAAACAACACATTACACATTTTAATTCAGTAGTAAGGACAACGATTGAACATTACTCCAGTATCCATATCTAGCATAGACGTATCACTATGACATGTAACACGAAACCGTATATGAGACACGTACGCCATGCGATTGTGTACCTTCGAACATCTGCATAATTTCATTAAATAGGTTTACAAAATTTACAATATTTTTCATAAATACAGTCAAAAGTTGACACAATTTTCAGAGTATAATTCTACATGTACACAGAAAATTTTGTCAACATTTGACGCCATTTATGGAAAATATTGTAAATGTTGTAAACGTGTTTGATGAAATTATGCAGATATCCGACGGTACAAAATCACATGGCGTGTCTCATATGTAGATGTGACTGGAAAAATGGGGCTTATGGGATGTGTGACCAGTGTAGATTTCATAATTATCAATTATCCCGTCAACACAGTGCGTTTGTGCCGTGAAACACGGTGCCGTGAAACATTTTTGATATCCTGTCAATACGACCTAATCACTGCGTATGAATATGTGCGGTGGCTGGGGTTATGTTTTTGCCTTTTAAAGCCATTTGTTGGTGTTGACGGGATAAATAGAATAGTAGGTTAGTGCCGTGAATGGGAAAAAATATCTGGCGCGGCACGGAAACGGGATGAGCTCGGTAGAGCCTCGCCCATCCCGTTTCCTATCCCTTGCCAGATATTTGTTCCCATTCACGGCATTAACCTACTATTCTCTATATAACCCAATACTGTAGCCTGATAACGATCTATATTCATTGTTAGAAGCATGACGGGTGTTTCATTAATGGAAAGGCGAATAGTGCAGATCCTGATCAGATTGTGCGAATGCACAGGCTGATCTGGATTTACACTGGTCGCAAAACATATAAGCCCCATTTCTCCAGTTACAGCCACATATTACATGCATGCATGCCCCATACCGTGACTCGGTAACAGCTGATCGCCTAGTCATCTTCCGTGTTTCATCCTTACTTAGTATCACGTAGGTGGCAGGTGGGAGCGTGTGATGGGTATTTTAACGATCGGGTTCATCCTTACCGGAATTCCGACTGGAGACCTGGTTTTGCCCTCACATACGTCTTTGCATTTTATATGTGACAGTTGCATCTGGTTATATCCCTTATGTGAGTATTACGATTATTCGTAATCCTATTTTAGGGCAAGGGGCCAAGTGACGTTGGTGTGGTATGGACCTGGCACCATGTCAGGTTATTCTAATTTCAGGACTGAATATATTTTTTCTCGATGTAAATATTCCGTTCGGATTGTATGACCCCCCCCCCCCCCCGCCCCCCCCCCCCCCCCCCAATGCAGCAGGTTAAAACGGGATTGAACCCGTTCGCTCGGCCTTACATGACATTAGCTGTTGATAGGCCGTTAAACACCAATAAACAAACAAACAAACATAGTCTCACATCCACGAGATCATATTCCACGTCCACGTACAGTCAGCGGTTGAAGATTAGCCGCATTTTCAGACACAACTACGGGCGTTAGCTAAGGTAGTAAGCGGGGTGGGGGGGGGGGGTACACATGGGCCGCCGACTGGACACATTGTTTGCCATTCGTGTGCTGTTGGCAGGGGTGGATCCAACATTTGGGGAACGGGGGGGGGGGGGGTTGTCCTATTTTCGAGAATTGAAATCTCAATGTCCGGAAATGCACTTTCCTGTGTTTTACGGCATCAGACACCAACTGGTGGTAAACTGTGGAATTTCGTAAACTCCGTGGCTGAACGGAGCGGGTGGAGGGGGGTGCAACCCCGGACCCCCCTCCAGATCCGCCCCTGGTTGGTGGATTCATGTTACAAGCTTTCACAACTAAACCATGTATCAGGTATAACAACGGTCATGCGACACTAAGCTCATTGACCGGCCGTGAACGTATGCAGCCTATCACAGTCAGATATCATATATAATCATTTTAGAAACTTGATAACTATTTCATGTTGGGTCGAACACAGACATTCGTTCTAGAAGACGAGTCCTCGTCAGTATTACAGGTCATCGCAGGATTTCCACAGTTTTCAGTGTCTCGTCCAATTATTGCCTTATATTCATATGTATGTGGCTTTGACACGTCCAATTATTTCCTTCTTTTCATATAGTTGTGGCTCTGACACGTCCAATTATTTCCTTCTATTCATATATTTGTGGCTCTGACACGTTCAATTATGTCCTTCATATACATGTATGCCAATGACAGGAGAGAGAAACGTAGCTTATGAGATGTTAGAAAGAAAATTGTTACCCCGCTCCATACCTCTCGCGTAACATATTGGAGGCGAATTATTGTGGCTAATGAGATTTATGACGAATATCACAGTCATGTAGCCTGATAACGTTCTACATCGATTGTTAAAAGCATGACGGGTGTTTCATCGGTGGAATAGCGAACAGTGCATATCCTGATCAGACTGTGCGGATGCACAGGCTGATATGGATCAGCATTGGTCGCAAAAACCACAAGCACCTGCCTGTCGCAAAATAAAACACATACGCCCCATTAAATCCATTCACTACTACAAATAATTGTCCTGATAACATTGAATCACAAATATTGTGGAATCCTCAAGGAAATGGAATACAGACCAAGCAACTGGCATATGATTCATACCACCATTGCATAGATATAGCTACTATACATGATTTCCCAGGGTGTCCGGTTTAGAGAGATTTCACTGTGTAAACATACTGTGCAATACGAGCAATGACACAAATGGGTTGGGTTCCAGAGGCGAATTATTAAAACCAAACTCCAAGACATTTGGGAAACACTGCAACGAAATCATGACCAGGCCCTGTACGAAAAAAACACGAAAACTTAACATTGAATGATGACGCCGCCGACGACGACGCCGCCGCTGCCAACGACGACGACTCCGGAAAAGCAAAAACCTATGTTTCGCTCCGCTTTCGCGGGCGAGACAAAAACTAACTCAATACTCCATCACGATTTATAAACACATGACACGTGCACAGTGGTGGTCGAGGATCCTTCAGAGCGGCACACACACGACCAGCGGTCTGCAGTCCCAACAGAAACCAACAGCACATGAAATATATATGGAAATTTAAACAACTGCAACGAAAGCCCCACAACAACCATTCCCCGAAAAACGAATCGACCGCCTGCAACGTCACATCCAATGTAAACACATACTGTCAAGAAAATACAACGTAGGGCTGCCAGAGGAGTTACTAATAATTACTCCCCATACGAAAATGCCACCACTATGGCATGCACAATGAATGTAACGGCAATGTATATAATTAAACTTCTTGATTATGCCTAGTAACTTTCATCTCACATCAGCCAGGTGCAGTACAGTGTAGTATTGTTTGACAATTATCATGGATCCAGTTCCTTTGATTGCTGGACGTTAGAGGACAGGTGTGTGGATGCGCTCATGATTATGTTTACCACATTGTTCATAACCTTGTCGCAAGCACACTCCCGCCATAGCTCCAATCGCATAGAGGACAACCAGGCATATGCATTCACTGGCCTCAATAACATTCATATAACTGTTAGTTACTACTAATTGTCATTTTATATTCCTTGCGTGTACTGTCGTGTGTGCTGTGTATAGTCCAGGCAACTTATGTTGGACACAAATGTTAACAAAGATTTCTCACTTGAAATGGGTCCAGTGTCCGGTTATTATGCCAGAAACATATTACACCAAATTCCACCCATGGTCACCAGATTATTCTGGTTAAATCCAAGATGGCCGCCAATGTATAAGTTCTAATAGTGAAACTGACATAAAATTAGTAGTAATCATCATACAATTACATTTCATGTCTCATTTCCAACTAAATGTATGATACCTTTCAATTTGTTGACAATTAAATGGTTATCAGATGTCACGGTAATGTGTTAAGGTCCATGTCAAGGTAAAAAGTAAGCAAATTAAACCTTAAGGTGAACATATTTTATTATTAAATACTTTCTTTTGACATTTAATCACGTTTTACGTATTGCAGCAGCAGCTACGGGGAGAATGATCATTTGTTTTCTGAGGCATTTGATCCAGATAAAATGTCAAGAGCATGCGATAAGGACAAATGCAATGTCAAATATGACCATATGAAGCCACACTTGTACACATTAGTCAAGATGTACATGTAATATCGACAAACAAACATGTATAAAACATAGGGGTGCACGTGTCTTTATGTGTGATACCTTTTGTTATGTACATATCTTTATGTGCATGTATAACATAGTCGTGCGTACAATGCTCAATACCAAATTTGATGAAAATCTGACTAAACTGTTTAAATCTGCACACAATCTGAACAGTCATATTTCAACACATCTACACGTCTTTCCCGTTTGGTATACATTGTTCAATGGTCAAAAAGCGTATAATACAGAAAGTCAATGTAATTAATGCACGATACATTTATGTTTATACGCAATCAACTTTATTTCACATACTCGTTTTTTTATTTGTCTATAAATGCCAGATCACCACTATCACATTGACTTTCCACCTGTGTCCCATTCCAGCAAGCAATTCCGTCGAACTGTCCACATGCCGGTGTGGAGTGCCACCCATTCTTGTGACATGTGAACTTTTTCCTGTCACACTCTGTACTGTTGAGCAGTCGTTCTGATACCGGTAGCTGTGCAGTTTAGAAAGGTACACATCCCAGTTGTCCAACCCCATTCCTCAGAAGAGAGATTTTAACACGCCACCACGGAATCTGGTGACAAGTCCTATGACTGTACAAAGCAGCAGGATTTTTCGTCGGCGGAAGCTTTTCTGGTTGCACGTAATCAGCTGAGGTAGCCACTTTCATCTGAAAGTTAGTCGCTCTTGCGACGCATACTTGATGATGCACATCCATCCTCTACGCCCTTCTTTATAAATCCATAAAGACCGTACTGTGTTGTTTCAGGGCTGCGTACTTTGTCAGGACAGTCACATTGCCAATGCCAAACTGGTTGTGACATTGTGTCACACATGCAAGAAGGTCCGTGCTTCTGCAAGAAATGGATCCAGATTTATTGTCGATGCTGCGATGCATGACCTCTGTTTTGATGCAATCATGTATATGGTTTCACTAATACCTTCACGATATGTCATTAGCTCAAATATGTCTACTGCAATAAGTACTGTTCTTTTCATACCAACATGCCGATTTTGTAACCTGCATCCCCGTGGACATGCTCGACATCCATGGCTGCGTTGGCCATATCATCTGCAGGAAGCATATTCAGTGGCTGTTTAGTGTATGGTTATGATGGATTGTAGAGTAGAACTGGTCAGGGGGCCCGTCATAGTACTATTGGCCATGTCGTCCGTTCTTTTGTGGCTTCAGTTTTATTTGTGTCGTCATATTTACTTATACATGTAGTTATAGTTACACTATTATATTTCATGTATATTGGGGTTGCTTTTTCTCGTGATTATTCTGTCTTTTTCTTCAATTATATTAATCGTTTTGATTGCATTGTACGTTTCTATCCTGTTGAGGCATGATGGCGAGGATTGCGGCATTGCGTTAATCAGGTGCAATCGCCCCAGTGGACTGATTTGTTCACCGACAGTTCCCAGAATACACGATTGCTCTAATGTCTGTTTGTATTCTACTTCATTGAGATTTCTTTGTCCTGTTGGGACTACTATTTCATCGGTATTTCATTGGAGGAATAGTTGTGGTGCTTTGATTACATTTGTTTTTTAATGTATTTCACATACTATTGCTTTCCATTTCGGACCACACACTGCTGGCTGTGGAGTGCATGTTTGTGCCGCGTTGAAGGCTCCTCCTCGACCACCGCTGTGCGCGTTTTCTGTGTTTATCATTATGTATTGCGTTATTTTATTATTTACAGTGGTTCATGTGTCTCCTTTGAGTATTTTGTTCTCTATTTCAGCAAGAAAAGTCCATTTACCCGTAGTTTGACGCATTTAACCAGAAACTGTGACTGACACACCAACGTAGTATCCTGTCTGATGGCGATGGACTTCATTCTTAATCTTAGTGCTGGAGCCGTGATATCCATCAATGACAATACATGCACGACCATAGTTGCTGCGTACATGCTGAACATACATCACACACATCCTTGAGTAACTGGAGGAATTATTAGGCTATGATAACTTGTGAAGAAAAATAGAGAACCAGATACCCACAGGAGACCCCATGAACCAGGTACAAAATAAACTATCACAATATACGTTTAATAAAACATATATAAAGCATTTAATACAAAATTGAATGAAAATGAAAACCATATTCAGCGATCCCCAATAGGTCGGAAATAATAGCAGCATTGTTTACAAGCATGGGGAGACTTTCTACAGCCATCACATGGCACAGCTAACAGAGCTGTGTTATATAAAATAGAGAACAAGAAATACCCCATATCTACAAATAAACTGTAAGGCCATTTCTAGATTAGCTGTGACAATGCTTTACAAGAGGCTGCGGATCCATCTCGACTCGTCTCGCCGATGTATTCGCATAGACAGCCGAGGCTAAAGTATTTACTTGATTCTTCTGGGAAAACTTGTATTCGGACACAGAATGACCGACTATGGAAGCAAAGATATCATCTGCGATAGGTTGAATATGGGGTGACAAATCTCAGCACACACAGAGCTTGAGAGACAAACAAGTGTTCTCATTGAATCCACGACAATGCGTCAGCACGATAATGCGATGGGCCACCAGATAACATGATGCCAGCCATCATCACTTAATATGTATATAGATCTGTTAACTATTACATGTACCACCATTTACAGCTGCCGTTAACTGTTACATTTATTCACAAATTTCATGCTCTGTCACCCTGTTTACAGCCCACATTCGTCCATCTCTTCATTATACGATGAAGCGACGAGTGACTGCTACCACACAGTAATAGGCACACCATAAGGACAATTACTGGGGAAATGGCTTGAATATTAATATTCAAGTACGTCTGACCATGTAAAGTCTCACAAGTACTCATTTTGAACTGTGTATGAAATAGTACGTTGTTTACCGACTGCCGACTAACAGACAATTATTTTCACATTTATGGATATCATGCATTCGTTAGCTGTTTTTGTTGTTGGCGGTGGTCATAACACCTATGTCAATTGTTTCTGAAACAAAACAAACAAAAATTTAAAAGTATTAGAAGCCTCTTCTGGATTTAAAATAGGATCACCATTTGCATCATGTATGTACATGCATGACGTGGGATTTTTTTATTTAGATTTATTTATCAGATCATGTAAATTCTTCCATAATTGCTTAGGACTTTTCTTGCTTCCATTAATGGTTTGAGAGTAGTAGGACTTTTTGAAGCTTGAATTAATGCTTTTACTTTATTTCGACAAAGTCTTCCATTTTGTGAAACTAATCTCTTTTTCTGCAAGCCTCCGAAATTTCTACATTGTACCAGTTTGGTTGATGCATGTAGCATAAAGAAATCTAAAGCATCATTAGGGTCATCATATATGTTCATTACTTAATGCATATTCATCAAATTGCTTTGTTCTGCGATATTGTATAACATTGTGACAGGAATTTCTTTCTCTATCGTTGTGTCGCCGCCTTGTTAAACATACATGATAGTGATCACTGATAGTATACGTTGGTACAAACACATGTTTCTGGTCTGTTACTGTATGCATGGTTGATTAATGTTGTTGAAATATCAGTAGCTCGATTTGGCTCTTTAACCAACTGAGTTAAATTTTTGGAGCTGGTAGTTGTTAACCACATTTTGACATAAGCATTGGTACTCGGACTAAGTAGGTTAATATATATGTAGCCAAGCAAAATGATTTATTTGTTTTCTATAAATACCTTTTCTAGAATAGCCTCAAATTGGTCTATCCAGTTTCGTGTGGCAGACGGTGGCCTATATAAATAGCCTAGTAAAATTAGACATTGTTTATCAAGTTTAATTTCCAACCATATAGCTTCTAATCCATCAGTCTCCAGATCGAGTCGCCGAGTACATGGTATCTCTTGTTTTGAGTAGATTACTAAACCACCCCCAAGAGTGTTTCTGTATTTTCGAAAAAGTTGGTAATTTTCAATATACATGTATAATTCATAATCATTAAATTCATCATGTAGGAATGTTTCACACACAACAAATATCCAAGTTTACTTGCTCATTTAGAAGTATGTTTACATCTAATTTAGAATACAGGTAATGAATGTTGAGATGCATGATGCTTAGACCTTTTTGTGTAAACCATGACTCGCCGACAAATCCCGCAGATGAATGGCTATTAACGTGGAGTGTATGTTCCGATGTAACATTTGAAGAATAGTTAGCACCAGTACATACATTATCACTCTCACATATATTTTAAAACATACATACATATGCACTGGCCTCATGGAAAACATATTGGTCTAATCTACAATGTACATGTGAGGAAATTGAAGTACCGGTAGTTTCAAAAGTAGCACATTGTGAGTTACATTTTCCAGTGTCATTCTCATTGCGTCATTCACAAACATCTTAATCACTGTGAACATTCCATTACTGTTCCTGCACAATGTCGCTTAGTTCGGATAGGGTGTTGGGCACCATGGTGGGTAGAATTCAATCCAAGGTGGCACATTCATGTTGGGTGGTGGCCCGTTCATGTAGGTTGGTGCCATGTCCATGTTGGGTGATGCCCTGTTCATGTTGGGTGGTGCCATGTTCATGGGTGGTGCCATGTTCATGTTGGGTGGTGCCATTTTCATGTTGGGTGGTGCCATGTTCATGTTGGGTGGTGCCATGTTCATGTTGGGTGGTGCCATGTTCATGTTGGTTGGCGGATGGTAATGCCGGTTTTGCTGGATCACGTTCTGCTGCGCGACATTACTACCTGGAAACCTCCCATGTAGAAAACGTATATCTCTGATGTGTTGCGATTCCTGCCGATTTACATTCAAAATATTCTGTTCGTTAGTTTCGAATCCTAACACTTCATTCGCCGCCTTTGGGATTTAGATGGACATCATCTCTGTACAGAGATGAGACTGTACTATTTCCAGACACGAAGTCATTGATATTGTCTAGAAATCACCGGATTTTGGTGTTGTTTTTTTGTGAATTTTGCATTTGACCTTGACCTTGATGAATGACCTTAGCATCTGCTATCCTGAAAATTATTGGAAAGCATATCGGTATTCTGATGATAATTGGAAGGGACACATCAAACATGACTTTCATATTGCTTAGTACCAAAGAAATGTCTATTTTAATAGTATACCTTTATATATGGCGGCTATCTTGTATTTGTGCTGAAAATTGGCATTTGTCATGGGTGGAATCGGTGGAAACTTTTTTGTTGTGTTATTATATACTCCCAGTGAATGCATTTCTGGTGTAAAACCTTGTTAACACCTCAGCGATGTTTTAGCCTTCTTTGCTGGGACTAGTATTCAAACAGGCTGCGCGTCAGTCCAGCACATATGTTTTCACCCACAGGTGGAACACGCGTAGAAGTAGCAGAGATGGTAAAATGGTTAACCAGGGTATGGGATCATGTGGTCTATTGTTTACACCGCAGTAATGGCGGCGCCTATGAGGTCTCAGGTGAATCTTATTTTTCATCAATACGACTGCAGAGTCTTTCTTTTAATGATGAACATGTTCCAGCCGTTGACAGACAGTACGAGTCCGTCAATACCAAATGTAGCAGCATTGCTTGTGTAGTTAGTCTGAACATTCTGCAGAGCAATTTGAATCTGACCAAGTTTAAACAATGTTCGATTCCGAATTTGGGGTTCCATCTAGTAGGTACAAAATTCCATCATTTTTGAAAGTTACGAGTGCTCGCTACACATATATAATCATTTAGTAAGCTTTAATTTAAACGGTTATCGAGCCTAATAGCAAACTGGCGATTCACGTTTCGTATAAAAAGTATTATACTATCAATTAGCATGCATGGTCATAGTAAACCAATGTTCGTTTTGCCCGGAAAATATCATATCTAAAAAGAAAACGAAACGAAATGTCTCCCTATATTATAACCTAGCATGTGGGACTATCGCTTTAATATATACAACGAGCGTTTAATTTTTATACCGAGTAGACATATTGGTATTTTGTATTATTTGTATGACGGAAATCAATAATCTTGAGGTCAGGGGAGATAACCTCGTTTACTCAAAATATTAACAAAATTCGATATAAAAGGAAGTCGACATTTGTTTGTCCATGGCAATTGCTGGTGCATAATAACTATACTTTATGAGATATCGACAACAATCGTGTTTAACTTGATACACATGCTTGACTTAAATAATTAAAAAAAATAATCACACTGTCTTCACATGCGCATAAACTTGTGATACTACCAATACGGTATTAAGATATTAGTTAATACTGTGTAAAAAATAACAGTGTTGATGTTAAAAACATGTTGAATATATTTGTACATGTTTTGAGGGCCCCAATATTTAACTGGAGGCCTTTCATTAAGATGTCACCGTGCTATATACAGTGGAACCTCTCCAAACCAGACAAACTGAGAAGTCCCCAATGTGTCCGGTTTCGAGATGGTCCACTGTAAATCAGATATATGACTATGCCAAGATATGCGGCTGTGCTTTGCGAACTTGAACATCCATTATCATCATAAATATTCACTGGTACGGCGGTGTATAAAACCCGGAAGATGGTGTTTATTCGCTGAAATTACACCTTAATATCGGGTTATGTAACAAGGAAGACAGTATAATACAATCCGTGATATTACATATCATAACCTTTGCAAAGGATGATGAAGTCGCATCACGAATAAGGTACGTTGATTCTATTTTTATTAATCAATTTCCCATTCTTTCGAAAACTGAAAAGAAATCCTGATCCGGATGTATTTCTTCAAGTATTGTGCAGCTAGTGACTTGTTCTTTTGATAGACTTTCACAATATAACAATCAATTTATTTTAGAAATTTCATCATGATGTTGTACGGCACATGCTCTGTGGGTATTGATCTCCCTTGTCCAATATCGTACAACACTCATATATACCGGTGTACATTGTAATCAGGTGTAATATTTGAATCACCACTAGAAAATTGGACTTAACAACGTTGTATTACCTTATAAAATACTTGTTTTCATATTATCACATGTTATCCTGCAAAATGTGTGTTACGTCAGTTCATGAATGTGGATCATCTCGATGCGACAACAAAGGCTGGCGCTGAAGTATATAGTGTTGCCTGCATGGAGATTAACTGCCAGTTCCACTAATGTATGATGATATAATTTGGTCAGTTAAACATATTTCATCTAATAAATAAGCAACATTAAGTGTTTTCCCCAAAATACAGCCAAACCTGTATATAACGACCAGCGCTGGAAGCTGGAACATGTGGCCTGTTTCCAAAGGTGATCTAGGTGACTTACTATTCATAGGATCTATTATATCGCAATGTTACAATTGTTGCAACACACCAGGGGCCCGTTTCACTAAACTTCGTACGACTAAAGTGTTCGTAAATGCAAATTTAGGATCGTCTGAAAATTTCAATTGATGGATTTACATTTATTGAGCATAGGCTGCATGCAGCCTATGCTTAATAAATGTTAATCAAATAATTGTTCATAAGAAAACATTGTTAATGTGAAATCTACAGACTATCTTAAGTTTGCTCTTACGAACATTAGAATCGTACGGAGTTTAGTGAAACGGCCCTCAGGGAACTGCTACTAGTATTGTGAGGTGTTCGTCTTGCATACTCTAATACGAACTCGACCTAACAAAGGCATTGCCTTTATCAGATTGTTTTTATTTGAGACAATTCCGTCACATATTATTCAGGCGGGTAATATTGTCATTTCGAAAAAATATATTTACTCAATGATCGATACTATTCTGGTGTAATACTTTTAATCTGGTCAGTCGACCAAAATCAATAGACAGATTCTCAGTCTGTTTTGCCGTGCTTTTACAAAAAAAGAGTTTACGGTCGTATAGTATACATGTAGACAGTTTATTTTATCATATAGCCACCCATGAACTAGATAGCGACACGATGTAAATAAAAGGCATATACTCTCTTCGATGAAAGTAAACAATTTCCGGTGACATATCAGTACTTTCGGTATCTATATTTATATAGGCATCTACCAAAGCTGCAATGTTACGGTGACATAAAAGTAGTTTTCTTCATATGCGCACCTGCCAAGCTGACGTAGGCTGCAAATAACAATACACATTTCGTACTGACTAATTTGCTGAGTGGGGTATATCATAAATAAAACATTCATATGTTTGTAATGAATATGTATTTTCATATCGTGTTGTGAAATGTCCATATTGCACATCGCTCGATGAATATATATGCAGTGTATTTCATATTCGTTGCAAAAATATGAATATCATTTATTCATTATGCGGTACAATCTCATTAGAGTTGATTATCTATGCTTTCAGGTAAAACGGCACATATAGCTACGTGTAACCATGGCGACTTCTACATCAATAGTCGACCATGATGCTTGTCCCAGACACAATACTAAAGAAACGGCGTATTGTCACCAGCACAAGTGTACCGTGTGCATTGACTGCTTAGTTGATGATCACAGGGAATGTATAAAGGTTTTGATACAGCTCAGCACGAGGATATCGACGCTGGAAACAGACTTTACAACATTAATTAATGAAAAGAGACAAACACTTACGAACCTTGAGAGTCAGGATGCGATATTGAAAGACCACATTCAGCTTGTCAGACAGAATCTTATTAAAAAAATTAGCTGCCTTGTACAAGACGCATTAGACTTATCAACGAACGCACTTGTTGAACAAAAACAATCAGTACAAACTGATATAGGCATGTTAACTACGTTAATGACTCAGTTAGATACGTGTATGACATCAGTCGAGCAGACAGATCATCTTTTCCGGCTTGAAGACGAATATGAAACACTAAGAAATAATAGAAGCGGCGTGCGAGTTCAGTTTCGTGTCACTCCTATTTTGGATGATTTTCTGGAAAACTTTAATTCACTAGGGAATATTTATGTTACACATGACAAAGGTGCAGCAAAGAGCACGTCTTTGTACATTTCTCCGACGGATATAAAGCGACTTACTACACGTTTGCAAGGTGAACGACAATCAATTGCTGAATCAAACGGTATGTCGGTAGGTGTCTCAAGCTCGGCTGGTGTGCTGATGGAGAACAAGGAAAACACAGATACGAATACACACAGAAATACGTACTTAATGATTGACGACGACTCGCTGTTGAGCGAAAGTACAGCGAATAATATTGACTTCCAACCATTTACCGACTTGTCAGACAATACTAGTACTTCTGATAGTAATTCGGAAGCTACCCGGCACCCAGCACCATCGTCCCTCATGGTTACCAGTGACGACGTCAGTGTTGACGGCCTCGCTGCAGATATTAGTACCCATTCGGTGGTGGCTGCACGATTAGGTACACATATGACTGGCCGTCATAGCTATACACAAGATATGGCAATCGGGGAACGTTTAAGTAAGCCATATGCGCGACCAAAATTAATGAAGCAATGCTCATCACCAGCCAAAATACAATCTACAGGTAACATTAAATTGGAACGAGGGCCCGATATTTACTTGAATAAAACAGACTTTGTACTAACACCTGAGAATATCCAACCTCGCAGAGTAAACACTTATGTACCGACACCAGGCGATGTTGATTACTCTTTGACCATTGATAGCAGGAAACCAATGCCAATTCCCAGAAAAGCTGGCAAAATCGCTCGCGTTAGCGATAGCGATGCTTACAGCGGTACTGACTGTGGCTTGATGAATGCATCACAGGACCCTACGTGTTATAGTCCCAACCCAACAGCAAAATGCATGGCCGCCACGTATTGCAGTGTCCCTACGTTAGAAGAATCGGCCTATTCAAACAGGGAGAAATGTGCACGTGTCCCAACATCCGCAAACTCTTATTATCACGACAGTGTGCAGACCATTTCAACAATGACAAGTCACCACGATCATTGTAACGACAATAGTTCAACAACTTCTGATTATGGATTCACAAACCAAGCTGTCCCTATTGCAAAAAACCGCAGGCACCGAGAAAATGGTCAGGTCGTCTCTACCGAAACAAACAATCGACATTCAGACATTAGTCAGGTTTCCACTACATTATCCCACCACGATCATTTAGACATTGACCAGAATCATTTATCACCGACAAACGGGTATCGATCTGCTGAGCTGAACCAGGATATCTCTTCGCGGCGGAATAATCGCCATGCGCACGTGTCGGGAGATACAACGGTCACCACGGATTCTGGAGTTAAATGTATCATGGTGGACAATCGTAGCGCGCCCGTATCCAGCATATCCAGTGTAAAACCATCACTACGGAGGATGAGTGAGCTAACAATTGAACCACCACATCGGTTTCTAAGTGGTCAAGAGTTTATTGATTCCCATTTGGATGTGTTCATTAATTCAGGTGTCAATGAATCTGTTATTGACAAAATTACAAGTAACTCATATATAGATGTTGGTAGTCCTATAACATACGGATGTGACACTGGTCTCACATCGCATTTGAATGATAAGCCGGCAGAGACATTGTTAAGAGAAAATTATATCGCTAGTGACAATCTTGAGTCAATGGGAATACGCAATGTTGTTGAACAAATCGTGTTGCTAGAAAAAGGACCAACCTTCCGAAAGGTTCGCATGCATAGGCGCAGTGATTCAAATATTACATTGCAGGAGATACGCCAGCCAAATCAGTGTACGACGAGTGCTCCAACTCTGGTACGGAGCGATCCTATCCCATCACGTCGGTTAACAGAATACACCAATGATATAACCAGTCGACACAATCCGCAAGACGCATTTCATGAAACCATACACGGTGATGTTAGTACAGATTCGTGCTTAGTTACAGGAATCGCCGTTACAGCTAGAGGAAATGTGGTTCTGTGCCTTAGTGACAAGAACAAGCTGCGTCTCTTTGACAGAGCTTTGGAACTAAAGGGTACTTGCGATTATTGCATTCCAAATCCGTATGGAGCCTGTTCGATCAGAGGAGATTTGATAGCTGTGACATCGCCTGCCAAAAAATCCGTTTGTATATTCAAGGCAGTCGACTATCAGATAAAGTGTATACAAGAGAAGAAACTCTACGATACAAAGAACATTTATGGCGTGAGCTACTCGAATGGATTTGTGTGTGTAAGCTGCGTGGACAAGGTGGTGATAATGACCGAGACATTGGAGCCGTACCGGTCGGTTCAGGAGACAAGGCCTGAGAGAGGATTACGACTTCGAGGTAAAAGGAGTAAACTGCAATTAAGCAATGTGTTGTATGCTGCAATTGACTGGTCGACAACCGATTTGTTAATTTACGTAAGTGATTCAGGAAAAGACAGAGTTGCCTGCATTGACACTGACTGCCAGGCGAAATGGACGTACTCCTTGCCCAACCCAACATCGATTATATTACATAGGGATAGAGTTTTCATTGGTACGAAGAGGAAAATTATCGTTTTGTGTGCGACATCTGGCCGATTAATACGCTGTTTAACCAGCGGGGTCCCCAAACAACCATGGGCTCTCGCTATGGCTAAACATGAGCGATTGCTAATTTCCAATATCAAATAAATGATCACTGAAGTGTATGACTATAGGAACAAACACAACTTAGTAGACATTTTACTGCATCGTCATCGAATAACTTAGCCCCACTAACTTTGGACCAATTCACGCAGTCGGATGTAGATATGGCGGATTTTGTGAGAAACGAACAAAATGTATGCTCCTACTGGCACATGGGCGAATGATTACAATGTACGTACATATTGGCCCAAAACATGACGTCAAAATACGCCACGTCTCATGTTTTTTCTATATATATACGTACGTGCATTTACATTTATTATATATACAATATTATATAATAATATATAATATTCAATCGTATACATAAAATACATGTACAGCATTATAGTATGAGAATGCACATGACTGATGCAAACCAATGTGTTATTATTAGGCTGTCCTACACTGTGATGAAAAAGGTATGGTGTGAAAATATGTGTTGACAAATATTTCAGCCAATACACCATGATACTAGCAGAACACGTGAATTATAAACTAATGGCGTATGAATTGCGTCTTGACGTCACGATGTTTTATGTATCAAATTGTCACTTCATATATTATTTTATTAATTCAAATTACGCTTAAGACTTCATATCTGTAAACTGTATGTGGGTGCATTTCCTAAAGTTGTTAATATTATATTAACACTGTATATTATTCGAGATATTTTCCTTGTTTTCAAACAATTTTATTTTCACAAAAATAAATACTAAAATTAATTTAACAATATTTGTGACTGTGACTGCAGAAATGGTGCTTATGCGGTTCGCGACCAGTGTGTATATCCAGATCAGCCAGTCAGTGAAATACCTGACCAGTTTCTAACAAACAGTATCTATAGACCGTACTATGTCACAGGAGTGTGCCAGAAGATACACTACCGTCTGTTTTACTAAACCTGCCCAACTTTTACGGCCATATAAACAAATTGATGAATGCAAAAACTATATTTGTTTCGATAATATTAAATTTTATCAAAATACACCCGCCCATCCATGCCCTTGGCCTATTTCTTTCAACAATCCCTTTGTCTATGGTCATGAAACTTCGACATAATTGCTTCATTTCATCACTTAACACAACCCACCCACACTCCACCCACTCATGCATGGCATTGACCTACATTTTCCGCTTGAATTACTTAGGAATGTTATGTTCTTAAATCTTTCTTAACGTGTTTACATTAGTCATTTTCTCTACATCCCCTCCGGTCTATGTTCATGAAAGTTGGACATGACTTCTTTCTTGTATCGCTCACCACAATCGCATTATACACCATCCGATCATCCATGTCCTTGACCTATTTCTTGTACTTGAATTACTTAGCAATATAATGCTCATACAAATTGGTTAGCCTTTACATTTCACTCATTACGCAACAACCGATCGGTCTATGTTTCATTCATTATCCGTGTGTTGTTTATTGATGATCATTACGGTGATCAAATCGATGAGATGTGCTCTTGTTAAACTCAAAGTACATGCATACAATAAATATTTACTATATAGTTTGCGGCGCTACGTCAAACAAATCATGACGCTGTTTAACATACTGTAGAATGCACAGGTACCTGTAGCCGATTTCACTAAAATTGCAAAGTATACTTATCTTGCTATACACTTTGAGGGAGAAATTTTCAATTTAAGGATACATTTATTATTTTTTATGATACTGGATTTATTACATTATCACAACCATTTTGGCTGTGATAATGTAATAAAGTCAGTATAATAATTATTCAAACATGTAATCATCAAATATATGCCGTCGTTAGTTCTATATGAAATAATGCATTTCTGGAATAAATAAATGATTACTCCCTAAAACTATACTTAGCTACATAAGTATGCTTAGCAATTTTGGTGAAATCTCCAGAAACAAATGATTATCTAGTTTCAAATAAAAATGATACTGACATGCGATTTCTTTCAGTCACCCGTGGTAGAATGTAATGTAAGTCGGTACGAGTATTTACAGACAATATTCGCTGTGGAAAACAAAAAAAAACATAACCTTGCGGAGCTTATCATAATGCTCCAGTGTTTATTGGCGATGGAACTTCGAATTAGGTATACAATTATCATGACTTTGGAAACCGTTGTCGTGGAGCGTAACATTATTTCGCTAATAATAAGCTTACTGATGCCAGAATGTTGTATAGTTTCATGTTTAAGCAAATCGACGTCCTATATGGTAATTTAAGAAAATGTAAGTTTGAACTTTCTCCATATACTATAAGTATACCAGCCTGACATGGCGTTGTTTACATGCTTTGTTTATATAAACATTGGCGTATAAACAAACATGGAATTCCTGTAGGTATTTCCCTGTTTATTATGGCGCGTCGCTATAGTCATGATCGATATATTGCGATTGACAAAACAGTTTCTCATACTGGAGCAGTGGGTAAACTGGCGGCCAACGGTGGCACTTGATTTTAATTTTGCACTGCATGCGTTCGATCCTCACTTTGGCCATTATATATATATTATTTTTTTTTTAAATATTGTTTTTAAGTTTTCTTTTTCTTTTTAATGAATCTTTATTACCTGTAACAACAATTGACATGGTAATTATGAACCACATGCATCCACGTTTATTCATTTATTAGTTTATTATCTGAAGTGAGAGGTTTATTTTCGACATGGTGTTCTCCGTAACAACCCCTCGACGATTGACCAGAACCAGCAGCTCTTGGTCCACTTCCCCAACCTCCGTGCCAATATTACGTAAGCATATTGGTGCGTTCTATTGTCCGAAGAACTATGAACATCGACGACGTGCTTGATCAGATGCTGGCTACGGCGCCCGATGCGGCGCCCGCGGCTCCCGATGCGGCGCCCGAGGCTCTGGATGCGGCGCCCGCCACTGCGGTGAACAAGAGTCGTCAAACACCTTGTAGCAATAGACGCAGGTGCGCAGGCCAAACACTACATGGGACGAAATCTTACAGCTGCACAAGTGGACAACATGGAGGATGCAGAACTTGAAAAGCTCCATGCTCGCTATGAGGCGTGGTTGGGCGCCGACCTCCGGGAGGCCAAAGCCGCATTGCAAAACTGCGAACCTGCTCGGTCAGTCGGGACGACGACGGCTGAACCTGCTGCTTTGGAGAAGCAACACAACTGCGAATTGCAGCAAAGCTGCGAAGCGGTTCCCGCGTCGGAGCAACAAAGCTGCAAACCTATCTTTCGGAGCAAAGCTGGAATCCATGGGTTGTCGGTGGGCTTGGGCTTGTTGTTGCACTTGCTCTTCGAAAACCTGCCCCGCTCCGAGGGAGCACGCGACTCCGAAGCAGCGACCGCCGGCGCCACACAAAAGCAGACCGGAGGCCTATTTAATGGTTGATCGTGACTGACCCGTTTTATATGCAGTGACAATGGCTATTGCGGACGGAAAAATGATCGCCAACGCGCTGTGTCATAGTGCTGTGGTTTCTGGGTTGGCCGTGGGCTATGCGTGCGTTGGCAAGCTGGTCTTCAAGGGGCAAACACCCAAGCTGGAATTTACCGGGTACGACCTCGGCTTGGTAGTACTTGACGTGGGTTTGGCCATTGCAACTAAGGACATGGTAATTAAACAAGGAATTATTCCAGCAGATATCGTGAAGTAGGATGACCTCGATCGCGATGCTCGTGTGCAGCGCTGTGGTTAACGCAGTGGCATTCTCGGGATCAAATTACCTGTTTTCAAAATTCAAGAACCCTGACACCGCCGAGGAACGTAAGTGCCACAAGGTTGTAGAACAGCTCCAGGCTGCGCAGGCCTTGTAGTCCAAAAAGCAAGCCGCCCGCCTCGATTGGATCAACGATGAAGTCCGACGTCAGAACCACGCCGTGCAAACCTTCAACAACGTCGATTCGGCTATGCGGAAGTACGCTCAGACGTTTCCGAGTAATACATTCCAGCCTCTGGAGTCGGAGCTCCAGCTCTCAGACTTCTACACGCCCGACTTTCGTGCGTGCCCTTGGATAGATGATGCTGGTCGACGAGTTCTATTTCGCGATGATGGAATTGTATGCGAGCTGTTTTTCTCTGCGCGGACCTAAGGCACAAAATACCCTGCCAGCTGGGTGGTCGATGTGGTGCACGACTCGATCGAATGGGACGAGAGAGCCGCCGCACGCTTCGCTAGAATGGTCCTATCAGGTTGCACTTTGAGCGGGAACCTTCGGACCACGACCGGGCAGTTACCCGCAGACGTTCCGCATGCATGTTGGAGACTGATCGCTTTGCTTTAATATCTTGCTGTCCAACGACAGTCGTAACGACAAATAATGGATAGCAGGCTTGCGCGCAAGCTTAGCTTGCTATACTACAGTCCCTGATACTATTGGAAGAGTCTCACGGCGATTAAGCATAACGCCGCCGCGGCCAAGGCCTCCTAAGATGTTGCCCGAGCATGGCTCAAGAAGCAAGCCATCTGGCACATCTATTTGCCCGCGATGCGCAGCATACGCATTCTACGCCCGAAATTTGACGTGCCGGTGCCAAGTCCACCAAGCCGACCTCCTGTTCTTTCCGCATGACCGTGTCGGACGCAAGATGTACAAGTACGCCCTCACAATCGTTGACGTGGCCTCCCGCTACAAATATGCAGAACTCCTGGCCACGAAAGCAATATTGAGCGCATATATAAGCGGAGTCCTCTTAGATGGCCACAGCTTCTCCATGTCGACCCGGGGCCCGAATTCATGGGCGCAGTCTCTCAGCTGCTGGCCAAGCACGGGGTCTCGATAAGACGCGGTCGTGTGTATGTCCACCGGGACCAGGGGATTGTGGCGCGCTTTAACCGGACCCTGGCAGAGCGGCTCCTTGGACACAAATACGCATAAGAGCTTGTACATCCTCATACGCGCTCCACTGAGTTGGTGGTTCGGCTGCCCGCCGTGGTTTCTGCACTGAACGGCGAGGTAACCAGATTGATCGACAAGAAGCCCTCCGGCGCCATCAATGTCAAAACATTCCCCTGCAACACACAAAAGAACTCTTCTGTGGTCGCAGATCGGCCTGTCGGGCTCGAGGAGCAGGAACTAACCCCAGAAACTCCCCTCGGCTGTTGGTGTTCGGTATGTATACCAGCTGTGAAAGCTTGAGGGTGGCCACCAACGCGCTACGGACCCCGTGTGGTCCCTCTATGTGTACAGACTTGAGCGCTCGGTCACCAAGCCTGCTGAGCCCGTGCTCTATTATTTGGATTCTGTGAATCAGCCATCCGATGGGCCCTCTCGAGGCTTTGTCCGGGAGGAGCTTCTCGTAGTGCCTGCCGACACCCAGCTGCCACCTGACGGTGTGCTTAGGCTGTGAGAGCCTATCCATAATCGAAGTCGAACCCAAACGGCCACAGTCGCCTATACGACATGTCGGGCGTCGCCCTTGCTTGCAGTCGGGACGACAGTGCACTATTAGAGGTGGCAACTTTACTGGGTATAACCGAAGAGATAAGATGTCTCTAGCACGCAATAGCTGCAAGTGGATAGTGATAGGACAGCCCGACCCGTGCGGCAAGAACTGCGTGTACGACCATTGCAAGCAGCATCAAGCTCGACTTAGACACGGCTCCACCGAACCAGTCCCCTGTAGGAGCTGTAACTTAGGTACCCAGGGCGAGAGCCAGTTTTGCACCCCGTGTGTGGCCGAACGCATCAAGCGGCGGTTAGTATATGCCGAATCTCGTTCCCGAATACAATTTCGCAACTTCTTGGCCCAGTTGGAACGACAAGGGTCCAAACGCATATTTAGTGCTACGCCTAGGATAGGAGAAACCGTGGAAAAACCAGATACACATGAGTTTACTTCGAAATATGCAGGCGTACGAAATGGCAAAAGGTTTGTCCTCCGGACGGGCGGAAATAAAGCCACTCTTCAGATACGAATCGCCGAAGCTCGTGCCAGCCATGTGCTCACGCGGGTCGGATGGGCGGTTGAAACTGGGAGGTTCCCGGCTCTCCGAGAATCAGCAACAGAGGCATCGAGAGATGCGTCAACTGAACGACGAGGTTACCGCTAGCCTGCTAGCTACCGCTTACGAGAATTCACGGTGTGCTGTCCGGGCAAGGAGGTGCTCCGTCCACAGTCTGTATTAGAAAAAGTAGTCTAGCCTCGGGAACGGCTTCCGACATGTCGATTCGCTGGTTGACTGGCAAAGCCGTGAGAGATGTGGTATCCATATCCACGAGAGGTACGGTCGAGAGGTGAGGACTCTATGCTCGAATACTTGCAGCAAACGGGTTGGACCAGAGGCGAAGGCCAGAACAAGTTGGTATGAGTGCTATCCGCAGAAAGACTCCTTGTCTATGCCCCTCTGCTGAAGTGGTACATAGAGCACGGCTTGGTCGTCACCGCAATTTACCGGACGATTGACTATGAGGCGGGGCGGCCCTTTACCTAGTTCGTCAACGCTGTCACCAAGGCGCACCGGATGGGGGACCAAGACCAGGGCAAAGCGATTCTGGTCGAGGCGTTCAAGCTGCTTGGAAACTCGGCCTACAGTAAGCTTGTGGAGGCGACGGAACGTCATTCAAATACCACGTACACGAAGGATGAACGAACCGTCCATCGGGCTCTCCTGTCTGCATGGTTCAGCGACCTGAATGAATTAGGTGGGGCATATGATCGGATCACGATCTCAAGCGCCTATCAGATAGGCATCGCAGTCTATCAATTGGCAAAGCTTCGAATGCTGAAGTTTTACTACGACTTTCTATACCGCTTCATCCCACGGTCAAGTTTCGAGCTCATCCAGATGGACACCGACAGTCTGTACTTCGCGTTGGCACATGAAAAGCTCGAGGATGCTTTGAATCTGAGCTCCAGGGAGCCTTCGAGAAAAGTCGAAATTAGTGGCTGGCATGGGTCAAGTGGAGCGGCCGTACCACCCGGTCTCTTCAAACTGGAGTTCAGCGGCCGCGGGTCAGTATCCCTTTCACCGAAGTGCTACTGTGTTCAAGGGGATGACGAGGCCACAAAATACTCCTGCAAGTGGATGTCGAAGAGGAACAACTATTTGATCTGAGATCACTACAAGGCGGCTCTAGAAGGGAGCGTTGATCGGGCGGTAAACCAGGGATTTCGAATGGTCGATGGGACGATGCGATCGTACGAACAGCGCAAGCTTGGCCTGTCGGCTTACTATGACAAGAGACGGGTCCTCCCAGACGGAATCCACACCGGAGAAGGCAGACTGCCAGGAAAGCAAGCCACCGTGTCATAGCACAGGGCGCATTGGACGCCGGCAGACCTTCGACCTGGACGATGTCTACCCGGAGGACGATCCGCCGAAACCAGCACGCTTGGACAATCCACAACAACCAGCACGCCCGGTGGGCAAGAACGCTCTACTGGATACGTACAGAAACAATTGAAAATAAAGTATATGCCTGCAAATAATGACTTCGGAGTCAAAACACTCTCCATTCTGGTCACATGTATCAGCTGCAGTTAATATCGTACGTACCCATACTTTTCTGCAAAGCATGCTGCAATATCGAACAATCAGACAAGAATGGAAATGGAACAATATTCATCATACATAAGGATCCATCGACTAGTAAATTCGATGCAAAAACGATGTACGGCGTCTGGGATAGGGGGTGATGAGCACACGCGAAACGATGTACGGCGTTTGGGGTAGGGGTGGTGAGCACACGCGAAACGATGTACGGTGCCTGGGGTAGCGGGTGGTGAGCGCACGTAAAACGATGTACGGCATCTGGGGTAGGGGGTGGTGAGCACACGCGAAACGATGTACGGCGTCTGGGGTAGGAGGTGGTGAGCACACGCGAAACGATGTACGGCGTCTGTGGTAGGAGGTGGTGAGCACACGCGAAACGATGTACGGCGTCTGGGGTAGGAGGTGGTGAGCACACGCGAAACGATGTACGGCGTCTGGTGTAGGAGGTGGTGAGCACACGCGAAACGATGTACGTCTTCTGGGGTAGAGGGTGTACTTTGTTCGTGCTTTATTTTACTTAATCTGTATGAATGGATTGTCACACATATAATTTTCGCAAATATGAAATAGTCCTGTATACGGTCACAATTTGAGATTACACTGTATCCTGTTGAATATCCTGCTGACATTTAGTATATATATGGAGAATAGTAGGTTAGTGCCGTGAATGGAAAAAAATATATGGCAAGGCTTAGGAAACGGGATGGGCGAGGCTCTGCCCAGCACATCCCGTTTCCGTGCTGCGCCAGATTTGTTTTCCCATTCACGGCACTAACCTACTGTTCTATTTATTCCGTCAATACCTACAAATGGCTTTAAAATGCAAAAACAAAACAAAATCAGCCACCACACATTTTCATACGCAGTGATTAGGTCGTATTGACAGGATATCAAAACTGTTTCACGGCACCGTGTTTCACGGCACATACGCACGCTGTGGACGGGATAAGCATGCACCTACATACATGAGTGTATGTGAATGGACAGTACGAAATGCATTTCTCAGAAATTTGTTTAGACGTGTCTACTGTTTGTGTTTACAGTTCACGGGATATGTCGTTGTGTTCTATTGATTTGGTGTGACTTTAGATGAAATGGCATTAGCCCAAATCCGATTTATGCAATGAGTCGGTATCATCTGTATTTGTGTGTGGGTTGTTACAGTTCTAAGTAACATGCTCTTAGAAAGATGTGCAAGCCAATGCTACATGGTGACTAACCAGAAACTTCTGTCTGTAACACGTGGCGACATGTTGGTTTTACTTCTTATGATAAGTATCAGTCAATTGTCCATCAACTCATCACTGACTGACCGTGAAACTGGATGCAACGTGCTAGATATTCCTCTCAGGTCGTCCATCATATATATGTAAAATGTATAAGATCAATATACAAGGGGTAAGTTGTGGCCGCCTCTAGTGATATACAGTGTATTTAGTTTCATTATAAATCAATTATAATACTTGATGAATCCATTTTATATGGCAACTCTCCAAACACACAGATGAAAAGTATGTATGACGTGATTTGTAGAACTACCATGAGTGAAGAACTACTGATAAATGAAAAACACACTTACATATTGACATACTCACCTGCTACACACCGAGTCTGACTATGCTCACCATTACACATATAAACTACAGTCGAACTTCGATGGGTCGAACCCTGGTAAACTCGTCAGCCATGCTTGCCTCAAACTAGCCTTTAGGTCCCGGCAGAATTCCTATATAAATACGTTAAAACTACCCGGTATAGGTCGAACTTGTGAAAGTCGAACAACCCTCAATGCCTCGAATCGCTGTCACGCCCGGTCGTGTATAAATCCACTATAAACACCACAAAAACTCGAACATGTCAGACGATTGTCTCCAGACTAGTTGATTGACTTTCACACCTATTGTTAACCGGTTGTCAAACAAATCTCAAGTGGTCATTTGAGCGTATACAATAACGGCCGTCGTGACCAGCATACGTGGTAATTATGCATTGACCAATGTCGGCGAAGTTGTTAGTTAATTAAAGTGGTAATTTATGGGACATGTGGAATTAAATATCGCTCAGTTTTAATTAATGCCCCAAGCATCTGGCCTTTTAAGTTGTAAATCAACATGAACTGTTTTTACTATGATCAGTAATGAATGTGATGTGTCATCCGATTTATTCGCCATATAAGCAGGTGAAGCGCAAGACAACGAAGCAAGGCGAGATAACAGACTTCTTCAATTCCGGACGTGTATAACTTTCATGTATAACTTGTACTGGGTTCCATGTGATAGTAAATTATGATATGCAGTGGATGTGGTTCCGGGTCCGAAGTAGTGATGGGGCGACTGGGCATGATCGTATCGGACGGGGCAATCAAGTCCGCCAATTATATTTCGTAATCATTTTCTGTTGTTCTCATGTTCTATTGCTGTATAATGGCTATGTAAATAAAAACACACATGAGTTTGCCGCTTTCTTTATTTTATTAAAGCCTGTTTCTGTTAATAAACGACTGTGACAATCAACCGTAAATGCAAATGTAAGCGCATTTATATGAAACAATGTGTCGTAATGACGACTTGTTTCACTTAGTACACTGACCAACTCGTCGATCTGAAATGGTTACAGTAGAAAATCCAGATGGGTCGAACAACGGATGGGTCGAACTAAAACTTAACCCCGCAGGCTGTTCGACCCATCGAAGTTCGACTGTACATATGTTTCTCAGAATACACTGGACCAGTAGCCGATTTCACCAACATTGTAATAATATATTTTTCCTGAAATTCATTATTTCATATAGAACAACTGCATATATTTGATGATTAAAAGTATGCAGAATTATTATACTAAATTAATTACATTATCACAGCCAAATTGGCTGTGATAATGTAATAAATTAAGTATAATAAAAATTAATAAATTTATCCTAAAATTTAAAATTTCTCCCTCAAAGTATACTTTGCTAAAAAACGTATACTTGCAATTTTGATGAAATATGCTACAGGTGTGGATACATATCTTGATCACTGATTGATGCTTATGATATACAAAAATTGATACATCACAGACAATGTGACCACAAGTTAAGTTAACTAAATAGCAGATAGACAAACCAACCCAACTTCCAAATAGGAAATACAATTGAACTACATGTATATGGTTCACAAACCCATAACACATCAAGTAATGTATTTTTGCGTATTTGTGTCATCCATTCCCAGAACCTCAACTAAGCATAAACTATCAGAAAGAGGATGTCAATGCTACTACTGATAAGAATTGTGATTCTGACAGCTGCTGTAGCACAAACAATTTCTGATGCAGTACAGTAGGGTCAGCGTATAAGTGCACACACGAACGAACACGACAGGTTGGAACCAACCTGTCGTGTTCGTTCGTGTGTGCACTTACACGCTGACCCCACTGTAACTGCAAATTTAGACCCGCTTATCGTATGGTTGCTGAATATCTTTTACACGGAGTTAAAGTTAAAGTCACATATCCAAAGTCATGTCACTATCTACAATCATAGAAATATATATATAATGTTTATCATTATCTACAATTATATAAAGGTATGTATCTGCAGGGGCGGATCGCGAGGGGGTTCCGGGGTTGCAACCCCCCGTTCAGCCGCGGAATTTACATAGATCACAGTTTAACATCAGTTGGAGTCTGAATTTAAATGCCGTAAGACACATATTAGTGCATTTCAAAGAGCTCAAAAATAGAACGGTAACTCTTACAATTACTCCCGTACCGTCCGTAGCTAGCTATGGATGGTACGGGAGTATATTGCAATAGTTACCTTCGCAACTAGACAACCTCCCCTTCCCCCGTTTCCCAAATGATGGATCCGCCCCTGATCTGATTCACTCACGCACTGAAGAAGTGAGGGTAGCATAAACACTATCGAACACACATGTCACTGACTGTGGCTCATATATTATGTGTCATAATATACATAAATTATAGAATTAGAATAGTAAATAGGATTAGAAATAATTGGTTAGCAGCCACGTATTCAACAAAGTATCGTGATTAAAAGTGCTGAGTGTTTTGCATTCCAAGATAGGAACAGCTTTGACTCCTCCTATGTCAAGGTGTATGATCACGTGGTACTAACAACAACAACAACAAGTACCGATTCAAAGTACGTATTATTGTATAGTGTGCTTATTACGTAACGGTTTTTGATGAAATATGGCGCATCAAACGCGTCTTGTTAAGCTGCATTTGGTGGTCTCTGTATTTTCGCCCAAACTTCTGTCGTATTTGGCGAAGAATCGATTTCCGTGTCTCCGACACGGACATCGATTCTTCGCAAAAACGACATAAGTCTGTGTCAAACTCCATAGACCACCAAATGCAGCTCATGAAGACGCGTTTGCTGCGCCATATTGCATAAAAATCCGTTGCATATTAAGGAAAATATCAAATAATACTTACTTTGGAGTGGGCGGCGTTGTTCTTGGTGTAACCACGTGATCATGCACCTTGTATGTTATGATAACAGGAAAATAACAAAAGTCATACGAGTAGTCATTGAACAAAGAAAGACAGTTCAGTTCCGTTTATACTATATCGACGTGCTGTACTAGCGATAACAACCTCCCAAGTTGACATTCATTCTTATCGGACTCCAAATATATTACAACACAACCCCTCCAGCAAGTGTGGCATGCTGAAATTAGTGAATATATACACATTCGTTTTACTTTTAGCTTAGCTCCCACTACAGTGCAGCAGTATGTATTTTTAGCTGATGGACGGCAGCTATCTTGGATTTCAAAGTTAAAAAGTTAGCTATGTCGTTCCTACGACATAGCATCTCGTTCCCTCGAGATAGGATCTCGTTCCCACGAGATAGGATCTCGTTACCACAAGTTAGCTATGTCGTTTCCACGAGATAACATCTCGTTACCACGACATAGCAACTCGTTCCCACGAGATAGGATCTAGTTCCCATGAGATAGGATCTCGTTACCACGAGTTAGCTATGTCGTTCCACGAGATAGCATCTCGTTACCACGACATAGCAACTCGTTCCCACGAAATAGTATCTCTTTACCACGAGTTAGCTATGTCGTGGGAACGACATAGCATCTCGTTACCACGACATAGCATCTCGTTCCCACGAGATAGCATCTCGTTACCACATGTTAGCTATATCGTTCGCAGCATCTCGTTCCCCCGATATAGGTAGCCAATGAAAATGAAGCAAAATTACCGCCATATTAGGTCGACAGCCGGGAGCTTAACCTTTTTTTATTAACATAGTTTTCTATTGGCGATTTTGCTGTGACATGGAAAAAATCCAAAATGGCTGCCAAATGTGGCATAGTTTACATATAACTACTCTCACACTCTATATCAAAGCAAACATGATTGGATATTTTGACACAATACACGCTTTCAGTACGTTTGATATGTTCGTAGACAAGTTGTTGAACAGGGGAAGTCCAAGATGCATATCTTTCATATTAGAGCCATATCGTAGTAAATTGGTATATATGTATTGGATTTAGGAATACATGTACACTGAACGTGTTCAGTAAATTAGACATATAATTAAATAACTGTGCCAACAGCAGAAGTAAAAAATGGCCGCCAACTATTTAAAAAAAAAAGTCACATTGTCTTATACTGCGCAAATTGCATAATAATTACTGGGGCTATTGATTAATTTAAGCATATTAGTATACATATCTCAGGTTTATGGACACATTGAACGTTTTATGTAACTTTCAAATGCAATATTAGACAATTGTGTCAATAGAAGAAGCTTTAGATGGCCGCCAGATATGAGTTACCTTGTAATGACAATCATATTGTGTAATTATCAAGATATGAAATGTCACGTTGACCTATTTCAAAAAAAACACGCATATTTATGTCACTCTTGTGTTCTTTTGTAACATTGTTATGTAATTAGACACGTGTTCCAATAGCAGAAGTGCAAGATGGCTACCAAATATAAATTATAGCAAGTATCGTTTAATAATTAAGTCATGTAATTAAGTTCAGTCCAGCTCCATAGGGAGCACACTGTTATAGCAATATTTTACTTGTGAATAAAGTAACATGTTCTATTAGCTATTTTTATTTTTATCATTCTTGGTTCTTGGTTTTGCAAATAATGCTTTTCTTGAGCAAAAATATTAGTTCTCGTACCGATGAACCTGTCATGCAATTTCATACTTTATATATCAAAAGTGCTTTATTTTATAAAAAAAGATAAAATCGGACAAATGGTGTAATGTTATCTGCTAACACAGGTATTGACAAATAAATGTTCAAATGGAGTGTTTTCACAATGCTTGTGTTCCACTTTTCTGACGAACACCACATGCATCCACTCAATTGGTGCAATGAATTCATCACTTAGCCAAGATGTTATTGATTTATGTACACGATTTATGTAAGTACAACTGCGTATGACGCGCTAACCTATGTTTAGCTGTTGCGTAGTTTAATGTGTAACGTATGGGTTATCATGTCAAGATTGCAACATTTCTACAAATGTATGTCCATGACGATGGCATAATAATGACATGATTATTGAAATAAAGAACACAGTTGAAAAGTGAGACCCATAAAACCATGAAAAGAAGAAACCAACGCAATAAATACTTCCTAATAAACAAATGACATGCGCACATCGGTGGTCGCAGAACCTTCGACGCGGCACAAACATGCACTCCACGATAAGCGGTGTACGGTCCCAAAACGAAAGCAACAGTGCATGCACTACATAAACAGTATAACAAATGCAGAGCAAGCACAACAACAACTATTCCTCTATGAACTACTGGTAACGTAACAGGAAAATCAAATACCAATGAAGTACATTACACGGAGACATGACAAGAAGGATGCCACCTTGGACAGAACAGTGAATAAAACAGACCACTTGTATGGTTGAACCAGTTCAACAAACCTCCCGCTTACCTCGCCATCATGCTTCAAAAGGACAGCAACATATGTACAAGGCAATCAAAAAATAATAATATATCATACGATAAAGACAAACTAATCACAACGAAATACACAGTAAACATGAAATGAAAGTTAATATTGCAGATATGACTATAAGAAAAGAAGAAGATATGATGACACAAAAACTCTAGCCGCACGGGGTGACAGTTACGTTGTTCCGCATTGTCATATAAGTATAGTAAATTTCGTGATTACTGCACTCCTTATATCCATTGTTTGGCACCTTGAAGGCTGTCATGTTGTATATATTGGTGTGTACTATGTGTATTGCTGTCTGCAATGATTATAACAGTTATTGCTACCGTGATAGAGTATTTTGTAGTGGCACAGCTGGAATGAATTTCATATATATTATTTCTATGTGTATTAGTTGTGTTCATTTAATTTGTGATTAAATTTGATTTCTTTTTTCAGCATTGACGTACTCTGACGATTTCATATTTTATTATTTTAAAATATCATATGCATGCACTCCATATTTAGTTGTATGTAATTCCGACTTATTATTGAAAAGAAGAATGGTATAGAAACATAACATTATCTCATCATACAAATATATTTTGCTCTACCTAGTCAATAACAATTTGAATTTCAATCAATTCGCAGTTTACCAAATGATAAGTGATATCAAAAGGTTGTACATCAATCACTATGTACATACCGTCCTTTTGTGTAAATTACGTACATTTCGCAGAAAAAAATCTTATGTCACAATGTATGCATGTTAAACTGGTTTGACGCAAGTAATGTTAGCCAGAAACTGGAATAACGCTAATGAAACGCTGGAAATATATATATGTATCATTTGTAGTAGCCAGGTTAGCCATGTCGTGTGATTTCACAGTAAACATGTTGAGCAGTGAAGCTTTTGGAACCATGGTATGAAAGAAAACCTCTTATATTTATTTAAATAAGGAAGTCATTAAAGTTTACTGTAAAGTTCCACACTACATCTTCCTGACAACGCCCCACTATATGAGTTTGGTAGCCATCTTGGATTTGGTGTCATAATATGTACTATTTTAAATATTATATCAGTATATTATTTGATTACTAGTAGAATGTACTATATTATTATCCGGCGCCCATTTTGGACTTCTGTTATTGAACGTTGTCTAATGGTGTATATTAAATTAAGAAAAAATATTGGACTAATGCTGTTGAAACAAAGATTTATCTGCGTACCTAAGGTACTAACATCATTGTGTATCTAAATACAATATTCGTATGCTCATTTGCTCTAATACATGGTCTGAGTGTTTTCTTATGTAGAGATACGATTGCACGTATAATGTACATGTAGTATATTTATAATTGGCGGCCATTTTGGAGTTCGTTCTGCTATTTAGACTATTATTCAATTTCACTGCAAAGTTACAAAAACAAACACTCTTTATTTCAGTAATTTCAAGATTATAAAAATAATACTCTTTGTTGTAACGAACTAGTGAAATTACGTAAAATGATCAGATTTTGGCGGCCATCTTGGATTTTTTCCATATCGTAGTTAAGGAATTGAATTTGAAAGTTGCCAATTTTCATCACTATGTCAAATATACCCAATTTACGCTCTTAAATTGCTTAATTTCCTCATGTGAATGCAACTATATGGCACACTATATGGCAGCCATCTGAATTTATGCAAATTTCTCAAAACTATCAAGGGTGGCAGTTTGTCATCAGTTGGATTTCAAAACGAGAAGGCCTGGACATGCAAAATCAGTAATAAAAAACTATGTTATTCAATTCAAAACACGGTAAAGCCCAAAATCGGCTTTTGGCAGCCGGACTATATTCAACTCTGGCTGAAAGAAATATGGCGGTCATTATGCCTCATTTTCATTGGCTACCTATGTCGTGGGAACGAGATGTTATCTCGAGGGAACGAGATGCTATGTCGTGGGAACGAGATGCTATGTCGTGGTAATGAGATGCTTTCTCGTGGGAACGACATAGCTAACTCGTGGGAACGAGATCCTATCTCGAGGGAACGAGATGCTATGTCGTGGGAACGACATACCTAACTCGTGGTAACGAGATGCTATCTCGTGGGAACGAGATGATATGTCGTGTTAACGAGATGCTATGTCGTGTTAACGAGATGCTATGTCGTGGGAACGACTTGTTGAAATTGTGCATGTCCCTTGTAAGCTGCAGTACAAAACGTTATAACGCGATCTGATTATTATTGCAGAGATATAAGTGATGTACATTTCGGACGGACTCTCCCACGGACGGGCGTATCGATGTCATTGTGATCAATATGGCTCACCTTCCACGAGTGGGCTCAGCAAACAATTACTTTAGCATCTGTCTTGTTCTATAAATTTGATAAAATAAAACATATTTCAATACAGTATGTAAGATCCATGTAATTCAATGTCGTCTCCAATATTGCTGACAAAACCTGCTAATTTGTATAATATATTGTTCATTAAAAAACTGTGTATATTATTTCATAAGTATCTTCCTTTTACCGTAATTACATTTATATACGGGTACATTGTAGACATAATGTAAATTTCCTGTAAAATAAATACTTATCTGTGAGAAAAAATATTTTTGTATGCGTGTGTCACGCCAGGGTGACACCGAGATGTGTTTATTGCTATAGTCTGTTTCGCGAAAGCTGCCCAAATGTTACGGCTATATAGACAATTCAAAAACAATATTATTTTCGATAATTTTAAATTAAAGGAAAATTTAAGAATGAGCCTTCTTTTATTTCGTGAAATTCGGTCAAATATTGATTTTATTACGAAAAATTTATTTGTCTATGGGAATTTAACATGGGGGAAAAAGAGGTAGAGCAGTGTGGGAGGAGTCAAGAAACGATTTTTTTTTGGAAATTGACTCCGAAACCTAGCTAGATAGCTTGGATATGATCTAACTAAGAAAACAAAAGTTAAATTTTGAAAATCGGTCCTGTATTTCTAAAATTCAAAATAAATTCCCCATGTTAAATCCCCATAGACATCTTCACGGAGTGAAGATGTCTATGGGGATTTAACATGGGGAAATTTTGTTTTCGCAATAAAATCAATATTTGACCAAATTTCAAAAATAAAAAGAAGGCTCATTCTTAATTTTTCCTTTAATTTAATATTATCAAAAGAAATCTTGTTTTTGAATTGATTATATAGCCGTAAAATTTGGGCAGCTTTCGTGAAACAGATAGGTTGGAACACCAAGCACGTTGTTTTTACACAAAATCAATGTTCAAGTCAGTATGGACTACGTCCTCTCGAGGGTAGACGGCGACATAGGCACAGTCACGATTCTGGAACAGGTAAGTATCGTATAGTATATAATGTTCAAGATATGAACTAAGATTAGCTGATAACTACTTCTGTAGCCGATTTCATCAAAATTGCAAATAGACAAGACATGTTTCTAGAAAAGGGCCCTGTATAAGAGTCTAGAAGCATTTTTTAGTAAAAGTTGGCAACCTGACTTTTTAACATAATTAAGGTATGCTGAATTCGACTAGCCCGGTTGCCAAGCTGAATTTTGAGGTCTTGACAATCTAATTAGCATAAACAAAATGGCTGCCAAATCGACAATTTTCGGCACTGTCTTGGGACAAGCACTACTAGTTGCCCAGTGCATTTTTTCATCACCATAATTTCTTTGTATTTTTCTGTTAGAACATGTCATCGAGTATCAAAATCTCCTGGGTGTGGATTGCTAA
Source organism: Conchocele bisecta (assembly GCA_029237695.1). Classification (NCBI taxonomy): domain Eukaryota; kingdom Metazoa; phylum Mollusca; class Bivalvia; order Lucinida; family Thyasiridae; genus Conchocele; species Conchocele bisecta. The sequence continues at coordinate 5,816,003 of CM055268.1, read as the reverse complement.
TGGGCTTGCTTTTATGAAAATCCAAGATGGCCGCCAAAAATATGAAAAATACTATAAACTCACTTGAACAGACATTTTGGTTGTACTTTTGATGGCATGTCCGCATGCTGTCTGTTTTAATGAGCATGATAAGTATATTTCTCTATTTGTTAATAGTATAAACGAAATTCAAATTGCGAAAAAGTCCAACATGGCCGCCAAAATATTGAAATTACTACAATGTATAAATTGCACTTGAATATACATATGAGACGCGCCGCGACATAACGTACCTTCGGGTATCTGGAATTTTCGCCGGTAAAGGTTGTGAAAATTGAACATTATTCCTGCAAATGACTTCAGAATTTGACGCAAATTTCAGAGCAAATGCGGAATTAAATCAGCATTTGCTCTGCAATTTTCGTCAAATTCGTACAAAAATTACGTTCAATTTTCAAAACCATTTACGGCGAAAATTCCAAATACCCGAAGGTACGTTATGTCGCGGCGCGTCTCATATTTGTTTATGATTGTAATTATGAGGGGATGTGCACACATTTTCTGTAGCAACTTTATGCTCAATCATGAAATACAGCGCCTGGATATAATCAACATCGTATATATAACGACAACAACAATAGCAACAACAACAAAATAGATGTCACTGACTCAACATCTGCAGTCATTTATTACTAAAATTCCATTAGTGTTCAAATCTCAACAGCGCTATCATTTTTTTCGGTTGTAGTAAAGTTTATCGCATTGGCCCTCAGAATGCATCATCGCTATCATTTATACGTATGCTACTATACTATGTGTATTATCGAATTTTGAAAAGATCACACTTGTTGTGCCTTACCGAAACACGATATTTTATTACATACTAAATACATACCGGCGTTGTTCTAGTTACATACGCTTATAAAAGGGATTGTTTGTGGGCTACAATGGATCCCATGATTAGCTTGAAGAGGCCGTCACCTGTAGACTACAGCCAGTGCATTTTCTGCCAAGCGCATAAACCCAAAACAAACCTGGGTTACTAGCAAAGTATACTTTGAGGGAGCAATCATTGATTTTTCAGAAATGCATTATTTCATGCAGAACTAACGATTGCATATATTTGATGATTAAAACTATGCAGAATTATTATACTGAATGTATTAAATTATCACAGCCAAAATTGGCTGTGATAATGTAATAAATTCAGTATAATAAAAAATAATAAATTGATCCTAAAATTGAAAATTTCTCCCTCAAAGTATACTTTGCTAGGAAAGTATACTTTGCAATGTTGATGAAATCGGCTACAGAATTCCGTCATGTTGACGTTGACGTTATATGACGTCGTTCAGCTATCTTTTAACTATAATCGACTATGGCGGATGGGGCGGTTACATCACATGGGTGGACGTCCTTAGAGACATTTTTTTTTTAAATGTATAGGAGCTATTTTTTTTTTGAAAATGGTTGAAGTTGACAAATCAATAATAACAAAGGTAGGAACGTTATGGTCACGGAATCCTCGGAAATGACCCTACTAGATGAATATTCAATCAATATACGACACTATAATATATTGACGTTCCGAACGTCAATCAAGCGAAATGTGAACTATTCCCAATATATGCTATGTATCCCGTTAGGAGGTTTTCTTTCTTCATTTTTTCGCCAAAATGACGGAACAAAGGAAATAAATCAGAATTCGATTTCCACACATTGCTTTTAAGACTTCCTGTCATTTATGTTCTATGCATGATGAATCCGCAAACAGGGATTTCAAGTTATAACTTCCAGCCAACACAGACATGATAAACATGTAAATATGTAGCTCGTGTACCGTTAGGACTTTCACAATATTACCTGCTAAAAAGTAAAATGTTTAAAGCATAATGACTGCGGCCTTCATATTTGGTATGTGGTGTATAGATGCACGGGGGTATGGATTATCTCTCCCATTTAGTAGTATAGACGGTATCAGTACGTTACCGTTTTTGTATAACAAGATAACAGAGTGAAACAAACACCCCACACCTACAATATAGTATAAAAACCTATTAAAAACGGTATCACAATAAGCCTTATATATAGGGGTTTAAACTCATAGTACGTAAAAGGTGAAAAAAGTAAAAAGTTTATAGATAGTGGTGATATAACCACTTAAACAAAAAATGAAAAACACTATAAATAATTTACAATTAAACATTAACTATTTTCTATATATAAACAACAATAATATACAAAATGAGCCGACAAAGTCCTGCAGTATATCAACAACTTGTTGACGGTATAGAAGGACTCCCCAACATTGAATCATTGAGGAGTGATCTAACCAAAATGGGAATACCTTTTTCCATGAGGATGAAAGAGAAAAAACTTCAAAAGTTGATAAACGAGGGAAAGAATGATATAATATGGGATAGAATGCGGAGATCCGCAGCTAAGGGGGTTTTTAAAAATATTGAGAAGAAAGATATAAATAAAATATCAGATAAAATAGACTCAGAAGCGCAAGCTGTACTGTTATCGAAAGGTGTTGGACTTATTAAAAAACCGAAGCGTAAGATTAACACCTCACTAGTAAGTAAGATAGTAAAAGAAGGGCCAGAAATACTTGAAGATATAGAGGGATTTGGGGTTAATATAGTGAAAGGGCGACGAGTTATATCAATAACATTAAAGAGAAATCTTGATCGTAATTCCTCAAGAAGACTCATGAAACAGCTCGATAATAAGATGACAGGTAGTTTTTATTTAAGAGTATTCATACGCGTATAAGTTGCAACACATTGAGGAGGTTGATGATGGGGGGAAACCTACCATAATAATATTTGGTAGAAACATTTCAGGAAGTCCCACATTTGAAGGGTCTGTTGGGGTACGCCAATGGGTTAAAATGCAGGAAGAAAATAGATTGGACGTTGATAAAATAGATAGACCAAATACGAAATGGTTGTTTGTAAGATGGGCAAGCACAACAATTAAGATTATTTATACCAGTCAGGTTACACACCGAGATACACAAGTAACTGCACTAGGTGGGGGAAAACTCCCAAACTGGTTGAGAAATAAGAAAGGGATAAAACCACTCGACACTTTCAACGATAATTTATGTCTGTTCAGATGTTTAGCTTTATATAAAAGACACATCATTGAGAGCTGATAGATCAATAAAAGAGATAAAATCTTTAACAAAAAGTATCATGATTTCCTTGTGGGAAAGCATAAAAAAGAAGGTCCTATAGGTTTTGATGATCTTAATATGGTTGAAGAATGTTTCAAAATTGGGATTGAAGCGTACGAGCCGGAAGAAGCTGGCACTTGGTATATCAGACACCACAGCTGCCCACTATGAAGAAGTTGGTGTTAAGAAAATGAAGATAGGTATTTACAACAATCACGCGTTTCTTATAACAGACATGAAGAAGGCCACGCAAACCTATGCCTGCCCTAATTGTCAACAACGATTTACTCAATCCCACTGTATCGCGAGACACGCGCAAACTTGCAATCGCGGTCAAACTAAAGTATCATGTAAGGGTCTGGAAATAGACAGACCACAATCTTCATTCGAGAAAGCATTTTATCCTAAATCTCATTGTAGTAAGAAATCTATAGAGTGGATGAATACGCTTTCCAAAAAGCATCATATTCATACGGCCGTTTGTGGACATGGTGGAGAAAGATTAATAATGACAGCACCGGTTGATGGATACTGTTCCGAAACCAACACAGTTTATCAATTTCACGGATGTTATTGGCACGGTTGTCCACTCCATAGTAAGAATAGACAAGATAAGTATGCAAACACAATTACGCGAGATATAATAATTAGAGAATCATATAATTTAGTTAAAATTTGGGAATGTGAGTACGATCGACAGAGAAATAAAGCCAGAACACAACCTCTTCCAAAACCACCAACAGTAATTTATCCATATAAAATAGTGTATGATTTTGAGTCTTTACTGGTTAAGAGTGATCCAGACAGACCTATAAAAGATCTAGATGTGATTGATACTCATATTCCAATAAGTGTAAGTATTGGTGATACATTAACTAGAAAAGTTGTACACATTTGTGATACAGACCCAGAGAACCTAGTTAAAAGGTTTATAGAAGAAGTATCTAAACGCGGAGATAAGATAAGAGAAGAAGTTGGTAAAAATCCATTATACGGTTTTCCAACTGATTTCGATCTACTTCCAACCACCCAGCAGAAAGAAATTACAAGATGGATTTCACAGGTTCCTACATTAGGATTTAACTGTGGATCATACGATTTGAATGTTATTAAGAAATATTTAGTAGGGATTATATCAGCTACTACAGAGAAAGTATTGGTTGCTAAGAAAGCAAATACGACCGTTTTCTTAATGACTCCAAAATTAAGATTTCTAGATGTGAGAATGTATCTAGCTCCAGGTGTGAGTTATGATAAATGGGTACGCGCATATGGTTGTAAATGTAATAAATCATTCTTTCCATATGAGTGGTTTGACAGTTATGATAAGTTAAGTTACCAAGGGTTGCCACCTATCGAATGTTGGACTAACAGATTAGCACCTAGTAATAAAATTAAACCTGAGGAGTTAGCCGCGTGTGTTGAAATTTATAAAACAAGAGGTATGAAAAGTTTCAAAGATTGGTTAGAATATTACAACGATCTAGATGTTTCACCATTTCTAGAAGCTCTAGAGAAAAATGTCTAACTTTTATTCACTCAAAGAAATAGATATATTTAAAGACGCAGTTACCCTTCCAGGAGTCGCATTGCAATATATTTTGAGAGGAACAATTAAGGAATATGTTAAAACTTACAAGACTAAAGAAAGCGCAGAAGTTCGCAAGAAATGTCCACCACTATTTGCGCCTGAAGAGGAAGAGTATGAAATGTTGAAAGGTGCACTAGTTGGAGGGCCTTCTATAGTATTTACAAGACATGCAGAGGTTGATGTTACAAGGATAAGATCCGCTCCAGACGGTAATGGGAAAAAATGTAAATCTGTATTAGGATTGGACGCTAACGCTCTTTATCTCTCAACGCTCGCCATGGACATGCCTTGTGGTAAGGGTGTTTTAACAAAAACTTCAACCCCATTTAATAAGACTAGGATAGATAACCTCACCAACGGAGTTAGAGTGGTACTTGGTTTGGGTTTGCGGAGGTCGACATCCGTGTTCCTGACAGTTTATATAAACGAAACCTTTTCAGAAATGTCACCTATCTTTATAAATCGTGTAGTAGAGGAAGATGAAGTTCCAGAACATATGTTGAAATATCTTCATGATACAAACCGTAAGCGAGGAGATGGTAAGAAGTTGGTTGGATCTATGAGTGCAGAGAAAGTTTTACTATTTGCACCACTATTGAAATGGTATCTAAAACACGGTTTAACCATCACAGGAGTGCATAGACTTATAAACTTATAAACCTGGAAAACCGTTTGAGTGGTTTGTGAAAGAAGTTACTGCAGCGCGTAGAGAAGGTGATGTAAACGCTGAAGCCGCCCCGATTGCAGATATTATGAAATTATTAGGAAATTCGTGTTGTGGAAAAATGATAGAATCTCCCGAAAAACACCTATATACCACTTATACTAAAGATGAGGCGTGTGTTGATAGATCATTAAGATCTGCGTATTTTGAGGATATTGAAGAGATAGGTGATGCGTACGAAATATCCAGTAGAAAGTCTTCAGCAAAAATGACAAGACCATTTCATTGTGGTATAGCTGTATATCAATACGCCAAGTTGAGAATGTTAGAATTTTATTATGACTTTCTCGATAAATATGTTGATAGATCTGACTTTGAGTTAGTACAGATGGATACAGATAGTATGTATATGGGTATCAGCGGAATAAATTCGTTGGAAGATGTGATAAAACCGGAAATGCGCGAAGGTTTTAATAATTGTAAAAACGAATGGCTCGCTTGGGTATAAATGGAGCAACAGAGAGCCAGGACTTTTCAAAACCGAATTCAGAGGGGATCGTGCTATAGCCCTATCCAGTAAGTGTTACGTAGTTGAGAAAATAGGTGGAAATATCAAACATTCTGCTAAAGGACTTAACGCCCGGCAGAACACCCTCAACTGGGATAGATATAAAGCAGCACTCGATCTCACTACTAAAGATGTAGGGATGAATAGAGGTTTCCGCATGCTAAACGGTTCTATGAGAACTTACACACAGAAAAAATTAGGACTTTCTGCATATTACGATAAGAGAAGATTGAATGTAGATGGAATACATACAGAGCCTCTATAGTTTCAAAATTAAAATCTATTCCTCAGTAATTGTTTTCTCTTCCTCCCTAAGTTTGTCTGTTAGTTTATTAACTCGGATTTGTTGTTCTGGTGTGAGATTTTTTAAATCAAACTCAAAAACAGCGTTAATTAATTTCCTCACAAAGCTCATAATATTGATTTGCATTATTCTTTTGTTCTTGCAACAACCGCTTTACATCGCACGGTAATTTTTCCATTCTTTTAATTTATATAAATTATTTTTTAACATAAAAAAAAAGAAAACCAATTTACAAAATTAATTACAAATTAATTTGTTACAGGTATTAATACCTTCTTTCTCGGTCTTCCAACAGGGTTTACATCAGGGTTTTTTAGAATATTCCCTCCTCTTTTTTCAAACTTTCAACTCTATCAATAAAAGTTTTCATTGTTATTACAGAATCCCATATTTCCTTTTGTCGCTTTACACAAATGTGATACTTTTTTCTAGTTTGTTGTGCAGTAACAATATTCCGTGCTAGAATAATATTTACTACATCATCATCTGAAAGTTTAGTCTTTGTCATAATTTTAAATAAAATTATAATTATATATACACGTGTAGTTATTGTTTAACAGAAAATAAAAAACATATTTATTTAAAACATGATAGTTAACCACATCAAGGGTTTTACAACCTATATCACCAATATGAAAAAGTGAGCCAGAACCACCATGCTACTGGTAGTTGAAACCAGTACAGATTTGTCCACCAATATGAAAAGTGAGCCAGAACCGCTACTAATTTAATTTATTTAAAATATTATATATTCTTTATTGTTATTATTATTTTTAATTTCTTTTAAATCTTTTAACTCATTAAATACTCTTTTGTTCTTTTTATGTTTGTTAGATGATTTATTACTTTTTATAACTTTATTAAAATTATCTCCGCCCCTAGCCAGCTGTTTTGCATTCGTTATCCACGAAATCGTTTCAACTCAGCGTTTTCCACAACTTATTAAGACGTGCACTACCTATTTTGTACTTCTTTTTAATATGATCCGCGGACACCTTTCCACGGGATAAAACAATTTCCTCAATACTTTTATTAGATAAGTATGACTTCGGCATAATTTGTTTAAAATTAGTTATAATAAGTAATTTATATAAATTATAAATATGCTCAAAATGCTTAAAATAATTTCAAATTAAAAATCAAAATCAGACCAACCTAAATCGATACGTTCTTGAGCGTACGCTTCATCAAATCCAGCATCTATATATTGTTGAACCACCTCATTATAATTTCCTTGAATTACCAAACCATGCTCTTCTTCTTCTTCTTCTTTTAACTTCTTTATTGAAATATATTTGTCCTTAATAATGATTTTATCAGCTTGTTTTCTAATTTTATTAACTTGTTCTGGATTTATCTTTTCACTAGTTGAACACACCTTTGACATAGTTATAATAGATATATAATAGATATATAATAGATATTCAAAACGATAAATAGTTGATTAAAAATTAGAATGGACAAAGTAATTTTATGGGAAATGGAGTTTTTAAAAGGGTTTGTTGGAGAATATTTTCCTTATTTTAAAATGAAAGAATTATTTAAAATAGAGTACATGAAATATCAGCGCAACCTATTACGCACTGATAAAAGAGTTGCATTTTCAATATTCTATAGAAAATTATCTAGGGTGTTTTAAGAAACAACTTAGAGAAATTAGGGGTTTAAACAGAATTAATAAAGAATTAGTTGAAGAGAATGCAGCAAATTTTATAAAACTATTTCAAATAAAAGATTCATTTACTGATATGGATTTCTATCAAGAAACGGAAGAATTAAGTGAGTTATTTGAACCAATTCCAAGTAGTGGTTATTGGTAATTGTTGAGCAATGCTGAGTAATTATTGGGCAAGTGCTGAGTAATGCTGAGTAATGCTGAGTAGTTATTGAGCAATGCTGAGTAATTGTTGAGCAAGTGCTGAGTAATTGCTGGGCATTATTTACTAGTTGTCCAGCATTGAGCATTATTTGCTCGTAATTTGTTTAAAATGCCCAAAATACTCGAAATTTCCAGAAGTCCCAGAAGTATAAATAAAAAAATTAAAACCAACATTTTAAAAACATAAATCCCAAATTTAAAAAAAATCCTATACAAAAAAAGTACTCTATATGTACACTTAGTATTGGAATTATATATATTTGTACAAACAAGGATTTTTTTTAAATTTGGGATTTATGTTTTTAAAATGTTGGTTTTAATTTTTTTATTTATACTTCTGGGACTTCTGGAAATTTCGAGTATTTTGGGCATTTTAAACAAATTACGAGCAAATAATGCTCAATGCTGGACAACTAGTAAATAATGCCCAGCAATTACTCAGCACTTGCTCAACAATTACTCAGCATTGCTCAATAACTACTCAGCATTACTCAGCATTACTCAGCACTTGCCCAATAATTACTCAGCATTGCTCAACAATTACCAATAACCACTACTTGGAATTGGTTCAAATAACTCACTTAATTCTTCCGTTTCTTGATAGAAATCCATATCAGTAAATGAATCTTTTATTTGTAAATAGTTTTATAAAATTTGCTGCATTCTCTTCAACTAATTCTTTATTAATTCTGTTTAAACCCCTAATTTCTCTAAGTTGTTTCTTAAAACACCTAGATAATTTTCTATAGAATATTGAAAATGCAACTCTTTATCAGTGCGTAATAGGTTGCGCTGATATTTCATGTACTCTATTTTAAATAATTCTTTCATTTTAAAATAAGGAAAATATTCTCCAACAAACCCTTTTAAAAACTCCATTTCCCATAAAATTACTTTGTCCATTCTAATTTTTAATCAACTATTTATCGTTTTGAATATCTATTATATATCTATTATATACTATTATAACTATGTCAAAGGTGTTGTCAACTAGTGAAAAGATAAATCCAGAACAAGTTAATAAAATTAGAAAACAAGCTGATAAAATCATTATTAAGGACAAATATATTTCAATAAAGAAGTTAAAAGAAGAAGAAGAAGAAGAGCATGGTTTGGTAATTCAAGGAAATTATAATGAGGTGGTTCAACAATATATAGATGCTGGATTTGATGAAGCGTACGCTCAAGAACGTATCGATTTAGGTTGGTCTGATTTTGATTTTTAATTTGAAATTATTTTAAGCATTTTGAGCATATTTATAATTTATATAAATTACTTATTATAACTAATTTTAAACAAATTATGCCGAAGTCATACTTATCTAATAAAAGTATTGAGGAAATTGTTTTATCCCGTGGAAAGGTGTCCGCGGATCATATTAAAAAGAAGTACAAAATAGGTAGTGCACGTCTTAATAAGTTGTGGGAAAACGCTGAGTTGGAAACGATTTCGTGGATAACGAATGCAAAACAGCTGGCTAGGGGCGGAGATAATTTTAATAAAGTTATAAAAAGTAATAAATCATCTAACAAACATAAAAAGAACAAAAGAGTATTTAATGAGTTAAAAGATTTAAAAGAAATTAAAAATAATAATAACAATAAAGAATATATAATATTTTAAATAAATTAAATTAGTAGCGGTTCTGGCTCACTTTTCATATTGGTGGACAAATCTGTACTGGTTTCAACTACCAGTAGCATGGTGGTTCTGGCTCACTTTTTCATATTGGTGATATAGGTTGTAAAACCCTTGATGTGGTTAACTATCATGTTTTAAATAATATGTTTTTTATTTTCTGTTAAACAATAACTACACGTGTATATATAATTATAAATATTTAAAATTGATACAAAGACTAAACTTTCAGATGATGATGTAGTAAATATTATTCTAGCACGGAATATTGTTACTGCACAACAAACTAGAAAAAAAGTATCACATTTGTGTAAAGCGACAAAAGGAAATATGGGATTCTGTAATAACAATGAAAACTTTTATTGATAGAGTTGAAAGTTTGAAAAAAGAGGGAAATAATATTCTAAAAAACCCTGATGTAAACCCTGTTGGAAGACCGAGAAAGAAGGTATTAATACCTGTAACAAATTAATTTGTAATTAATTTTGTAAATTGGTTTTCTTTTTTTTTTATGTTAAAAAATAAAAAATTTATATAAATTAAAAGAATGGAAAAATTACCGTGCGATGTTAAAGCGGTTGCAAGAACAAAAGAATAATGCAAATCAATATTATGAGCTTTGTGAGGAAATTAACGCTGTTTTTGAGTTTGATTTAAAAAATCTCACACCAGAACAACAAATCCGAGTTAATAAACTAACAGACAAACTTAGGGAGGAAGAGAAAACAATTACTGAGGAATAGATTTTAATTTTGAAACTATAGAGGCTCTGTATGTATTCCATCTACATTCAATCTTCTCTTATCGTAATATGCAGAAAGTCCTATAATTTTTTCTGTGTGTAAGTTTCTCATAGAACCGTTTAGCATGCGGAAACCTCTATTCATCCCTACATCTTTAGTAGTGAGATCGAGTGCTGCTTTATATCTATCCCAGTTGAGGGTGTTCTGCCGGGCGTTAAGTCCTTTTAGCATAATGTTTGATATTTCCACCTATTTTCTCAACTACGTAACACTTACTGGATAGGGCTATAGCACGATCCCCTCTGAATTCGGTTTTGAAAAGTCCTGGCTCTCTGTTGCTCCATTTATCCCAAGCGAGCCATTCGTTTTTACAATTATTAAAACCTTCGCGCATTTCCGGTTTTATCACATCTTCCAACGAATTTATTCCGCTGATACCCATATACATACTATCTGTATCCATCTGTACTAACTCAAAGTCAGATCTATCAACATATTTATCGAGAAAGTCATAATAAAATTCTAACATTCTCAACTTGGCGTATTGATATACAGCTATACCACAATGAAATGGTCTTGTCATTTTTGCTGAAGACTTTCTACTGGATATTTCGTACGCATCACCTATCTCTTCAATATCCTCAAAATACGCAGATCTTAATGATCTATCAACACACGCCTCATCTTTAGTATAAGTGGTATATAGGTGTTTTTCGGGAGATTCTATCATTTTTCCACAACACGAATTTCCTAATAATTTCATAATATCTGCAATCGGGGCGGCTTCAGCGTTTACATCACCTTCTCTACGCGCTGCAGTAACTTCTTTCACAAACCACTCAAACGGTTTTCCAGGTTTATAAGTTATAAGTCTATGCACTCCTGTGATGGTTAAACCGTGTTTTAGATACCATTTCAATAGTGGTGCAAATAGTAAAACTTTCTCTGCACTCATAGATCCAACCAACTTCTTACCATCTCCTCCGCTTACGGTTTGTATCATGAAGATATTTCAACATATGTTCTGGAACTTCATCTTCCTCTACTACACGATTTATAAAGATAGGTGACATTTCTGAAAAGGTTTCGTATAAACTGTCAGGAACACGGATGTCGACCTCCGCAAACCCAAACCAAGTACCACTCTTAACTCCGTTGGTGAGGTTATCTATCCTAGTCTTATTAAATGGGGTTGAAGTTTTTGTTAAAACACCCTTACCACAAGGCATGTCCATGGCGAGCGTTGAGAGATAAAGAGCGTTAGCGTCCAATCCTAATACAGATTTACATTTTTTCCCATTACCGTCTGGAGCGGATCTTATCCTTGTAACATCAACCTCTGCATGTCTTGTAAATACTATAGAAGGCCCTCCAACTAGTGCACCTTTCAACATTTCATACTCTTCCTCTTCAGGCGCAAATAGTGGTGGACATTTCTTGCGAACTTCTGCGCTTTCTTTAGTCTTGTAAGTTTTAACATATTCCTTAATTGTTCCTCTCAAAAATATATTGCAATGCGACTCCTGGAAGGGTAACTGCGTCTTTAAATATATCTATTTCTTTGAGTGAATAAAAGTTAGACATTTTCTCTAGAGCTTCTAGAAATGGTGAAACATCTAGATCGTTGTAATATTCTAAACCCAATCTTTGAAACTTTTCATACCTCTTGTTTTATAAATTTCAACACACGCGGCTAACTCCTCAGGTTTAATTTTATACTAGGTGCTAATCTGTTAGTCCAACATTCGATAGGTGGCAACCCTTGGTAACTTAACTTATCATAACTGTCAAACCACTCATATGGAAAGAATGATTTTATTACATTTACAACCATATGCGCGTACCCATTTATCATAACTCACACCTGGAGCTAGATACATTCTCACATCTAGAAATCTTAATTTTGGAGTCATTAAGAAAACGGTCGTATTTGCTTTCTTAGCAACCAATACTTTCTCTGTAGTAGCTGATATAATCCCTACTATACTAATTATTTCTTAATAACATTCAAATCGTATGATCCACAGTTAAATCCTAATGTAGGAACCTGTGAAATCCATCTTGTAATTCTTTCTGCTGGGTGGTTGGAAGTAGATCGAAATCAGTTGGAAAACCGTATAATGGATTTTTACCAACTTCTTCTCTTATCTTATCTCCGCGTTTAGATACTTCTTCTATAAACCTTTTAACTAGGTTCTCTGGGTCTGTATCACAAATGTGTACAACTTTTCTAGTTAATGTATCACCATACTTACACTTATTGGATATGAGTATCAATCATCATCTAGATCTTTTATAGGTCTATCTGGATCACTCTTAACCAGTAAAGACTCAAAATCATACACTATTTTATATGGATAAATTACTGTTGGTGGTTTTGGAAGAGGTTGTGTTCTGGCTTTATTTCTCTGTCGATCCGTACTCACATTCCCAAATTTTAACTAAATATATGATTCTCTAATTATTATATCTCGCGTAATTGTGTTTGCATACTTATCTTGTCTATTCTTACTATGGAGTGGACAACCGTGCCAATAACATCCGTGAAATTGATAAACTGTGTTGGTTTCGGAACAGTATCCATCAACCGGTGCTGTCATTATTAATCTTTCTCCACCATGTCCACAAACGGCCGTATGAATATGATGCTTTTTGGAAAGCGTATTCATCCACTCTATAGATTTCTTACTACAATGAGATTTAGATAAAATGCTTTCTCGAATGAAGATTGTGGTCTGTCTATTTCCAGACCCTTACATGATACTTTAGTTTGACCGCGATTGCAAGTTTGCGCGTGTCTCGCGATACAGTGGGATTGAGTAAATCGTTGTTGACAATTAGGGCAGGCATAGGTTTGCGTGGCCTTCTTCATGTCTGTTATAAGAAACGCGTGACTTGTTGTAAAATACCTAATCTTCATTTTCTTAACACCAACTTCTTCATAGTGGGCAGCTGTGTGTCTGATATACCAAGTGCCAGCTTCTTCCGGCTCGTACGCTTCAATCCCAATTTTGAAACATTCTTCAACCATATTAAGATCATCAAAACCATAGGACCTTCTTTTTTATGCTTTCCCACAAGGAAATCATGATACTTTTTGTTTAAAGATTTTATCTCTTTTATTGATCTATCAGCTCTCAATGATGTGTCTTTATATAAAGCTAAACATCTGAACAGACATAAATTATCGTTGAAAGTGTCGAGTGGTTTTTATCCCTTTCTTATTTCTCAACCAGTTTGGGAGTTTTCCCCCACCTAGTGCAGTTACTTGTGTATCTCGGTGTGTAACCTGACTGGTATAAATAATCTTAATTGTTGTGCTTGCCCATCTTACAAACAACCATTTCGTATTTGGTCTATCTATTTTATCAACGTCCAATCTATTTTCTTCCTGCATTTTAACCCATTGGCGTACCCCAACAGACCCTTCAAATGTGGGACTTCCTGAAATGTTTCTACCAAATATTATTATGGTAGGTTTCCCCCCATCATCAACTCCTCAATGTGTTGCAACTTATACGCGTATGAATATCTTAAATAAAAACTACCTGTCATCTTATTATCGAGCTGTTTCATGAGTCTTCTTGAGGAATTACGATCAAGATTTCTCTTTAATGTTATTGATATAACTCGTCGCCCTTTCACTATATTAACCCCAAATCCCTCTATATCTTCAAGTATTTCTGGCCCTTCTTTTACTATCTTACTTACTAGTGAGGTGTTAATCTTACGCTTCGGTTTTTTAATAAGTCCAACACCTTTCGATAACAGTACAGCTTGTGCTTCTGAGTCTATTTTATCTGATATTTTATTTATATCTTTCTTCTCAATATTTTTAAAAACCCCCTTAGCTGCGGATCTCCGCATTCTATCCCATATTATATCATTCTTTCCCTCGTTTATCAACTTTTGAAGTTTTTTCTCTTTCATCCTCATGGAAAAAGGTATATTTCCCATTTTGGTTAGATCACTCCTCAATGATTCAATGTTGGGGAGTCCTTCTATACCGTCAACAAGTTGTTGATATACTGCAGGACTTTGTCGGCTCATTTTGTATATTAGTTGTTTGTTTATATATAGAAAATAGTTAATGTTTAATTGTAAATTATTTATAGTGTTTTTCATTTTTTGTTTAAGTGGTTATATCACCACTATCTATAAACTTTTTACTTTTTTCACCTTTTACGTACTATGAGTTTAAACCCCTATATATAAGGCTTATTGTGATACCGTTTTTAATAGGTTTTTATACTATATTGTAGGTGTGGGGTGTTTGTTTCACTCTGTTATCTTGTTATACAAAAACGGTAACGTACTGATACCGTCTATACTACTCATTTTGGACTTTAAATTCTAAATAAACATTTCATAAACACATCATGTTTGGTAGGTGACTTCCTTATGGTGTGTAGATGCGTAAAGCCCATGTCTGCTTTTTTATTCGACCCAGGGATCATAGAGTATATCCCCTTCCAGACGTAAACATTTGGATAAGGTGGGTATATTGCGATGGAGAGCCCTCAAACGTTTACGGCTATATAAAAAAATGCAAAAACTATTTTTTTTTCGATAATATTAAATTTGATCAAAATTTAAGAATGAGCCTTCTTTTTATTTCGTGAAATTTGGTCAAATATTGATTTTATTACAAAAATGAGCTGTCCATGGGAATTTAACATGTGGGGAAAGGAGGCGGAGAACCTGGTAGAGGAGTCGAAAAAAAAACTGACTGAGATTTGGCTACAGTGTAGATAGTTTGGAAATTATTTAACTAAGAAAACAAAAGTTAATTTTGGAATATCTGGCCACTATTTCTGAAATTAGAAAAATTTCCCCATGTGATATCACCATAGACATCTTCACTCTATGTGGATCTAACATGCGGAAATTGTTTTTCGCAATATAATCAACATAAAAAGAAGGCTCTTTCTTAAATTTTGCTATAATTTAATATTATCAAAGAAAATATTTCTTTTGCATTGTTTACATAGCCGTAGAATATTGGGCAGGTTTCGTGAGCTTTAGGTAACGATGCAATCACAGTTGACAAGTGACATTTACATGCACTGGGTCTCAGATGCGTGTATGTGTAGAAAGTGAAGCAACGGATTAAGTACAAAATAATGTAACTGTATAAGTGTACCGTATTTCTGAAAACAATTACCGCCACCTATGCGTCGCCAAAAAATCGGAGATTGGTAAAAAAAATGCTTATAGTATTGAAAAACAACTAGCGTTGCGAACGAGAATACCTGAGACATGATCTGAGACACATTGCCTTTAAGGTAGTTTTATGTACATGAATTCTCTTTAGTAGGGAGCTGGATACTGAAAAATAACATGTTTTAGTTCCAATCACTTGAAAAGCGGGAAAGCAGAATAAAGAATTTCATGAACCCACACTAATATGGACGTCATGACGTCGCGTATATGTTTTGAATGTTTACACATGACGTCATCAAACATGGCGGCCACTTCCCAATATTTTGACGTCCGCTAGAAGCAAGAAGCCCTTCACTAAGTACATTATAGTTCATAATAGGTTGAAATAAGTTCAGTTGGTATGCATTTTGATACATATTATGGGTGAAGACATAATTGATGAATTATTTTCAACGTCGGTTTGGACGGACGAACTCGTTAACAAGGACACGACCCTTCCGGTGGTAGCATCTTTCGAACCGCAGATTGTTCGACTGGACACTATTACCACACACGACAGCGTCTGGAACGGTGATGAATTCTCAAAGATATGTAATAGAATAACTGGCAGGTATTTACAAACCAAGAAACGATTTGAAGATATCAAGTCCGCCACGACATCAGAAAATGGAGAACGGCCCTGTAAGAGAAGAAGAGGATACTTTGCTACACATTCACCACTCCAGTGTATTGCTGAATGTACACAGGGCGAAATGCAAACAGACAGCAGGTATTTTATTATTATAATATATTATAGTAATACATTTAGATTGGTATGGATGCGGTTCGATAGTACCCTCCACCTGACCAAAGCTGGTGGGAAACTGGCCATATCAGGGCTATGCAGCTATTTCAAGATTGATAAAGTTGTTATTATAAGTATACCGAGACATTCCAGTCTATGTATGACTTTGTCGTTGAACGGTCGTAAATGAGAAGGTATCGGTGGGGGTATCACCATATGTTTATCCTTGAATATCTTCAATCTTAGTTGAATAGTATAGCACCCCGCCCCCTTAACCGGACACCCTAAACACGACAGCGTGGTTAATGTTGACGAATTCCGCTGTCATTACATTAGCACCTCTCAAGGTGTCCAGTGTAGATAGGTTCCACTCTGATAGAAAATCACTGTAACCAATGGTGTTCCAGTTCCGCACGGCGGAGTATATTGTTGGAATGAATGGCCTTTTTGTGGAATTTATCGGGGTATAAACTTGGAAAAGTCGCGGGAATACCGGTAGGCCTCGTCCAGTATTCCCGCGACTTTTCCAAGTTTATATCCCCGATAAATTCAACAAAAAGGCCATTCATTCCTTATAATTCCAGCATTTGAAATAAATTCATCAAGAAAATGTGTTTATTTTGACAGACGGCAGCCATTTGTTCACATTGACAGCACTGACAGCGCACCTGTAGAAAGTAGTTCGGCGTGGGCGTTTACTGGGATATAAATTTTGGACAGAGACTTGCTACGGGCCAATCAAATGTTAGGGAATTGTGTAAATATTGTTGTGCTGGAATTATACATCATTCGTCATTTGTGACTGCATCCGCACAGTCTGATCAGGATCTGCACTGTTCGCCAGTCCATCAATGAAACTCTAATCATGATTTTAGCAAACAAAATAGATCGTTAACATGTTGGAGTCTGCTATTTGATCAGGAGCTACATTGGTCACAAATTCAATAAACCACAGTTCTCAAGTCACAGCCACAGTTGATGAGTTGAGTGGAATAGTCATGATGGCTAAATGGAAGACAGGGGGCCGTTTCACTAAACTTCGTACGACTCAAATGTTCGTAAGTGCAAAATTATGATTGTCTGTAAATTCCACATTAACAATGTTTTCTTGTAAACGATTATTGGATTTACATATACTGAGCCTAGGCTGTATATGCAATTTCCAGACGATCCTATATTTGCACTTACGAACATTTTAGTCGTACGAAGTGTAGTAGAAACTGTCCCCGGATGCTGTTCATGATTTGGCTACACGATTATGTTAAATGCTACGGAAACATACACTTGTCAGGGACGTCGCCAGGCGTGGCTGATGTGGAAGCCCAGTTGTGTGTGGGATCCAATTAAGCGAGCGAGGCGGCTAGGCGGGTCCGGGGCTTGCCACTTAGATGCAATATCATGCATTCTACTGGTTTTTATCCAGGCAAATAGTTATCAAATTTAATCAGTTGCCAATGGTAACTCTTGCAATCTACCCCCTTACCGTCCGTAGCCTCTGTACGGAAGAAGATTGCGAAAGTTACGTTCGCAACTTAAATTTAATATGTGATTTTATAACATAATTATGATATCCAATCGATCCATATATTTAAAAAAAAAAGACAATATTAGAGCTGGAAGCCCGGGCTGCCAGGCCTCTGTCTGGCGACGTGCCTGCTTGTTATGCAACTAATTTAGGTAAATAACAAAACGAGCTTGTAAATTTGCAGCAGTGTGACCTCCGATTCCGATCACACAGAGCAGACACACGGACACTCGCCCCATTCCACACATGAGGTATATAAATGATGGTGCGACTAAACTGGCCAAACGATGTAAACGTAGAAAATAAATGAGGCGAACAAAAAAATCCGTTGTTGTTATTTGAGGCTGTGACTGGAGAAATGGGGCTTATGGGATTTGTGACTAATGTAGCTCCTGATCAAATAGCACAATTATGTAGCCTGATAACGATCTACATTGCGTATTAAAAGCATGACAGATGCTTCATTGATGGAACGGCGACCAGTGCAGATCCTGATCAGACTGGGCAGATGCACAGGCTGATCGGGATCTACACTGGTCGAAAAACCCATAATCCCCATTTCTCCAGTCACAGCCACATTTGCCTGCACCTTATGGCTATGCATCTTGCCTTTGATTGTGTCCGCCGTGCACGTGCATTACTTTGTTCTCAATTGAGCTAGGTTCATAGGAGACACGCCATGTGATTTTTTACCTAAGAACATGAGCGATATTTCATGAATTTCTTTTACAAATTGTACGATACTTTCCGTAAATTATGGCGAATGTTGACAAAATGTTCAATAGCAAATGCAAATTCAAATAAATGATCCATGGGGATAAGCAAAATGTCTCGGGCCACAGCCGCATATGCATAAAAACAATGTCCTGGTCCGTGTTGTTGTCCCTCCACGGGGCCGTTTCACTAACCTTCATCCGACTAAAATGATCGAAATTTTAGGACCGTTGGGTAATTTCAATTGATGAATGTATATGTATTGAGCATAGGCTGCATGCTCAATAAATGTAAATCCAATAATTGTTTACAAGAAAACATGTTTAATGTGAAATTTGCGGACTATCATATGTTTGCACTTACGAACATTTTAGTCGTACGAAGTTTAGTGAAACGGGCCCATGGCAATTAAAATACGAACGTGACAAAGTTGTCCATGTTGATTATTTCAGTTGTACATATTTGCACATCACTGTCCGTGTAGTCTACAGAGTGGCGTATTCAGGGGGGGGGGGGGGTGTCCCGCCCCCCCCACCCCCCCCCCCCCCCCCCCCCCCCCCCCCCCCCCCCCCCCCACCCCCCCCCCCCCCTTCAGGATTCCACGTTTTGTTTTTTGCAATTGAGAAGCTGTCTGATTTTGTGAGAGAAAAAAAATAGCAAGCACTGTCAAATAAGGGTGATATTATCAGATAAAGGTCTAGTTGCGAACGGTAACTCTTGCAATCTACTCCCGTACCGTCCGTAGCCTACGGACGGTACGAGAATAGATTGCAAGAGTTAACGTTTGCAACTAATTAAGGTCTAGATATTATAGAAAGCCGGTTCACAATGTGCCTTATCACATGAGCATTATGTACTGAAATTTAGTCGTTCAAATAATTTCGACTGCCCGCCCTCCCTTACGGCGGAATCCTGGATCCGCCACTGGTCTAACAGTCAATGTTGATCCGCCACTGGTCTAACAGTCAACGTTGTTCCGCCACTGGTCTAACAGTCAACGTTGCGCTTTATGTTCGGTAGTTTACTTGGAAATCAGACTAGTGTCCCGGTTTTGTTTCTCTGAATTGCAGATTTCTGCAGTTTCCAATGAACGTTCGGGGAAGGGTGTTCAAGAGGAACCGGACACCACGTATCCGCTCTACGACAGCCCATTCGATCCCAAATTGTAAGTAAAAAACGGGTCTGTATTTGAGACACGCCATGTGATTTTGTACCTTCGGACATCTGCGTAATTTCATGTCATACGTTTACAATATATTCCGTAAATGGCGTCAAAAGTTGACCAAAATTTCAGAATACATTCAAAATTATATTCCGAATGTACTTTTTACTTTATTTATGAAAAACATTGTAAATGTTGTAAACATATTTAATGCAGATGTCCGAAGGTGCAAAATCATATGGCGTGTCTCATTTGCACTATTATGGAACACTGGATAAATTGGCCTCAACTGAGAAAATATACAGGCCAGTGTACCAATACAACTTAGTGGCCAGTTCGATTCTGATCATCTTGCTATGCAGTCAGAGATTGATTGTCCGTGCTATTTTTATTCAATGTTAAGGAACCCCGCAGGGTGCGTATAATTCTTTTTTGTATTAATTCGTTCCCACGAAATAACAATTCGTTCCGTCAATTTAACAATTCGTTCCCACGAATTAACAATTAGTTCTATCAATTTAACAATTCGTTCTCACGAAATAACAGTTCGTTCCCATGGGAACGAATTGTTAATTCGTGGGAACGAATTGTTAAATCGTGGGAACGAATTGTTAATTCGAGGGACTGAATTGTTAAATTGAGGGAACGAATTAATAAAAATAAATCCATGTCCCCTGCGGGGCTCCGTACAGTAGAACCCGGCAGAAAATACGTTTTATCAGATAACTCTCTATGCATTGACAGAGTACGTGCTAACTGATAACACATTGCTCTATGCTGCATTGACGAGATACGAATATCTGAGTGACAACCATTTCGCTGATCGAACGGCGTTGTTACCTAACACGACCAGTAAGTTCACTGTAATCACGCAACGTAAACAAGCCCACGTTCTTTTCAACGAAATCGATGCTATATTCGCCCATCTCTAACATAAAAAGTTACCTGATAAATGGAATAACGTGGTAGTCTCTTTAAATCTCAAATGTATGTAGCTCGGCTCGGAAACGGCAGGAATTGCCAGCCTCCAGTGAAAACTTAAAGGTACATGTCCACTTAGTAGGCACAACATGTTCTTTATATCAGACATTTTCTGGCAAAATAAACATTCATTCACCATTACCCCATTACCACATTATTATACATTATATATCAGACGTAAATTTCCACACTGATATCAGAGGCGATAACCGTGTTTCCTTAAAATGTTAACGGACATTACTATTTATGCTCTGTATTTATTTTTGTATGTGCAATGATCATACTTTATAATCTGTCGAAAATATTATTGTTTTCAGGTGACGCATTTACATGTAATTAGTATAAATAATTTAAAGAAGGTCATGCCTCATTTGCATATGAAAATAGCCTGATACCACCGCGAGCCACTATCAGTAAAATATATACAAATGTATTACTAAATGATTATATCTGTATGGCGGGCACTTGTAATTTTTAGAACTGGTGGAATAGTGACACAATTATACACTTATTTAATTCCTATAAAGAACATTTTTGTGCCTACTTGATGGGCATGTACCTTTAATATTAAAAGACAATAGCCAAGCATTCGCTATGTATTTCATATGTGTTAACATTTCCCAGACCGTTCAGCGGCTTACATACGGAGCTGGCTGGGTGGTGCCAGACCCCGCCACCCGACCGCCAGCCGTACAGCACGACGAACGCCAACAGTTTCCTGAACCTAGCCGACCCGTCCGGCTTCACTGACGCCTACCTGCAAGCCTACAGCCGCTACGTCCGCCAACTCGGCACCGACGACGTCCGGCGGGTAGATCCAGACTCATGGCCGCAGGTGCGAATATGCCCGGTGTCAGGATATCAAACAATCCATAATTATACACAAAATGTTAAATTTACATTGGAATGAGTATTTCTTGGGAATTACACCATTCCCCTCCCCGATCTGCAGGGAAGGGAAGTGTGCAACGTACAAAGAATATTCAGTCATTGATATTATGTTCATTTATCATATAACACATTCTAACATCTACAGTCTAATTCCTGACTTTCGATATTAAATGTTTGTCTATAGATATATATATAACAGCACGGATAGTACAATATAGGCATACGTGTGGATTGTGGGAAAGTGATATTCCCACCGAGGAATTATTTGGCTGTCTAATTCCCAGGTCTAATTTTCAGTAGGTGCAAGTCACTAACTTCTGCCGTGTTAAAGACGGCTTCACCAGATAGTTACTGAACGAAATAGGCAGGTTAGACCTCAAATTCAGTTTTGGATGACTCGATAAACCAAGTGTTATTAGGTATTGTAGTAACGTTAGGTGTAATTAAAACGTTGATTGTTCAAAGTGTGTAAATAACCCAAATGATTGCGCAGCGTGTCAAACTGTTTGCCATACCATGTGTTAACATGGTTACGTGGTCGTTGCTCATACATAAAGCTCCGTTTCGTTGCAGATGTCACTCGAATTTCCATACGTTCCTTCCGACACAACGTCTGGCGAGTTCTCCCTTCTCTTGGAGAAGATCCGGGCCACCAAGAAGGTATGGTTCCCCGAATACGAATTCAAACTTCGAAACGACGCTACGATAGGAAATTGTCACCCGGCACCCACTGAAACCGCATCTGCCGCAGTCCAGTTACCGCATCAGTTCGATAATATGTCGAATGAAAGCACTTGTGAGTCCAACACTGCGAATTATGTGGATAATAATAACGTTTTAGGAGCTCATACCTCTGGCAACTATACACGGAATTACGCGGAGGCAACAAAACAGTTTACAATTAACGCAACGTGTGCCATGGAAATGTATACGCCAGAGGGAACGGAAGAATCCGCGAAATCAAAAACACATAACAAGTACAAATTATCCAGGACAGGTACAGATAGCAGGTTCATCGTCCATACTACATATGCCAGGAATGAAGATAGTACCAAAGCTGATACACAACCAACGGTAAAACACGAAGTGCACGACAAGGCTATCGATGAGCCAAACCCAATGGAGTTGGACCTAAAGACATTACTGGAAGGCAATGACTCTATCACCAGCTGGGATGTCAATACGACTACGGATGGTACCGATAGTAAAGCTACAGCGCAGTCCCAATATCTTCCAACTATCACTGAAGAATGGAACGCTGAGGTACCTACATCTACAGCGTCGGATAATAGTGTAGTGGAACCTGCAGGATCAAATAAACAATGCACCGATAGTATCAATTATGACCGAGTTGGAGGGCCACAGAATCTATACATCAGGTAAGAAATAGTTTAGGTTTCAAATTCGACCTAATAAAGGGAAGCTAAAAAGCGATAAAATTACACATATGTTGCTTGCGAGCTTAACTGCGTTGATTTCTTTTTCATGATTTATTATTTTGGGTAACAATACAGTAACCAACTTGCGAGAGATCAAATACGATGTTTGTAATCCTGATACGCAGTCATCTTACTGTTCAACGTACAATGTAGTTGACCAATTAAACATATTAAATTAGGAAAGTATGCAGCTTCAAGTTGTTTGTTGCAATAATACAAATGTTATCCTCCAATCCAGAGTTTTTCTAGTTGGAGATTTTACGCAAAATTCTGATTTTATTGTGATATAATGACTTGTCTTTGGTATGTCCAAGATTCCGGGGTTAATTTCCAAACTGGTATGTTTTAACGTAAACTAGTCTGCCCTCTTCTATTTCGGCGCAAATTAAGGAAAATCTAGTGTTCACAGTAGAATCAATAGTTGATGGAAGTTCGTCAAATGTACAAAAATAATGGGGACAGTTAACTGTTTTATTAGTTGGAAAAAAACGTGTGCATGTAGTTACACATTTTAGACGAATAATATGCTTACTGTCGTTGAAACATTATCCTGATCCGATTGTATAAATACGCAAACTGACCAGGATCTGCGTCAGTGGTTCAAATATTGTAACTTATACGGGAATTCCATTTGCAGAGAAGGAAAAAGGGGCCAGAAAGGTCTAGACGTTTCCACGCAGCCATTCGTTCCCGGTCTGCCGTACGGGGACCACGCAGCAGCGCCGTTACTCATCACAGAGGTAACAACCGTGTGGTGGAGCTCAATCGTTGTTTGTTGTTTTTTTTTAGCTTATATTTAAGGGTAGGAATTTACGGAGCCCCACAGGGGACATGGATTTTTTATTAATTAGTTCCCACGAAATAACAATTTGTTCCCTCATTTTTAACAATTCGTTCCCTCGATATAGCAATTCATTGCCACGAATTCACAAAGTAACAATTCGTTCCCTCGAATTACAATTCGTTCCCACGAAATAACAATTCGTTCCGTCGAATAGACAATTCGTTCCCACGAAATAACAATTCGTTCCCTCAATTTAACAATTCGTTCCCTCAATTTAACAATTCGTTCCCTCGAATTAACAATTAAAAAATTCGTTCCCACGATATAACAATTCTGTTCCCACAAAATAACAATTGTTATATCGTGGGAACGAATTGTTATATTGTGGGAACGAATTGTTATTTCTTGGGAACGAATTGTTATTTCGTGGGAACGAATTGTTAAATTGAGGGAACGAATTGTGAAATTTTCAATTCGAGGGAACGAATTGTTAAATTTTCAATTCGAGGGAACGAATTGTTATTTCGTGGGAACGAATTAATAAAAAATAATTCTACGTCCCCTGCGGAGCTCCGTAGGAATTTGTTCAAGGTCCTTCTAAACCCGGTAAATCTATTAGTATTTTACAGTTTTGTAGTGACAAACCTCTGGCATATTGGACAAACACGAAATATTGTCACACGAAAGATTGTCACAAATGTGATGACAAACACGAAATCTCGTACGAAATCTCGTCAAACCGTGATAAAGATCACATGTATGCCGCTTTTATTAAATGCTATCTTGATGTGTCCAGTTAGTAATTAATCTTAATTACACGATTACCGCGTCAAGCCGACTTACTAACTTCTATGGACGGAATATATTGGACGAGATAACAAACACGAGTTTGACAAAAACGTAAACTGGCCCACTAGTGGAATCGCTTTTATTCAATATTATCTCGTCTTGTTCGGTTAGTGAGTTGTCTTAGCTACATAATCATCGCATCCCGACGACTTACTACTAATGCCGCCAACCAACACCTGAGCCTAGATGATCAGGCGTGAATTTGCTACGATCGAGCATCCTATCTTTTTATATACAATTTAGTTCGTGACTCTTGCGACTCTTCTCTCATTTCAGAACCATAATGTATTCTCGAGCAACAAAACGTCTATGTTTTGGGCACATCAGCAACGCCAACAGCATCACCAGAAACAACAGCAGCAGCAACAACCACAACCACAGAAGCAGCAGTATCAACAACAACAAGCTCAGAAGCAACAACAACCGCAGCAGCAATTAATGTATCATCAACAGCAGCAACAACAACAACAACATGCGCAGTATCAACATCAAAAACAACCACAGACACAGCAGCCACAGCGGCAACAACAACAACTACAACCGAAGATTCAGCAGCAGCAACAACAACAATCACATCAGCCGGCAACCAAACAACTGTCTCTCCTGCCCCTTCTCGACCCGGCGTTACGGCACCTTGTACACCCGCAATACCAGCCGAATGCGTCCCAGACACCACAGCGTCCACAGTCGACGGTGTCCTATCCACAGCAGCTGGGTCACGGGACACATATCCCCCATGCGTGTCAGGCTCCACAAGGGCAGGTCAACCACGTCCAGCGTCAACAACCGCCTGCTCCCACTGTTCTCCCTAAACAAGGTAGCCATGTGCACAATCGCCAAGAGGGACAGGCTCATCGTTACTCCGATACTCAACCAGAGCCACAGCAGCACATCAGTCAACCACAAGCCACTAATCAGAGCAAAACTAATGGCGCCCAGCAAACGGCGTTCTATGATCATCTCGGTTACTCCCAAAACCTTACCAAGCCACCATGGTTCAATACGCATGCGCTGGCTGATTCCAACTTCCACGCCAATAATGCGCATGAGTTGGAGCCGATTGCCGAGTTCCACGAGCCTACGACGACACTTGCACATGATGGTAACGACTTTACAAACAGTTCGCGAGTAAACAGGGGTAGCGCCGTCTTGGAAAAAACCCCGGATGTTTCATTCAGTAACAATATGGCGCACGTGACCTATATCAATAACACTGCATTGAACCTACCACCAATCCACACCGTCGCCACGAACGCTGTCGCCTCATTTCCCCCTCCACCGTGTCATCTCCTTGGCAGCGCAGCTCTGGTAATCAATCCAATGGCCCGGCCGCCACTACTGAACACGCGCGGCTCCGGAAATCTGTTACGTCACCAAAATGCCAACAACAATAACAACGTAGACGACGACATAGACAGTGCTGGCGAAAGCGATGTCGATTCACTGGTGGAGACATTAACAGCTGGTGACGAGGAACGTATCTCGAGTTACCATATCGATGTGCTAGACAGTTACCGGTCTAGTGACAATGAACGACGCGCAAAACGATCTCGAAAACTACGACCATGTTTGGTGCAAGTGATTTGAAAGTCCTATCTTCGTATTAAAGTACATCTGAGATAATGTATGGTAGAAGTTGTGCCTCAGTGGCTGCATAATCGACTTTACCAAGTAACTCGCTATTCATTGACCGAATACACGCTGATAACACAAGTTCGTATGCTGCATTGACTAGAAACGCATACCCGGGTACAAATACTTTATCTGACGTTCCATTGGTCGAGCTGCGTCACATGACGTTACCGAATGACATTAGTGTACTGACGCAACGTAAAACAAATCCGTGTTATTTCCAACGAATACCATGATGTATGTGGCCATCCCTTAGTTTAAGACATTACCAGATATAGAGAAAACTATGCTAGCGTATTTTGGCATCAAGTTTATCAGGCTCGGAAATGGTAGGAATTCCTCGGGCCGAGGAATTCCTACGCATTTCCAAGCCTTGCCCGATGACTTGATATCAGAAGACTGGTATCTTCTATAAAGTATGCCATTGGTTACCGTTAGATCTTCGTATTGATGGGGGCGTTATTGACTGCTAATCTAAATATCACGTCTCCTGTCAGTCGAAATGAAAGAATATATAGTACGCGGAATCGGCGTGTTTTTTTTTGTGTTTTTGTTTTGTTTCTATTTTTAAACGGCATGTAAAATGGTGTCTTTAATTTCCTTTCGCTGGATACTGTTTCCTACGTCAGGCGTAGCAAAAATGCCAACACATTTCGACTTTAGATATATATATATGTATGTAAGTCTCAAGGTGGAACTTCGGACAAAATGAAATACCTATTATATCCATGAAGTAGGCTATATGGTGTCTGCTACTCCGTGAATATCGAAGCTGCCATAAGACTACTTAATCATGTCCTTTTATGAATATGTGACACTACAGTATACTGCCGTTGCGCACTTGTGTCCAGAATCAGATCAGCATACGTGCTGAGTCAGTGGTAACTTCTGGATGGTATGAGCAAATATGTATATCCTTATCAGGCTTATCATCACACCATATATGTTACTGTTTCATCTATTGACTGTTTTGAACGTTTTGTGTGTTGACGAATCGTTCAGAAATGTATCATAGCAATAGCAATGTTATAATTAAAATAGCTCCTTACGTTTGTCCGAAAGCCAATACGTTTGGCCCACTGTATTCACTCTGCTTAATTAAATCTTGTCGCATGCTGTATACATGCACCTTGTATTTTCATTTTGCATTTTCTCATCAAAACTCATGGTCTGGCAGCACTTCCAATCATTTCCAATGCTGTATTGCAACATTACCGTGAAGAAGCGTATCAAATAAACCTGCTGTCGGCCGACCGCGGACATTGTACCATTACAGTACTGACATTCAGTGGCATTATGGGATACTGCTCTGCTGATGGCACCGGATTGACTATATTAACTCTTAGAATGCGGGAAACGTAAAGTATCGTCTGCTGTTGTTTTCTATGTTTCTCTACATTCACAATACAACATGGTTTGACAACAATGTAGAATCATTTCAAAACATGCGTTTGGTGAAAAAATGGAGAATAGGAAATAAACAGCAGAATACACAATTTCATTCAGCAGTGTAAGAGTTAATTAAAGACTTATTTCCTCAGATGATGTCTCAGATATTCAATACGCTGTTGTTCGCATCATGCACTGGAAAGGATCTCAATATCAACCAATCGGGCCATTTTATTTGATAAAATGTTAATTAGTGTGTGTTATATTCAGCCACATAGGTTAGAACACACCAAATAGTTTTACGTTTTAATGTAACCGAATCCCATCCAGTATGGTCAGTCTCTCCTACTTTCACTATTCGTATGGATGCTGTGGGACCTACTTGTACATGACATGCAGCCAGTCTGTACTGGTTCCGCATGAAATGAACAATATGTTCACTTACTCCTACGAAAGAAAAATCCAACCTCGTCATGTCCCCCAATATTGTTAAAATTTTTGGCCACGAAAGCTCTGTTTACATCACGCGACCAACAGGTTAAGTGTTTTCTTTTAAATGCTACAAATATGCTGAAAACTGGTGTTAAATGCACCCCAAAACGTTCCTCAAGTGATATGAACCTGGATAGTAATGGATCAGGATTTGCAAACAATCTGTGTCTGTGACCTCAAAACGCCCGCACTATATTTTTGTTCATACCAGTAGTAGTAAGGGAGTCAAAATGATACCACCTACCGTGGTATCGTTTATAACCCTCTATAATACCCCCACCACCCCCGAAAATCAAAAAATTGGTTAACGAGGAAAATTGGGTCTCCCGACAGCAAATTTATGAATTTTTGGAGAAAATAATTTTGAGAAGAGGGAGTCCCAATTATATTGGTAATTGACTTTTGAAAGTATATATTGGTGTCATAAATACATCATGTTTTTTTTCACGTCCAATTGAACAGAAAAAACGAGTACCAATATTATTAGAGAAAATGGATAATACAATAGAATTTGAATTGAAATTTTTTAATGACTGTGTTGAAGAAGTTTACGAAGAATACGGGGGTTATAATCCTGTATATAAATTCTATAAAATGAGAACACTAGGCGATATCGAATATATGAAATACCAGCGTAATTTATTACGCTCCGATAAAAACGTTACATTTCCAATATTATACCGGCAATTATGTCAACTATACAAGAGGCAAATACGAACATTAAGACAGATAATGCGTATCGGATATGAAACTAAGGCGTATTATTCAAAAATTTTAAAACCCAACGATTCGTTTACGAACGTACATTTCTACGATATCGCTTATAAATTTATATTGTAATCACAACACCAAGCAGAGACAATGTTTCACTTACACGTGTTATAAACACGCAAATTATGTGTCCTACCTTACACGTATATTAAGTGTCCATTTTATAGAGAGATTACACGATTACGTCTTCCGGGATGAAACATAAACACACTATAAATATACTACACACACGTGGGTGTGTATTACACAACCCGCTATCGATATTCCGGAATGAAACATAAACACACTATAATATATACTACACACACGTGGGTGTGTATTACACAACCCGCTATCGATATTCCGGAAATATTTCTTACATTGTGATTGGTTGGCATGTTTTTTATTTTTTTAATTTTACTTTTAATAATTTAGAACGTTATAACCTATATTATTAAATAAAAAATTGAACTTGTTATATATAAAACAAATAAAAATAAACGAGTAAATATTTGGTATTGCACAACACGGTTTTAACTTCATATATGTAAAATTAACAACAATACTTTGTCTTGGGGGACGCCCCTTGACGAAAAATGAGCGCTCAGTGCTTCCGTGCACACACTTCCAAGGTTGCCTAGACTTTCGACACTGGTTCCTAGATCAGCCGATAGATGGGGGTGTGCTGTACAGGCAGCTATTACACCCGGCTAGCCACAACATGAGACGAGTAAGACAAAGACAAGATCAGACAAGATCAGAAAAGGTGGCTAGCCGGGTGGGCCCAGAAGGGTTTTGCTGGCGTGTGTTAGAGCCTCGGTGGAAGCTAAAAACAAAATTCTTTTTTTTCTTTTTAAATTGTTAATAATTTTCCTAAAATTAATTAATAAATTGTTTACTGCGACAATATAATTAATTTTAATTAATTTTATAATTAAAATTAATTATTTTTTAAAAAATCACAATGGTGCTGTAACATTTCTTTCGACTTTATCTCCAAGTTTTTCCCTAAATTTATCCCAATCAGTACACTCAATCTTGGGCATGGTGGCGCGTGCCTTGATTCTTATATCATTTTTTAATTTTTCATATCTCCGCATTTCTTCCACCACGGATTCAAACTCTAAATTTGATATTTTCTTATCGGCCAACGCTTTGGACACCATAACGTCGATGCTATTTTTCTTAGACCTGGCGAGAACGGATATTCTATCATGTTTTCTACATTTTGTCTCGAGTTTTCCACCCGACGCCCTAATTACCATACACAACAACCCAGAAACGGCCGACACCGCACATAAAATCCCCGCTACGGGAACCGTTATAACGGTGGATATAGTTGCAGCTGTCCCCGCCCCACACAACACAGAAACACTCGCCAGAGCCGTGCTAGATACTTCAGCCATGTTCACCGCGCGCCTATAATTTTTAGCGTTTCTTTTTCTATTTGTATATTCTCTAACTAAAATATCCTGCATAGCGACGATATTATTCAACCTAAAATCTGAACTTCTTTCGTTAATTGTACACAGTGTTGATGGAGTGGTATTGACAATTGGAAGCGTTGATTCGTTCATATTTAAATTTTACAAATTTATTTCAATATATTAGTATTTACACAATAAGTTCAATTAACAATGAGACAATAGTGGAAGAACTCTCTGAGTCACCGATTTTCGTAACAAAGTTAATAACACTACCTTGGGAAAGTCTAATTCGATCATTACCGGCGAACGAAACAATCGTCGAACTATCTCCAGAGATTTTAGTGACTCCAATCCCCCGTTCTTCCCCATCTACTACAATATTTATCGCGACCGCGCCCACAGGTTTACCATTAGCATAACCGAGCAGACCGCCATTTGGATAACTTCACCTGCAGCTGTCATAGTGTATCCCCCATATTTATTACTCGCTTTCGCACCGAACGAATATTCATAGTGCCCCTCAACCAATGGGCCCCGCTTCTCAGCCCAAACTGTTATGACACGTTTTGGTGTTTTCATTGTTTTCACTATTCCGGCAAGCGCCCTGTGTTTGGCGTTATATGCCTCAGTACGAATCTCATAAGAGGCCTCCTCAAGAGCTTTGGTCGCGGCTATACGATCATGTTTCAGTTTATCAGAAACTTCGGTTATTTTTCCATCTAGTTCGGTAAGTGCCGCTTCTCTGCTGAGAGAGTCCTCTAAGCGCAACGCATCATAAGCCTCCGTAATGGTCGCCTGGTGGCCTTCTAAGGCTTTATCAATACCCGACCGGGCCTCTTTTTGAAATTCGGTTATTTTTCCATCTAGTTCAGCAACCGCCGCCTCTCTGATGAGAGAGTCCTCTGAGCGCAACACCTCATAAACCTTCGCAATGGCTACCTTGTGGTCTTCTCGGGCTTTCTCAACCCCCGACCGGGCCTCTTTTTGAAATTCGGTTATTTTTCCATCTAGTTCGGTAAGTGTCGCTTCTCTGTTGATAGAGTCCTCTAAGAGCAACACCCTATAAGCTTCCGTAATATCCGCCTGGTGGTCTTCTCGGGCTTTCTCAATACCCGTTCGGACTCCATCAAGATCAAACCGGGTCTCTTTTTTAAATTCGGTTATTTTTTCGTATATGTCAGTAAGTGCCGCTTCTCTGTTGAGAGAGTCCTCTGAGCGTAACGCCCCATAAGCCTCCGCAATGGCCTCTTTGTGGTCTTCTCGGACCCCCTCAACCCCCGACCTGGTCTCTTTCAGAAATTCGGCTATTTTACCGTCTAGTTCGGTAAGTGTCGCTTCTTTACTATGAGAGTTCTCTAAGCGCAACGCATCATAAGCCTCCGCAATGGCCTCCTCAAGGTTCGACTGGTGGTCTTCTCGGACTTTATCAATACCGACCGGGTCTCTTTTCGAAATTTGGTTATTTTTTTATCTAGTTCAGTAAGTGCCGCTTCTCTGATGAGAGAGTCTTCTGAGCGCAACACCTCATAAGCCTTCGTAAGGTCCGCCTGGTGGTCTTCTCGTGCTTTCTCAATACCCGACGTGGCCTCTTTTCGAAAATCGATTATTTTCCCGTCTAATTCAGCAAGTGTAGCTTCTTTGCTGAGAGAGTCTTCTAAGCGCAACGCATCATAAACCGCCGTAATGTCAACCTGGCGGTCTTCTCGGGCTTTATCAATCCCCAACCGGGTCTCTTTTCGAAATTTGGTTATTTTTTCACCTAGTTCGTTTAGTTCCGTATGCGTTTCTTCACGACTTTGTGTATTCACAGCCAGGGCATATTCTCTAAGTTGTGACAGTAGACTCTTGTGAATCTCGTCCGTGGCCCTCGATATAGTTCTATTGATCAAGGCCTTTGTTTTTTGGGTAGTTAAAAAGTCGCCCTCTGTCGGGATGAATCCCCCTTCTGTCCGTTCCAAATTCTTTGAATTTGTCACCCAATCGGAAGAACTACCTGGTCCGTATATACTCATTCTTAATTTTTTAATTATAATATTGGGCACCTATACTCAATTGGAAATTTCGAGAACTACCGAAATCGGGTAATAGTTATTCAACTTTCTCGCTTGATCATCGAGAATAGAGACCGTAAATTCGTGGATATGTCCCGATTCCAAAACTTTCATCTCGGGGTGTGGGAAGTCTAAGGTCACAGTCTCGCCATAGAAACAGTCGCTGGCGGGCACAGTTTTCAGTAATGTGCTGGGGGATCCGTCTACCGTGTTGTACGATGTGTTCACCCGATCCAGGTGTACCCTGAGAGTTTTCGTGAAGGCGAAGTCCACCGGGTTATCACCGACGTACTCACCCGGGGTAAACACTCCTTTGTTTGAGGAGTATGTCTCTCTAAAACCGAGTTGAATACCCAACCCCGGGGAGACCACTACCTCATTATCAGTCTGATGGTCATTGTTGCGAGCCCTGGTAGCATTCGATACTGTGAGGTTGATTATACCGTCAAGCTCTGAGTTGACAAAATCTTTGAGCTGTCTTATTCCCCACAGTCCGTGAGGCAGCTTTACACCTAATTGTTGTCCATCCTTCACATAGTAAAAAAAACCCTTCGCTCTTCCCCACATTCTGCCATCCAACCGTGAAGGTGATTGATCTAAGGCCTACCCGGCGTTGTCCGCAGCAGTTGTCTATTCATTTTTGAAGTTCACAACTCCCTTTTTGAACATTAGTGATAGTAGCAAACATAATAATATCTTTCAATGGATACAAAAGCATTTAGCTTTAACTCTAATGAAAAGTACGCGGTCGGTGGTAAATACAAGCAAAAAGACGTTGTTAACCTTGTACACCCAACCGTAACGGTTAGACCGGTCAGTGGCTTTGCCACCAATTTCCCTAACATCTTTGAGAAATATAGGCTGCCCAAGATTACTACGATGGCGTCGGTAAACGGGTGGAAAGCCACACCGATGCAGTTTTGGCAGAACCAGCTAAATTTTGCTGTATGGTGCGCAACATCCGGGTGTGGAGTTTCACATAAAGACCATCTGACATCCAAGAATGTCATGCTCCGAAGTGTCTACAGCTTTCACACGTATTATACTATTAGGAGGATTCTCAAAGAACTAGGTATTTCTCTACCTCAAGACGACGCCTGGGATCCCATTTCCAACGCATACGACCGTATGGCGTTTGAAAGATTGTGTAACGAATTTAACGTTTCAAAAGACGCGGACTGGAGGCAGAAAGCATTTCCTACCACCACCGGCCTCGGGGACTTTCTCATTCGGGGCCAGTCCGGGA
Source organism: Conchocele bisecta (assembly GCA_029237695.1). Taxonomy (NCBI): domain Eukaryota; kingdom Metazoa; phylum Mollusca; class Bivalvia; order Lucinida; family Thyasiridae; genus Conchocele; species Conchocele bisecta. The sequence goes on along the minus strand of CM055268.1, from coordinate 5,782,173 downwards.
ATTGGACGCAGACTGATTTTAGACACGATTACTCCGGTGACCACATCATCAGTCGGAACGCCGGGAATTTTGACCCCGCGACTATGACTTTCGGGCCAGAAGTGTCTGGAGGTCGGCACTGTGGCGTGTTTTCTTGTAAAATGTTACCTCCGAAACTGGCTCACGTAGATTACATACAGCAGGCTGCTGAGGTTCAGAACGCGTGGACCACATTTATGTTAGATAAGGGTCTAGGGTTCACGCAGGCCGGGGTTACTCGCGTCAACGAATCTATTCGCACGTACGTCTGGGCCATCCTCGGCGCACAGAAGCAAACTCGCAGTTTATACTGGGTACAGGAACAGCGTTTGATGCACAAAAACAATTCTTGGCACTTGTAGAGGACGCCATCTCAGCTAAGGTGGACCTGGAGAAGGCGATCCAGAATTATCAAGACGTTTTGCAGACTGCCAGCACCCAGTGGACTATGTATTTGGAATAGGTCTTTATATGGCGCCGAGCAATATGATACTACGAGACGACCCGGTTGATGGTTACAATAATCAGATCGTAATCGCCACCGCCAATCAAAAAATCGGTCACAACGGTAACGTGAACACGGATATCATCAAGCGCACCCCCAACACGATCGGGTTCAACAGTGTTGAGGGAACCGATTTCATAAAACGCCCAAAACACAAAATGGATACACATCCCTCAACACAATCGAACCCAGTACCCCCAATTCGTAAATTGGATGCACCATCGAGTTCCATCAACAGACCAATCGCCATTGGAGAAACACCAATCAATCACAGATTGGGTGAAATTGGAAGCACAACACATGAGGAGGAGAAATTAGCGCTCGTCGTCGCCCTCGTGGCGATCGGATTATTTGCGCTTTGGTTTTAGGAACTCTCTGGCGAAGAATAGTAGGAGACAGGCGATTGCCACGATTAAAGCCCAAGTATTTGTGGCTAGCCATCCGGCCGTTTTTGATAATATAGATAGCAAGTAAGAAACGATACTTCCGATCAGTCCAGGTAGTGCGGCAGCCGCCTTTTCGGCTAATTTAACCAGGAGACTGGCGAGGGCTTTTAGTTGTTTTTTTACCCACTCCTTGGCTCCGCCTGATGACGCGGGTGGTGGTGGTGTGGGTGCTGGCGCGGGTGGTGGCGCCGCATCACCAGTGAAAGCTAGAACTATGGTCGATATAGTCATGCTGATAGCAACGAGGATGCTTGCTATCGTGATGCCCTGTTCTCTGAATAGAGTGCGAAGACGCTCACCGATTGTCGTACGCTCACCGAGTATCGTCTCCTCGCCGCAGTACCCTCGAGATTGTTTCGCGGATCGACTTATTTGGGTGCGGAGTGTCTCACGGTTAGTCGAGGCAGCCTCCAAACGAGCTGCTCTTTCATCCCGCAACGACCGCAAGCTTTTGTTGATCCGCTCGGTAGATTCTCTATCACCACCAGCTTCCTCCAGTTTTCTTTCTTCTAGCGCGATATGTTCATCCAGCGACGAGAGTTTGGCGAGGTTAAGGACCAGTTCGCCCCGGACCGTTTGTAGAGCCTTATCGAGGCCCCGGAGTTCGCGAAGAGGTAACGGTGGGTCATCGTTGAGTATTTCCCCCAACCAATTGCGATTGGACGCTGAACGTGGTCTCCATCGTGTTAATAGCGTCGGTGGCTACTCGAGGGACATCGCTGAGCGCGACCGTTTCTATCGCGGAGGCCGTTTTCGCCATCGTTTCGTCGGTAGACTGTAGGGCCTCTACAGCGCGGGTAGGCATAATTGTTTTACCCCTCTTCCAATCTGGGAATCCTAGTTCGCTCTTTATGATTTCACCACCGCCCCGGTTTCCTGCAACGGTGTTTAGCGATAGGGGTTTTCCGTTCTTCATGTTGACTATTGGGAGATTTGGTGCCGCTTTTAGTCGCAATCTACCGTTCAGATTCAATTCGAACTTGGAGTAGTCGCGACCGACAGACGGGACCACACCTTTTTCTGCCAAACCGTTGTAGTAGTCGTCTACAGCTCCCTCGAGTAATTCCCGACTTTGACCAACGCTGCCGGTAGCGCCACTTAATTCCCCCAATTGGATTGGAACTGGAGGTTGTATCAAGGGTGTTTCGTCATTATAATCATCTATGTCATAATCATCCTCATCCGCATCGATGTAATAGTCTCTGCCGATTTCATCCGTGTCAATATCGTAATCAGCCATATTAATTTCTTAAAATTAATTATGTATTAAAGACAAAACCATAAGGATTTAATATAGTTTCACTAAATTATGTCTTCGAGTCAATACGGTCGCAAACTCAATCCATACCGCAGACTGCGTGAGCCCCTCGGGGCAAAAGGCGTGAGACAGAGTGTCGTTATTACGAACAACCCATCGACGATCGACCAGAACCAGCAGCTCTTGGTCCGCTTCCCCAACCTCGGAGCTAACGACGTCATTGTGCCGGGTACTGTTCGCCTCGCTTTCACTATTTCGCTTACGTCGACGGACGAGGACCGAACCGTCGTTCAGAACCTTGGTCGCGCCATCGTCAAGAAGACCATGATAAAGATTTCTGGTAATGAGGTGATGTCGATCGACGACAGCGACGTCTACCATTGTTATCAGGACCTATGGAAGACGGCGCAAGAGCGCGAAAACGCTGTCTATCAGGGTATTGACACCAACAAAAATAAGAACGTAACCAAACTTAGAATCGGGGCTGGTAACAAGGTAGATAACAACGCGAGTGACAATGCGGTCGTGGGCGCTTACGGCAACCGCTTCTACATCCCGCTCGACTTTGAGTTGCTGGAGAGTCACATGCCCTACTATCAGAGCGCTTTGGCTGACCGCCTCGAATACGAACTAACGTTCAACGACTACGGCCGAGTTCTCATAACCAGCGACCTGTTATCGACGTATACGATCGATAATGTTTCGCTGGAGTACGACATGGTCACGATGCCCGAACTCGAGCGATTGATCAGAACCCAGTACGCCGGGCGCGTTGCCATACTTTACGACCGAGTTCTTCGCCATCGCAAGATGACGAAAGACAAAGGTGACACATTGTGGAATATTAACGTCAACGTACCCGCTCGCTCGATGAAAGGTATAATGATGTTGTTCGAGGATGCTCGGTTCGCGTTCGGTGCTAGAAAAACCGACAAAATTCTATAACCCCAAAATCACGAAGGTAGAGGTGACGATCGAGGGAGTTCCCAATCAACTCTACAGCGCGTGTCTTCGCGCGCACCAGCAGTGGGACGAAGTAAGAAAGCAGTTTGCTGCCGGCTCTAAGCGCTCTCCGGAGGTTGCAGCGGTTGCCAAAGACCTGCATCTCTCGGCCGTCTCCCTCGCGGAGTTCCTGAATACCAAATACACGTTATGGCTAGACATGCGAGCCAGCGACGACGACCAAATACACGGCAGCGGACGCCAAGTTGAGAACGCTAGCGAGGGTGTGACGATCCAGATAACCAAAGAGGCGGACGGAGCCGGGCCATTGAACGTGTACTTATATATAATTACAGACGCACAACTCAACATCGAAGATGGCCGATACGTCTCAGCACTCTATTGATTTAATAAAAAAATCATCTAACGATTTATTAATTAATAAATTTGATAATTCTAAAGAATTAATTAAGAAAATTAGCAATCATTCTAACGATTTATTAATTAATAAATTTGATAATTCTAAAGAATTAATTAAGAAAATTAGCAATCAATACCAATTCACGATTGGAGATGCCCACTCTGCCATAATATGTGGGCAGACAGGATGTGGAAAAACGGTTTTCATCCTCGACTTGCTCGAGGAGTCCTACCGCGATGCCTTTCGTCACATTGTGATCCTGTGTCCCACTGTGCGGCACAACGATACTTATCAGCGGCGAACGTGGATATGGACCGACCCTGAGGTATACGTTATTGACCCCGGTGATAGGCTTCACGATTGGTTGCGTGGTTTATACCAAAGATTCCAGGGTGAGCCCACCCTATACGTGATTGACGATTGCTCGGCCAAGGCGGCGATGACAAAAGAAGGACATGCTCTCCGAGCTCGCATTTTCTGGCCGCCATGCTAGGCAAAGCGTATGGATATCCACTCAAAAGTACAACGCCGTCCTCAAGGATCTGCGCGAGCAAACGAAATGGGTCGCCCTCTTTCACTGCAAGGACCGAGACTCATTCGATGACTGTCTTCGAGAGAATGACGTTATCCCAACGCGCGAGGAGCGCCTGGAGGTTCGACAGATGCTTTCGGAAACTAAGCACGCCAAGCTTTTGCTAAAGACTGATCAACCAACTGCTTACGAAGTTATCAATTAATTTTATAATTAATTAGCAATTACTGAACAAATGCTGAACAATGCTGAACAATGCTTAGCAATTGCTGAACAATGCTGAACAAATGCTTAACAAATGTTGAACAAATGCTGAACAATGGTTAACAATGTTAACAATTTGGTGCTCCGCTGCGAGCTTTTTTGCGAGCATAATGGTGATCATAAGTATTGGGTGGTGCGCTTGCCAATATGTTAAAGTGATGAGACTTGTTAGAGTAGTTAAATTAATTTTAAGAAAAATGAACTGCGACGAACTTCTCGATCAGCTAATAGAAGAAACCTCAACTCCGACTGCCAACATAGATAATGATCCGACAGAGCAATCGGAATCAACTCCAACGGCGGTTGGTATTGGGTTGAGTGCAACGACTCCGAATGAAAATGAAAATGCGGCGCGACGAGAGCGGCTAGCTGCGCTGGTTTCTGGGGGACAATCGGAGCATTATCTCGGTAGGCGTCTCTCAGTTTTTCAGGTGGATAAGATGTCAGATGCGGAGATCGATAAAATGTGTATGCGCGATACGAATCCAAATTGGGAGCGGAGATGACAAAAACTCTCGGATCGGCGGCTATTCATTTGTACGCAACCGCCGTTAGTATACTTCTCCCTATACCAAACACCGCGGGATTGATTGACGATCTAGAGACTGACCCTTTTATAGGTCACACTCTTAGAACAGCCTGCTGCTCAATTTATCACAAGTTTGGAATGTACTTAGCTCCGCTGACAACCGCGTTGACCACGGGTAAACACTGTCAATTTGGACATATATGCCCACGAACTATAAGCCCTGAAAATGATGACACAAGACACACCCGCGAGAGTGACGGAGTTGAACCCGATTGCTCCAACCCAATCGAACCCGAGTGTTACTCCGCCACTGGATGACATACCGCATATAAAAAATCCCAAAATACAGGCAGCTGGGCGGGCGGCGGCTGCCACCCGAAAAGTTAAACAAGATAAAATACTCGCCGAGCTTCGAGAGGCTAGACTCCAATCGAGATTGGGGTTGCAATCGGGGACGGAGACAGCAAAACATCTGAAGACAGAGTTGAGTACAACCCCAATTCACGAATTGGAAGCACACACAAATTCTTTGAATTTGTCACCCAAATTCGTGAATTGGATTGTTGTTGGTGGTGGTCTGGCAGTTGTTGGTGCCCTGTGCGTGTGGAAATACCCCATATTATCGAAAAAAACAACCAGCCAGTGTTCAGAAGAAAGTTACGAAACACCAATCGCGATTGGATGCGCCCCATTTAAACATTGATCGCGACCCCTTTTATATGCAATAATGGCTGAACAAAAACGGTAAAATGTTAGTGAATGCGCTTTATCACGCCGTGGTGATATCAGGTTTCAGTATCGGGTATGCTCGACTATCAAAGATGGCCCTAGGAGGATCCGCTCCCAAATTGGACTTTACTGTGAGAGACGTAGGGCTCGCGACCTTAGATGTAGCGGCCGCAGTTTGGACCCGAGATTATCTAGTTAAAGCTGGAATTCTACCAGTTAATATATGGAAATAAATGGCTTCAATCGCAATGATGATAGGTGGTGCGCTCTTAAACGCATTTGCGTTCACCGGCAGCAACTTTCTATTCTCTAAACTACAAAACTTGAACGCGGATGAGGAGAGTACGCGTCACGATTTAGCTGTAGAACAATTCAATAGCACAAAGGAAGCGTGGTCGGAAAAACGAACCGCCCATCTTGACTGGGTCAATGAAGAGCTTCGCCGCGAAAATCACGCCGCACAAACTTTTCAGAACGTTGAAGAAGCCAACCGCGAGTACGCGCTGGCATATCCGCAGAAAAGTCTCGCGCCGCTGGATCGCGAGCCCCAACTTTCAGATTTCTATGTACCGTCAGAGGCCCAAAAAGACCGCGAGATCGCGTTCATCGTCGTGGGAATGGGTGTGGTGGGTCTCGTCGGCTACTATATTCAATCGAGATTTTAAATTATTATTTTAAATAACTTTTTTTATAAATATATATACCGGTATATATATAGAACGATGTCAGTTGACGAACTTTATTTTGCTATGATTGATGTAGGCTACACTGCCCTTAAACACCGCATAGCTGGTGCAAAGGGTATGATTCGTCTGGCCCGAGATTCTCTCGAGACGTGCCGGGAGGACGAAAAAGCGGACACCCTTTTCGCAAAGCGGATGTTAGATTCCTCCACCAATCCTGGGGGATTATATTTTCCCAATTTCCTTCAGAACTTAACCCCCAATCGCGATTGCACTTCCAATAAAGGTTTATTATTATCGACGCAGTTACCGGACGATCTGGCGAGGGCATGTTGGAGATTGTCAGATATATTAGAATACATCGCATACGATGAACACGCGCAAACTTAATACCAAACTATCGGTTCGCCTAACGCGCAAGCTAGCGAACACGTACTATAGCCCCCGTGGCTACTGGAAGGGACTCGCTGCCATCAAGAACCTCGCGGCGGCGACCAAGGTTTCAGAAAACGCTGTCAAGGAATGGCTCAAGAAGCAGGCCGTCTGGCAGATCTATTTACCCGCGCCTCACAATATTCCGCGCCCGAAATTCGACGTGCCGGTACCGAACAAAGTTCACCAAGCGGATCTCCTGTTTCTCCCTCACGATCGCGTCGGTCGTAAGACGTACAAGTACGCGTTGACAGTCGTTGACGTAGCGAGTCGTTATAAGGGGGCTGAGCCGTTGGCCACTAAAGAGTCTAAGGAGGTGGCCGAGGCTCTCTCCCGAATATATAAGAGGAGTCCTCTCAAATGGCCGAATCTTCTCCAGGTCGATCCCGGCCGCGAGTTCATGGGCGCGGTCTCTCATCTATTGTCTAAGCACGAAGTTTCTATCAGACGCGGCCGCGTCAACATCCACCGGGACCAGGGGATCGTGGAACGCTTCAATCGAACCCTGGCTGAGAGACTGTTCGGACACCAATACGCTAAAGAACTTGTAGGACCCCCTTCATTCGCGATCGACCGAGTGGGTGGCCAGACTGCCCGCCGTGGTCTCCGCACTGAACGGAGAGGTGACCAGATTGATAGGTAAGAAGCCCGTAGATGCCATCAAGTTTAAAAGGGTGACGAGCGAGCCCTCTGCCGTCTCGCGCGGGCGACCTGTTGGTTTAGAGGAGCAACGGCTTCCATCAGATATTGATGTCCGGTACCTCTATCAACCGGGAGAGCTCGAAGGTGGCAGCCGCCGCGCGACTGATCCCGTGTGGTCTCTCGATGTATATCATCTAGATCGATCTATTACCAAGCCCGATGAGCCCGTGCTCTACTATTTGGATGATGGGCCATCTCGAGGGTTTGTTCGCGAAGAACTTCTCGCGGTGCCTTCTGACACCCAGCTACCCCCGGATCATCAGAGTCTTTAGATTGTTAATTTTCATAATTTTTTCAAAATTATTAAATAAATCATTAGAGAGGTTCTGTATGTATTCCGTCTGGTAACACACGTCTTTTATCGTAGTATGCCGAGAGTCCTAATTTTTGTTGACAGTACGTTTTCATAACACCGTCTTTCATTTTAAATCCCCTATTTTGTGCTACATCTATAATGTGTTTTCCATCTTCTGTAGTTTTCGGTTAGTACTCTTTATATCTATCCCAATTTAAATTGTTAGTTCTCTTGGACATTCCTTTCGCAGAGTTTTTATTAATAGAATTAAATTTTTCTACAAAATAACACTTACTAGATAACGCTATCGCCCTATCTCCGCTAAATTCCATTTTGAAAAGTCCGGGCTCTCTTTCGCTCCATTTATCCCAAGCCAACCATTTCTTTTTTTCTTTTTCAAACCCGTTCTAGTAAGTTAGGTCTAATCAATTCCTCTATCGTTTTTCCACTAACTCCTATATACATACTATCCGTATCCATCTGTATTAATTCAAAGTCTTCTCTTTTTACGTATTTGTCAAGAAATTCGTAGTAAAATTCCAACATTCTCAATTTAGCTAGTTGATAAACCGCTATTCCCACAATGGAATGGTCTCTTTACCGCACACCGGCTGGGTTTTCTTGAAGATATTTCGTACGCATCTCCTATCTCTTCCAAATCATCAAAATACGCGGATCTTAATGCTTTGTCAACACAGGTTTCGTTTTGTGTATATGTCGTATTTAAATGTCTCTCCGTTGCCTCTATCATTTTTCCACAACACGAGTTTTCCTAATAATTTCATTATGTCGGCTACTGGTTTCTTATTTGGTTCTACATCACCCTGTTCGTCTTGCGGCTGTAACTTCTTTTGCGAACCATTCTAATGGTTTTTCCGCTAATATAATCTATAACACGATGAACTCCAGTTATTTCTAGGCCGTGTTTTAAATACCATTTCAACAGTGGCGCGTACAGCAATACTTTAGTGGCTGTCATAGATCCCACCAATTTTTTTCCATCTCCTCTTGTTCGCCCAGTATCTTTTAAATATTTTAACATGTGTGTGGGAACTTCATCAACCTCTACTTGTCTGTTTAAATAAATGGGGGTTGGGGACATTTGCAGTAAAAACTTATCTTTTTTAATTAGTTGTGTGGAACTTCTATATCCACCTCCGCAAACCAAACCAGTCTCCGGATAAAAACTCTTTTACAAAACTTTTTAATAAATTTAGGGTTATGTGGGGTATCTATATGGTGTATAGTTTCTCTCCCACACGGCATCTCTTTATTTAACGTAGATAAATATAACGCGTTTGCGTCGTACCCAAAACAGCCTTGCACGGTTTGTTAATTCCTGTGGAATTAGATCTAATATTTGAAACACCAGCTTCTGCATATCGTGTAAATACTATTGATGGACCGCCAACTAGAGCGTCCTTCATCATTTCGTATGTTTTCTTCTTTTGGTGCATATAGAGCATCCTCCGGTATAATCGTCTTTGAAGATTTTTGTTCTTTAATGGTTCCTCTCAATAAATATTGTATAGCTACTCCAGGTAGTGTTACCGCATCTTTGAAAATATCCACACCTCTGTGTTTATAAAATTCACACATTTTTTCCACCGCTTCTAGGAACGGTGCTACATCTAAATCGTTATAATATTTCAACCAATCTCTGAAAGTTTTCATATTATTTTCTTCGAAATTTCTACGACATTTACTTAATTCTGTTTCAACTATTAACATTTTCCCAGATAGTTTGGAATACCAATTCTCTATATCCGGTAGTCCTGGGTAATCCAGTTTGTCTGGAGAATCGAACCACTCATAAGGAAAGAAAGATTTCTGTCCTTTGCATTCGTAGGCTTTTATCCAACTATCGTAACTTACACCGGGTGGGTCCTAGATAAAGTATTACATCAAGAAATCTAAACTCTGGAGTAAATAGAAATATTGTTGCGTTTGCACGTTTTCCGACCATTACTTTCTTTGTTGTTGATGCCAGTTCGCCTACTAGGTATTTCTTTATTAAGTTTATATCGTACTTACTGCTGTTAAAACCTATAACCGGTACTTGCTCTATCCACTGTTCGATCTTGGCGCTTTGGTTTTTACGTAAATGTTCTGTATTAAACCCATATCTTGACCACACTTCTTCTCTTATAGCTTTTCCCCTGACTTTTAAATCTTCTACGAATTTTTCTATAAGTTTTGCGGGATCTTTATCACAAATATGAGTTACTGTTCCTGAGAAATTATCTCCTATACTAACGCTTACCGGAACGTGCTCGGCTTCGTACTCTAGATTATTACCGAGAGTTTCAAATTCTGGGTTGAGATATGCCTCAAAATCGTATACTATCTGATATGGATAAAGAGTAGTGTCGCAACCGATCTTTATGTCTTTACCAGTTCTTTGAAATTCGCATTCCCACATAACTACTAGGTTGAATTCTTTGCTTCTTCTAATAAGTGTATCTCTTCTCATAGTGGATGCGCGTTCTTCTTTTCTATGTTTTGCATGAATCTCACACCCGTGCCAGTAACAGCCGTGATATTGATATACGGTATTGGTTTCTGGACAGTATCCATCTACTGGAGCTCCTAAAATCCATCTTTCACCCCGTGTCCACACTGTTCGTGGTGAATGTGAATTCCCTCGCGCTTTTCCACAGAGTACATCCAATCGATCGCCCCATAACTGTTAGAACTTTTTGGGTAGAACGCTTTCTCGAACGACGAACGCGGGCGCTCTAAATAATTACCATCACATACTACTTTTGTCTCACCTTTCATACATTTTGGTCCGTGTCTCTTCATATTACTCGCTTTCGTGAATTTCTGCTTGCAATTATCGCAGGCGTAAATTTTAGATAGGTTTTTAAGGTTTTTTATTAGAAATGCGTGATTATTAAACAGTCCTATTGTCATTGGTTTATTACCTATTGCCTTATAGTGCGCTGGTACCTTTTTCAACCACCATACGTTACATTGGGTGGGTTGATATACTTCTATACCGATTTTAAAAAACTCTTCAACCTTTTTCAGATCTGAAAAAGGAATTGGTGAAACCACATTACTACCAAAATATTGCTTACTAAGTTCTTTCGCCTTTTCTGTACATCTGTCGGGTCTTTTATCTGTCATATGCATAGCTAGACACCTGAACAGACAAAGTTCGTCATTATACTTATCTAAAGAATACATACCTTTTTTATTTTCTTCAGCCATTCTGGAAGTTCTCCTCCTGCATGCTTCTTTGGATTGTAGTTCCCAAATCTTTTCCCCTACTACCCTGTATTAGCTTTACGAAAACCTCTACCCATCTTACAAACTTCCACTTTGTATTCGGTCTGTCTATTTTATCGGACATTATTCGTGTTTGCTCCTTATCTGACAGCCATTTTTTAACGGTTTTCATTGATGATAGTGGTTCGCTACCACCGAGATTTTTGTGCATTATTATAGTTACAGGTTTTCCATTTTTAATTTCCTCCATATGTTCTAGCTTGTAAGAATATGAATATCTCAAATAAAAATTGGTTGTTAGATACGGAGCGAGTTTCTCGGACATGCGTTCAGACTCGTTAATGTTAATGTTTTTACGAAAGGATAATGTAACTACCCGTCTTCCATTTTCTAACTTTTCCAATGTTTCATCGTGAGCCCCCAATATTTCTTCACCTTTTTCCACTATCGCGCGAACGAGAGATCTTTTATTTTGTATTGGGCCACCTGTGTGTCTAATTTGGGACAAATTATTGGTGCTTGAAGGTTTTATTACACTAGCCCTTAACTCCGCAATACTTTCTTTTTGAATTCTGTTACCAACTTCATCCGCTAGTGAGATGTTTGTAAATGCCCCTCTTTTATAGGCGCGGGTAAACCGCTTCATAAACGCCTCATTCTTTGTGGCATTTATCAGCTTTGTCAACCCCCTAACTCTCAACCGTGTACTATAAGTACTCCCTAGAGATTCGGCTTCTCTTCTCAAACTTTCTATTTCTGCTCTAGTTTCTGGCGTTATCATATTTTCTGTATTATACTTTTGTATATATACTTTTGTATAACCTATACAATTTATCTGTTCAATTGGACGTCAAAAATTTACATAATGTTTTTTTGACGTCCAATTGAACAGATAAATTTTATATACATATATAATGGAGTGTGAGACTTGTTGTAAGACGTTTACGTGTAAAGACTATCTACGAAGGCATCTAGCGAGACGTAGAAAGTTTCCTTGTGTCCCCCCACAATTTCAATGCACTAGATGCCCTTGTAAATTCGTTAGTGCCCAAACTCTTTGTAGACATAAGCAACTACGCTGTCAGGTGGCTAAAGGTGAACGTGGTAGAATAGAGCTGGTAGAATTAGTTGCTGATCTGCGAAATAAATTAGCTATATCGGAGAAGAAAAATGAGGAATATAAACTATTGTACTTACATGAATGATTTCGACTTTTTTCAAAAGTCAATTACCAATATAATTGGGACTCCCTCTTCTCAAAATTATTTTCTCCAAAAATTCATAAATTTGCTGTCGGGAGACCCAATTTTCCTCGTTAACCAATTTTTTGATTTTCGGGGGTGGTGGGGGTATTATAGAGGGTTATAAACGATACCACGGTAGGTGGTATCATTTTGACTCCCTTACTACTACTACACCTGACTACTTTTGTTACCCCCTTGGCGATTTCGCGCCCTTTGGTATTCTCTAACATATATGCTATCAGAAACTGATGAACAGTGGGTGTAATTTGGTTATGCATGTTCGCTATGCACGTACCAGTAAGGATAAATTGTAATTATTATTTGTTGTTGTGAAAGGGTCATACAATACCATACTGTTTCAAGCGGTTTCAAATAGAGATACTAGTTTAAGTAACATAAATAAAATTAAAACAGTTCATTTAGTAACCATCGATTACAGACGCTAGTTATTTTTCAGTATTATAAACATTTGTCCTCAATCCAGAGTATGGGTATGGAAGGTGTTCGAGCCAATTTCCACCCTTAAATATAAGCCGAACGAATTTGTATTCATGCGACATGTACAATTTGGTTCAGGAACGCGATACAAAGATATCATTAACTATGATCTTTGCCATGGAGATGTTCACATGTCTACATAGTTTTACGTTCGACATGTCGTGATATTTAAGTAAAAAACTTATCTTGCTATGTCGACATATTGTGTTAACTTATCACGTTATGTCGACATGTTTTGTTAAACTAGCACGGTGTGTCGACTTGTTTTGATACCTTATCATGCTAGTCGACATAAGTTATCTCAACATGTCTACATAGTTTCACGTTCGGCATGTCGTGATATTTAAGTCGATATGTTGCGATAAATTATGTCATCGATCATCTCGAGATCTCGATGGCAAATATATGCCACCATAATTATCATATCATTCACTGATCTGTTTCATCACTGCCTGCGCATACCTGAGGCACAGGGCCAAACTTCCAATTACAGTGTTATAGTGCTTGACATTGTGCGTGTCCTCTTGTGCCCCACGCTATTATTTACATACAAAAACCACGTAGCGACCAAACGCTCCGATCTTGTTTTCTATTCCTGGTTCAGCTTAAGCTGATGTAAATTTACAGATGAGAATTGACATGTCATGTGCGCATGGACGTGTTTTTTGATATATTAACAGCAAAATTTGAACAGTTGATTTCACCTCGGCTCAAGTATTATTTTCATTATAACTTTCTTTATCTATTGTCCAACCTATTTTCATGAAATAAAGTGCACAGGCCGCGCCCGGTCTAAGTTCCTCAAACACATCGAAACCGTGAGTTTTTAAATAAAAAGTAAGAAACTGGCGTGATCAAAGTTGATAGACCACTGACACAAAATGTTAAGGAACTGACTGAAAAGATAGAAAAAAGCATGGCAAGAAAAATCGGCTGAATAATAAAAATGTTGTGATAGATATTTTTCGAACTGTGCCCGATAGCACCCACGATATGCTCGAATGCAACAATTAATCATTTTTGAAATTCTGTGTTTATTTCTTGAGATGCGGAACTTCTTTCACTGATTACATATACAAATGAAATGGCGACTTATAGACGCTATTTCAGTAAAATGTCGACCAATCGACTATTTCCAAGCTATCTAGCGTAGAGAACATGCGCTCGCCGAAATGACGCCAAAATGGTGACGCCAATGACGATGCATATCTTAATGCACAAGTGATGATCAAGAACTTTCGAGAATATTGTTGTACTTTCATTATTTCTTTAGACAGATTTTCCAAAGTTGGTGTGAGTATACCTTGAAACAACATACATCTACCTAAACTTTGAAATAAATATACATGCATAGCTCACGTGACGACGGTTTCCCTTAGGAACCTAGGCATACGCTACCCGGACCGTTTTTGCTTTGCTTAAGGAAGCCAGTTGACGTGTTCACTCTGGCGACAAGTTGTTCGTTGCTCGACAACCGTGGCACACAGACGGCCACACACACGCCGCATTCACAAGTCAATTACGAGTATTATAATTATACATGTGCAATTCCGTAGACTATACAAAGTTGAATAGCAATGTTCCTAATTGTCAGTCGTAGATCTTCCTCCAGCAGCAGTCACATGGTACGCGTCATGCTCGACTTTCGCTGTGTTCTTGGAGGTCAGATTCTCTCATCATCGGTAGCATCAGTTTAGCTCTGAAATAGTTATACCAGGCGTTACAAATTTACGAAATGCGTGCGGATGACATACACCTGTGTCACCATAGGACCATGTCAACAACTTCAATGTTTCTGAATGTGATTTACCAACAAAATGTGATGGCATGTCATTGTTCAGAACTCATCTATGCGATCACTGTCTTAATATGCGACGCTAGAATTACGTATGGCGTCACTTGACGTTAACAAAGTTAACGATACCCTTGTGTCTATCGTATGCATTCCTAACGGATCGTACACTGACTGACTGGGCGACATTACAGCCATTAGATCCAAGAATTATGTTCATCTGACACGAAAAATATAACAAATATACATAAAACTACGGCATCTTAAAAGTGACAAGCACACTTTTGTTCTAAGTAGTTCCCACGACATATCCCACGAGATAGGATCTCGTTACCGCGAGTTAGCTATGTCGTTCCCACGAGACAGCATCTCGTTACCACGACATAGCATAGCATTTTTATAATCTTGAGTTTACTGAAACAATGAGTGTTTGTTTTTGTAACTTGGCAGTGAAATTGAATAATAGTCTAAATAGCAGAACTCCAAAATGGCTGCCAATCATAAATAAATTACATTATACGTGCAATCGTATCTCTACATAAGAAAACATATATAATTGCACTCAGACCATGTATTAGAGCAAATGAGCATACGAATATTGAATTTAGGTACACAATGATTTTAGTACCTTAGTTACGCAGATAGATCTTTGTTTCAACAGCATTAGTCCAAGATGACCGCCAACTATTGATATTATTGTAGCAAATAGCTTATATAATTACATTCGGGTGTCACATCTAAGTATTAAGTCAAGATGATTTTTGTTTTTAAGTTAATAGAAACCATTTGACAACGTTCAATAACAGAAGTTAAAAATGGGCGCCGGATAATAATATAGTACATTCTACTAGTAATCAAATCATATACTGATATAATATTTAAAATAGTACATTTGGTTATATACTTTGGATTATTCAGTTTATTCTGGAAAGCCTTCTTGTCTTGCCATTCCACATCAACATTCATGCTGAAAATATTCTGACATCAAATCCAAGATGGCTACCAAAGTTATTAGTGGGGCGTTGGCAGGAAGATGTAGTGTGGAACTTTACAGTAAACTGTAATGACTTCCTAATTTGAATAAATGCAGGAGGTTTTCTTTCATACCATTAGTTCCAAAAGCTTCACTGCTCAACATGTTTACTGTGAAATCACACGAAACGGCTAACCTGGCTAGTACAAATGATACATCTTGTCAAGGTCATTACCAAGGTCAGGAATGATCGAGACAAATTGTCTCCCCTATTATCATATGAACCAAGTATACTTCAATTGTTATGACGTTATGGCCAATATAGCTTGATCTGACGAACGGAAAGTGGTAACAATGCAGTTGAAGTGTAAGGGATAGGCCAGAGTAGATAAGTACACGTAGTCACTTAATCACTTATGATGTACACTATATTACATGGGGAACACACAGGAATACATGATACATTGATATGCGAACATCACTGTACTGTGCATGATACTATTCAATTACTACAAGGTTGTAAGCCAATCGACTGTTATACTTTAACGCAACTTAAAAGCTATAGACGAATAAACTCGGTATGTGGTATCTCAATGGTCCCGTAGTGGACAATAGTATGAATGCACAAGTACTTTGATGATCGCTAATCAAAGTAAAATAACATACAAGTATAACATGGCAGAACGAACATTGGAGGACAAATGACAATCATCTAAGCTACCCCAGTGCTGGCGTATCTCAATAGATAGTGGTAACCTCTGAGTATCAAGGTCCCAAGGTCTGCCTCACCCGCAATATGAGGTCTAGTCACCAATATGGCTATTATCCAACTTCAAGTGGATTAATCCATAAACAATATATGTAGTCTTACTACAATCCCTTAGCCATGATATGCCATGATAGGAGTATTACTGTAGTGTTCGGTGTGGTGTTGGGTCATGATCGCCCGGTTAGCTCAGTTGGTAAGAGCGCCGTGCTAGTGTTACGAGGGTCGTGGGTTCAAACCCCACATCGGGCGACACTTTTTCCCCTTAGAAATACTTCAATGGTGTCAGAAGTAAACAGGATTGTGCCTGGGTGTACTTTGGGTTGCAGGCTATACTCCTCATGAAGCTGTGAGGTTGATGCCTGGTTCCCAAATATAAGAAGGGGAGGAGTGTAGTGTTCGGTGTGGTGTTGGGTCATGATCGCCCGGTTAGCTCAGTTGGTAAGAGCGCCGTGCTAGTGTTACGGGGGTTGTGGGTTCAAACCCCACATCGGGCGACACTTTTTCCCCTTAGAAATACTTCATTACCATACACTATCAAAGTATACATATGTATTGCCTATGCAATATATTTCCAAAGTATGAATGTCAAAGTCAAAGCCGGATGTGGTTACATCATATGATAGTCAATAACGATAATGTTCCGGAAGCTGGTACCGGAAGTAAAGTTCCAAAGGTAGTATTATTTCCGGAAATGGTGGACCAGAGGTAAAGTTCCTATGGTATCACTCGACTGTAGCAACCCGGATGTGGTAGACCGGATGTAGTGTATCCATGGTGAATCAATGGGTTGTAATACCGGAAGCGGTAGACCGGATGTAAAGTTCCGATATAATACAAAAATGGCGATTATCACGATGGCTAAGACGCCGGGAAAAGTTTCACTTAGGTGACATTCAACTCGGTGGTAGTATAATGATATGATATGTGTGTATGGCGTTTCACTTCACTAAACTATGGCTGTGACTGTCTGCTGAACGCGATGTAGCTGTCACACACTGCTCTATACAGGCCTGTACCCGGAGCTGCTACACACACTGCGCCAGACAGACGTACGGATACTCGGACGACCTGACACTCTGCACTGACTGGGGTCTGCCCTCAACGAGTGGACCAAAACGTCCAATGTTGCCCGCTGGAGCGATCTCAAGAGGCAAAATCCTCCGTGCCACTGGTGAATACAGTACTAGTCTTCTGTAACCAGAAAATATGTGTCCCCCCAACACATAGCGAGACATCGCTTATATACGCACCAGTGAAACCATGCACGGAATAATGAATATGCCTACCCCTCGTTCGACATCTCACATAAATACTACAAAACCATGGCTTTTGCCATGTCACCCGTGGGTTATATTTGGCATAAATATATGTTCCCACGCCTTAAATTCAACCAAACTAGTGTACAGCCCTCGTAGAATAAATACCATCCAACATGGTATATCCCACACTACCATAAATCTGCACACTATAGACCCAGATCTCATAATCCGAAATCTACTCGACTGGTCTCGACAATGCGAAGGTCGCTTTTTGGCCCCGCCAAACACCTCCATATCGGTCCTACGGCTATACACTCAAATACTATACACATACTAAACTCAAATATCGTGGTCATTTACGGAAATATCACGACACAAAGCATCACCAGTATGGGATCTGATATATCCGTGTTGGCCAGTACCAGGCTATGCTGAAACACTAACCCGTAGCATACATAACAGGGCAGACCATGGTATGATCTGCGCTATATACTGGCTTCACCTACAGAAGGTCCCTTATATGGTGAACAACTGACACGCGGACAAACTCGGCTGGCACGGACAGTGGACATCCGTAATACTAAAAAGTATTCTCCCTAGCGAAACCAGCACACGCAGTCAACGAGTTCTCTACCACACACATGCATAGTCTGTGGCAAATATGGCGTGACATCAGTAAAACATTGCTCATAAAATAGACGTATATTTAAATCCGCAAAAAAGGACACGCATAAACGTATTTCCACAAATACAACATAAGCCCCGTTATTACACGCACATTGTACATGGCAAATGTACATGCTAAATCACAGGTATGTACAACTCACATGTGTGTGAAATCACAGGTATGTGGAATCACAGGTATGTGAAATCAATAGTACGCACATCAATACAAAACAGTGCCACACATCACACATATACAATTATACGGAAATCCGGAATGTACAAGAATGCACGTGTCATGCGACACATCTATATATTTCCAGCGTTCCATTAGCGTTATTCCATTTTCTGGCTAACATTACTTGAGTTAAACCAGTTTAACATGCATACATTGTGACATAAGTTTTTTTCTGCGAAATGTAAATACTTTCCACAAAAGGACGGTATGTACATAGTGATTGGTGTACAACCTTTTGATATCACTTATCATTTGGTAGACTGCAAGTAATTGATAGAAATTCAAATTGTTATTGATTGGGTAGAGAAAAATGTATTTGTATGATGAGATAATGTAATGTTTCTATACCATTCTTCTTTTCAATGTTAGACGGAATTCAACGTCTGACATACATGTACAGTTGAGTTTATTACATAAAACTAAAAATGGAGTGCATGCATATGATATTTTAAAATAATAAGATGTGAAATCGTCAGAGTATGTACATGCTGAACAAAGAAATCAAAATTCAATCACAAATTCAATAATTCTGAGAAAAACACTGATATAATGTAGAATAAATACTATTGTGTTGACGCAACTAATACACATAGAAATGATATATATGACATTCATTCCAGTTGTGCCACTACTAAATACTCTATCACGGTAGCAATAACTGTTATAGTCATTGCAGACAGCAATACACATAGTACACAGCAATATATACAACATGACAGCCTTCAAGGTACCATACAATGGATATAAGGAGTGCAGTAATCACTAAATTTACTATACTTATATGACAATGCGGAACAACGTAACTGTCATCCCTTGCGGCTAGATATTTTATACGCCCGTTTTAAAAAACGGGACGTATTATGTATTCATCTTGTACGGGCGGGTGGGCGGGCACAGCTTGTCCGCGCAATAACTAGAGTTTTACTTGACGGATTTTAACAAAATTCGGTAAACATGTTTATCACGGCAAGATGAAGAAGGCCATTAATTTTGAAGGCCATTTTTATTTTTCGCACTCTGTATCCTTGTCCACGCAATAACTAGTACTACTTCACCGATCGTAAACAAATTCGGTATACATGTTTATCACGGCAAGACGAAGAAGCCTATTTATTTTGACAGGTTGTGACCAAATTCAATATACATGTTTATCACGGCAAGAACCCTATTAATTGTCAGATACCCCTTGTTAACTGGCCCTGCCTAGACGGGCGTATATTGTGACCATCGGCACTCTTGTTGTGTCATTATATCTTCTTCTTTTCTTATAGTCATATCTACAATATTAACTTTCATTTCATGTATACTGTGTATTTCGTTGTGATTAGTTTGTCTTTATCGTATGATATATTATTCTTTTTTGATTGCCTTGTACATATGTTGCTGTCCTTTTGAAGCATAATGGCGAGGTAAGATGGAGAATTGTTGAACAGGTTCAACCATACAAGTGGTCTGTTTTAAGCACCATTCTGTCCAAGGTGGCATCCTTCTTGTCGTATCTACATGTACTGTACTTCATTGGGATTTGATTTTTTCCTGTTACTTTACCAGTAGTTCATATGGGAATAGTTGTTGTTATGCTTGCTCTGCATTTGTTATACTGTTTATGTAGTGCATGCACTGTTGCTTTCGTTTTGGGACCGTACACCGCTGGTCGTGGAGTCCATGTTTGCGCCGCGTTGAAGGTTATGCGACCACTGATGTGCGCATGTCATTTGTTTATTAGGAAGTATTGATTGCGTTGGTTTCTTGGTTTATGGGTCTCACTTTTCTACTGTGTTCTCTATTTTAATAATCATGTGGTGTTCGCCAGAAAAGTGGAACACAAGCATTGTCAATACCTGTATTTTGATATATAACGTATGGAATTGCATGGTTATATTGGCTGACATGTTCATCGGTATGATAACTAATATATTTGCTTAAGAAAAGCATTATTTGCAAAACCAAGAATGCTAAAAAGAAAAATAGCTATTATAAACGATTTGATTGTTACTATAAGGTATTCAAGTTTTATTGGAATACCAACTTGGAAGTCTGCTACATATAGTGACACATGTGTGAGCGTACATGTATAAAGAAGTTATAGAACATGTTTCTTTATTCACAAGTAAAATATTGCTATAAACAGTGTGCTCCTATGGAGCTGGACTGAACTTAATTATATGACTTAATTATTAAACGATAATTGCTATAATTTATATTTGGCAGCCGTCTTGGACTTCTGATATTGGAACATGTGTCTAATTACATAACAATGTTACAAAAGAACACACGATTGACATAAATATGTGTGTTTTCTTTGAAATAGGTCAACATGACATTCCATATGTTAATCATTACACAATATGATTGTCATTGCAAGGTAATTTATATCTGGCGGCCATCTAAAGCTTCTTCTATTGACACAATTGTCTAATATTGCATTTGAAAGTTACATAAAACGTTCAATGTGTCCATAAACCCGAGATATGTATATTAATATGCTTAAATTTATCAATAGGCCCAGTAATTATTATGCAATTTGCGCAGTATAAGGCAACGTGACTTTTTTTTAATATTTGGCGGCCATTTTTGAATTCTGCTGTTGGCACAGTTATTTAATTATATTTAGAAGTTATTGAAAACGTTCAGTGTAAGCCTAAATCCAATACATATATACCAATTTACTACGATATGGCGCTAATATGCAGTTATATACTTAATTATCAGTTGTTTACATTATTTTATATGATACTATATTTATATGTGGCAGCCATCTTGGACTTCCCATATTCAACAACTTGTCTACGAACATATCGAACGTACAGAAAGCGTTTATTGTGTCAATATATCCAATATCAGTATCATGTTATAGAGTGTGAGAGTGGTTATATGTGAAATAGTTCACATTTGGCGGCCATTTTGGATGTTTTCCATGTAACAGTGAATTGAATTGAATATTAAAAATGTTGACCGCTTATCTGATAAGTCAAGTACATCCACTTTACGCTCTTAAATTACTTCAATACCTCGCACGGCATAATATAACTGTTTGGTGGCCATTTTGAATGTATGCAAGTTTCTCAAAACGCTCAAGGATGAGTGTCATCAGCCGGCTTCTGGATGTGGATGGTATGGACAAGCAAAATCAAAATCAAAATACTGAAAGTACTGAACATAGGGTACTACAAGATTAAACTATATGCATTGATTGATTGATTGTTGGTGTTGCAGTTTCATTAACCCTTAAAGGTACATGCCCACTCAGTAGGTACAAAATGTTCTTTACATCAGAGACATCATCTGAGACATTTCCTGGCAAAATAAACATTCATGCGCCATTACCCCACGTACTGATTGGCATTATTATACATTTTATATCAGACGTAAATTTACACACTGATATCAGGGGCGATAACCGTGTTTGCTTAAAATGTTAACGGACATTACTATTTAATCTCTGTATTTATTTTATGATGTGCAATGATCATACTTTAAAATCTGTTGAAAATATTATTTTTTTTAGGTGACGCATTTCTTTAGTATAAATAATTAAAAAATATCATGCCTCATTTGCATATGAAAATAGCCTGATACCACCGCGCGTCACTATCAGTAAAATAAATATTACTAAATGATAATATCTGTATAGCTGGCACTTGTAACGTTTATAACTGGTGGAATAGTGACACATTTATACACTTATTGAATTCCTATAAATTACATGTTGGGCTTACTGAGTTGGCATATACCTTTAAAGCGCTGGAAACGACAATTTTCGTCTGCTGTTTTAAATATTTTTATATTTTCTCCTCAAAAACATACTGAGACGATTCTAATGCGCTGCCAAAACAGGTTTTTAAAGAGATTAAAATATACAAAATGAGCAGACGGCAATTTTCTTTTTCAGCGTTTTGATGGTTAAGGGGTAAACTATTGATATGGCACAACTACAGTATGCACTGCTACAGTATGTACCAAAACATTCAACAACATTACAGATTATGCATAGCAATATCAGAAAGATACGGTAACACATATACGAGACATCATCAATTCAAGTATAAATACAGATTCCAGATGATATCTATGATCATTATAGATATATTGAAAACTGATTGAAGAGCAATAGTTACAAGAATTCCGACACGGAAGCGGTTTCGCGCCTGAAAATGCCTTGTCGGTACATCGCCATGTTTGCTTCTGTTTTGTGAATGAAATAGTTGGCCCCGGATCGAGTATATTAAAACGTACAAATGACGTCATTGGGGAAACCGCTGACAAAATGTTCAATGTATGGAAGCCCAAACTTGTTAGATTTTTGTTGTCGTATTTTCAGTACTTGCATTAATATGGGTATTAATATACGCTGGATGTGTTATACTGTCATTAATTCGTTCCCTGACTGTAATTTACCACTTTAAATACTGACTTATTTACCCCCCTTCCATGAACGTAGAATTGACACTCATGTGGCGTGTATTGGCCACCATAGACAAATGTCAAGCAGGCCGAATCCGGGAATGTCACTAAAATCCGTTGTAAATCCATCGATAGAATGAGGATTAAACATCAGTTAGACCCACATGTGCGAGTTTTGTTTCGCACAGGTGTCGGGTGAGTTTAAAAATAGACTGTCGGAAGGTCAAACTTGATGTCGTTTGTGTGTTAAACGCGTCGAGTGTTTCGGAGAGTATTCGGAGGGGAGTTAACTCTGCCGAAAAGTATAGCCTGTTACTAAATTTAGCGATCACCGCACGATTTGTGCCGCAAATGTGGGCAAACGAAATAATCCGATGTATTTTTGTACGTAGAACATCGATCCGTTGTTGATATTGTGCAGTGCAAGTAGTTTTTCATAATAATATTTTTAATTAGCGGTTGCGTATGACAGGTAAATGTTGAGTAACACAATGCATTTTGTTGTTATGGTTACTCCAAGATATCACTACGGACCATCGCATCGAGGGGGGTCTGGGGCGTGGCTAACTGTCGGAGGCGATCCCAATACACCCCGCATAAGAAATCAATGTAGCAATTTAAATTCAGATCTATTTATAAATCATCTACGAGAATCCCCATTATGTCACTGCACACAAGACGTTGAAAATGCCGAGCACTACTTTTTCAAATGCACATCATTCAACCAACAACGCCAGCAAATGTTTACAGCAACCCGTCAACACAACCCCTTGTCAATAGATACTATACTGTTTGGAGACGAGTCAAAAGAATATGAATCTAATGCTACCATTTTCAAAGAAGTTCAGCGCTACATAAAACTCACTCGTCGTTTTAATAATTTTAATAATGAGTAGACTCACTAACATGTTCCTGTTTTATAGGGAAAATGACCAACTTACATGGTGGCCCGATTTTTGGATGTCAAGCGGTCTGAATTCATTGGAGAGTGCAACACGAATATATATGCATGCTTGTTTTGTTGGTTTTCTTTCGTTTATTTTTCGTACATGTTTTTTGCTCTATATATCATTACATTATACCGTATATTTCACCGCCATTATACCACATGTTTAATACTTGTAATAAGCATTTGGGAAGGGCTGTAGCTAACGTTGTAAAAACTTGTAGCCCAACCCGTTTGCTCTCTTTACCAGAAATTTGTTTATTGTACAATTATTGTAAATTGTAAAAAAAAGAGCAATAAAATATGTTTAAACTAAATACATAGGTTTACCCTATGTGAAAAGTATGTTAATCAAAACAAGGTTAAGCTCCCGGCTGTCGGACTAATATGGCGGTAATTATGCTTCATTTTCATTGGCTACCTATCTCGAGGGAACGAGAAGGTAACGAGATGCTATCTCGTGGGAACGAGATGCTGTGTCGTTCCCACGACATAGCTAACTCGTGGTAACGAGATGCTATCTCGTGGGAACGAGATGATATGTCGTGGTAACGAGATGCTATATCATGGGAACGACAAAGCTAACTCGAGGTAACGAGATCCTATCTCGTGGGAACGAGATCCTATCTCGAGGGAACGAGATGCTATGTCGTGGGAACGACATAGCTAACTCATGGTAACGAATTGCTATGTCGTGGTAACGAGATGATATGTCGTGGGAACAATTTATAAACAATAGTTGTACTAATATGATATTCAAATGGTGTTCTAGATATATGTGTCGATGCCTGTCATATCTCATGACAGGAGAAAAAAAAAGCATTTTCGCCACTTCTCCTGCCATAAATGTTCATCTCCTGATTTAACTTTTAATCTCCTGATATTTGACAATCAGTTGAAAATAATTTCTGATTGCGAATGTTATGACATTTCTCAGCCAATTTTAAGCAATTTTAAATTATGATTAATTTCCATTTTCACACACTTGGCATATTTAGTCTGGGTATCAGAACACGGGGTTAATGAAGGTGGCCGGATTAGCTTAGTGGGTACAGCGTCGGACTGCGGATCGGGAGACCCCGGGTTCGATTCACACGTCGACCCGCTCCGAATGGCCAATTCGGCGTGTCCTTTGGGCAAGACAACTTCGTGCTAGCCTAGTTCTTTCGGATGGGGACTTAAATAGTCGGTCCCGACATGCAAGGTCATCGAGTCAGTGCCGTCGTTAAATCAAAGCAATTAGATTTACTGGCTTCATGAGTAATGTGTGCAAATAATTAGCTGACACAATCGCCACCGAATAGCCAGTCAGCTACATAGGAAAGTCGGGAGAAGGCGCCATTTACATTCACGTTATTAAATGTGCAAGGTCTTGTGACTAAACGTGTAAATAAACTTGTGTCGGAGGAACTCAGTGGCATTTTTTTTCATTCACATATAGTAATGTTGACGGAAACATGGGCAAATGACATGGTTGATTTAAATGTTACTGGATTTACACATTTTCATGTGAATCGGCGTGAAAAGAAAGTTGGTTCTAAGCGTGACTCGGGAGGCATTATTATTTATGTTCGAAACTCGTACATTACGCCAGATATATACTGTTACAAAAAGATGAGGATGATATTATCTGGCTTAAAATTAACGGAAACTTGTTAAATCTACAACATGACCTATATTTATGTTTATGCTATGTATTACCTGCAGGCACCAGTAGAAGTACTATGTTGCAAACCAATATTTTTGATCGTATCTTGAATTGTATGGCAGAAATTGATAGCAATACCAATGGCATGTGCAATTTTATGCTTTGTGGCGATTTTAATGCACGTACATCAGATGACTCTGATTTTGTATTATTTGATACTGCAGACCACATAAATGTACTACCCGATGACAATATTATTGATATGCCATTGCCACGTTCTTCAAAAGACAAAGTGCGTCCGAATGATAACGGTATTTCATTGCTTAACTTATGCAAACAGACTGGACTACGTATTTTAAATGGACGAATTGGCAATGATGCAAATGTCGGTGAGTACACGTATGTGGCAAGCAATGGCAAGAGTGTTATAGACGATATAATCACGTCTCCTGATATGTTTAGCAATATTACTGCTTTCGACGTATGTGCACCAAATATTTTATCCGATCATTGCGCAATACAGTTCTCTTTGAGATTTGAAAACATACTGACACGTGAACAAGATATAGGTAACGATAACTGCTTACCTATTCAATCTAAGTATGCATGGAGTACCGAACACGTAGGTGTATATCAGGCAAAGTTGGGTTCGGAAGATATATGTAACAAATTTCAGGAACTGTCGAATATTATACAGCAATGTCATGACAATGAGGATATTAATAGTTGCCTTCTAAGTTTTGGAAGTATTTTTGAAGATATTGGCTCTGAATTAAACGTAATGTTAAGGCTAAATCAGATCTACCACCGATGACAAATCATACAGACAATCAGTGGTTCACTACAGAATGTGATGACAAGAAACATACGTTTTATAGAAAACTAAATAATTATAGATCTACCACCGATGACAAATCATACAGACACTCAGTGGTTCACTACAGAATGTGATGACAAGAAACATACGTTTTATAGAAAACTAAATAATTATAGGCATGCTCCATCGGATACTAATAGACAGGAAATGGTTACAGCTAGGCCAGAATATAAATCACTAATTAGAAAATGCAAATATCAACATGACTTGCAGAAAACTATTAAATTAGAACAAGCTCGCTCCAAAAACGCAAAAATATATTGGAACATGCTAAAAGAAACCTCGGGTATACAGACATCGAATATTTCTCTGGATAATTTTGCTGCTTACTTTAAAGCTGTCAATAACCCAAGTGATCCATTTTTTCACCAGATGAAGATGTTATACATTTCAACGAAAGATATTTAAATAATGAATTGCATGTAATGTTTTCTGAACTTGATTCTCCCATTACTTGCGATAAAGTCAGTATAGCTATCAAGCAATTGAAAGCTGGTCGGTGTGGTGGACCAGACATGTTACTGAATTAATTCTTTATACATGGGCACCAGTCGTTGTTACCAATACTTACACAATTGTTTGATAAAACGTTTAATATAGGATATTATCTCGATACATGATCGGAAGGTTATATTATACCACTACATAAAAAGGGGAATATAAACGAGGTGGATAATTACAGAGGTATTACCCTAATGAGCACACTTGGGAAATTATTCTCACGCGTTTTAAATAATAGACTATCTAGCTGGGCTGAAAAATATCATGTGTATGTGGAAGCACAAGCAGGGTTCAGGAAGGGAATGGGTACACGGGATAACATATTTATTTTGCATGGCCTCATTACACATATGTTAAATAAGGGTAAGAAATTATATTGTGCTTTTGTGGATTTTTCAAAGGCTTTTGATTATGTGGTTCGTGATAATCTATGGTTAAAATTAATAAAAATGGGAGTGCAAAGGAAAACGTTAAATATAATTAAATCCATGTATACTAATGTGACATCGCGCGTAAAGCATAACACCATGCTAAGCGGTGAATTTGCTTGCGTATTAGGCGTACGTCAGGGTGACTGCCTATCTCCATTCCTGTTTAGCATGTTTGTAAATGACCTTGAGGCTGAATTCGAAACTAAGGGTATTGAAGGAATTGATATCGGATTGATATTGTTATTTTCTCAGAATCGGAACACGGGATGCAAACAGGACTTAATCTACTTTCAGAATATTGTGAGAAATGTAAATTAACTGTCAATACGGGAAAAACAAAAATACTTGTATTTCGAAAAGGAGGTAGATTGCCAAGAAACATAGAATTATATTATGGCAATTATATTATCGAAATAGTAAATAAATTCACGTATCTAGGCATAGTCTTTACAATGGGTGGTTCTTTCATGGAAACACAATCTTTATTATCGGGTCAAGCACAAAAAGCTATTTTCAAGCTTAACAAATACCTGTATAAATTTGCAGACATAACACCTACACATAGATTACAATTATTTGATAAACTAGTACAACCGATTCTTAACTACGGTGCTGAAATATGGGGATTTGTGCAGGGAAATCAAATATAAAAAGTTAATTTGCAGTTTTGAAAAAGTTTACTAGGTGTTAAGAGAAATACGCAAAATGATTTTATCTATGGAGAACTTGGTCGTACCCCACTTGTTCATCGACGCTATCTAAATATAATTAAATTCTGGTTCAAAATATCTGCGTCAGATGATCACAAATACATGAAACATATATACAACATGATGTTAGCAGACATGCAAAGCACACCAAGTAAAACAAACTGGGCGTCACTAGTCAAAAAAGTGTTATCGACTCACGGATTTCTTGATGTTTGGTTAAATCAAGGGGTCGGAAATATTGAAGAGTTTCTGATAGTTTTCAAACAAAGATTGACCGATAACTTTATGCAGGATTGGCAAGCCAGAATTAACGGATCTAGCAGAGCATTATTTTATAGAAATGTATGCGACTTCAAAATGCAATATTACTTAAAGGACATCACACTCACGAAATTTAGGTTCTCATTTGCTAGACTAAAAGTTTCGTCCCATCGCCTAGAAGTAGAATCAGGCAGATGGAACAGAACTCCAATTGAAAACCGGAAATGTACATTGTGTGGACATTTGGAAGACGAATACCATTTTATTTTAGAATGCACAATGTATATGGATCTCAGGAAAACATATATAAACCGGTATTATTGGAACAGGCCAAGTATGGTTAAATTCATAGAGTTGATTAAATCGGAACATTCACAAACTGTAAGAAAGTTGGGCCAATACATATACCAAGCGTTTCAAATCAGAAATGAATATTTATATATACATCAATGAGGTCACCTTCTCCCAATACATACATAAAGAAATACAGCATGCATATATATTTGCAAATATTAACTTGACATTATTGCATGATATCTTACGTGTTCAGTTTTGTAGTACATGTGTAATGCACTACTCTATAGACTAATGCTGCAACGCCATAATTTAATGTATTTTTATAGATTAACCAAAACATTTTGTATGTGCTTATTGGGCATGCTATTCCACCGCAGGATATTCTCCATGTGCTATGGCCAATGGTCGACGATGGTATAGCTGCATCAAATACAATACATAGTAGCTGCATTCTTAACGTTACGGTTTATGCACCGGCTGTTGTCTTTGTCACCCATAATTGTATGTTGTTACATGTGTATTGCTTCAGGGGTCATATGGCTTAAAGCGTTAATCTTTATCTGAATAAACATATATATGCACAATGTCAAGGTGTCACTTGTTTGTCCATATTAGCACTTAATTTTGTTGTCAATAATAATCTGTTTATGTTGATTCTTTATAGGATCTGTTTAATATTTGATGAAAATCACATTTTGTATTTCAGTTATATTTTTTTTTGAATATCAAGTGAGCGATTCGGTTCATTAGAACTATATTACTGCAAAATTATAATACATATGTGGTTAATTAGTTTGCCCAGCGTGCATTTGTTGACAATCGGATGATGACATACTGTTGCTGATAGACAGCCAGACACACACAATTCAGTACATACACTATATATACAGGTGTTACATTTTCTGTGAATTATAAACAATTTAACCTTGTTGTATTTGCCGTGCTAATTAGGGATTATTCACATGTTGACACAATCCAGCTA